>CAJOBZ010000029.1:3330000-3397500 GCA_905332375.1 Pieris macdunnoughi | reverse complement strand
TTTTTTTTTTTTGGCGCCCCCCCCCGGGGGGGGGGGGGGGGGGGGGGGGGGGGGTTTTTTTGGGGGTGGTTTTTGGGGGGTTGGGGGGGGGGGGGGGGTTTTCGGGTTTTTGGGGGGTTTTTTTTTTTTTTTTGGGGGTTTTTTTGGTTGGGGGGGGGTTTTTTTTTTTTTTTTTTTTTTTTTTGGGGGGGGGGTGTTGGGGGGGGGGGGGGGGGGGGGGGGGGGGGGGTTTTGGGGGGGGGGGGGGGGGGGGGGGGGGGGGGGGGGGGGGGGGGGTTTTTTTTTTTTTTTGGGGGGGGGTGGGTTGGGGGGGGGGGGGTTTTTTTTTTTTTTTTGTAATAAATGTTTTTTTTTTTTTTTTTTTTTTTTTTTTGTGCTCCCGAGTCTTCCCGAGTAAATATAACCTTTGACGAAGGTGAAAAATGAAATTCCTATGAACTACAGTGGATAAGGATATCTTCCCTAAAGCTACATTTAATACGTCAAAACTCTTAGATTACTTTTTACGTTAAGTTATTGTAAAATATAAAAACGGTTATTCAAATAAGACGTTGCGTGAGTCATATTTATCAGTTTATTTATCGGTGTAGGTTTGAACTTTGAGACTTAATTTTCCTCAACGCAAAGTTTCCGCTGCAATTATTATATATTTATAGGATCCTCTGATCTTTTTGAGTTATACAGAGTAAGAAAAACATATTTACATCTTTCTTTAATTCGCACAAAACATATAATTACAAATAAGATATTTTTAGGAGAGCAAATGAACTAAATTGCATTAATGAGAAATGTTGCTTATACAGTGTAACAAGAAATGGTTGTGTGTAAATTGTGATGGTGATCCAATCAGCAAATAATCCCTTTCCAACGAGGCAATCTGCTGCCAGGAAATGTCGCCACCGTCGGCCACTGCCACGGCCAGCAAATAATCCCTTTCCAACGAGGCAATCTGCTGCCAGGAAATGTCGCCACCGTCGGCCACTGCCACGGCCACTCGTAGATTTAAACCGACTGTACTTACAAGATATGGCCAATTCTCGACTATTGCTAATTCAAGCAATATAATATCTCCGTGAAAAAATTAAACTAATATCACACCAAATCTTTTTTGTTATTCGAACGAACATATTTCAATTAATTATAACCATCGAACCGGCACGGGCAACTGTAACCCGTGAAAAATTGTATAACTAAATCTTCCACATTAATCATTCTAGATATTGGCAAAAACCGCAATAATTCCAATGAATAATCCCGTCCTAACGAATAAGAATTTAATGTTATATGTAAAGCTCACGTATAGAAAGAAAAGCTCACACCTACTAACCATGGACCCGTTTTCGTTTTAGCATCCCAAAATGTTATACGTACATTGTGGACCCAATATAGCACAAGCGAGGTGAGATTGCTCTTGTGAAATATGTGTGAATTGGGAACAATTTTCCGCTAAGCCTTAACGATATCACTGAAATCTTTATTTGAATATCATGAGGGTAAATTTTATTCCATTGCCGATTTATTAAATATGTTTACGATATTAAAACGTGTATAATTTTTAATGTTAAAAGCCTTCAAATATATGACCTTGTGTCACTTGAATTGTGAATTGACGTCATGGATTTAGTGTATCTAAAATAAAATAAATCAGTGGCGCTACAACCTCTTTAGGTCTTGGCCTCTGATTTCTGAATCTGTTTCATGATCATTTTTAAATCTAATAGGCAAGTAGGTGCTCAGCCTCCAGTGCCTGACACACTCCGTCGACTTTTTGGGTCTAAGACATGTCGGTTTCCTCACGATGATTTCCTTCACCGTTCGAGCAAATGTTAAATGCGCACATAGACAGAAAGTCCATTGGTGCACAGCCGGGGACCGAACCTACCATCTCAGATATGAGAGTCACACGCTGAAGCCACTAGGCCAACACTGCTCTAGTGTATCTACATAATAAATATCATACGAAATCTCTTGCTAAAATCCCTATGCACTGCAGTAGACGGTTGACTAGAAACAAATATCCATTTTACACAACTTTAACAGATTGTCGGGTTTACAATAAAACGGTGATGATGATGCATGGCAAACCCATGCGACTTCTTCAATACAAAGAGTCCCCTCGAGAGTTGTGTGCTGCGTTATTGCGAGCTACTCGATTGTGAGGAAGTTGCATAGACCTGGTTAGCGCTGCGCCTTCATAAGTTCTTAAATCATTTTCACACGTGTATATCCCATTTTCTTACATATTTTCATAAGTACTCGATTGTCTTCATCACATGTAGCATTTTATTCCGATGAATTTGAAAGGTTGGTTTTTGAACTAATTTTAATCAAGTATTTGAAAATATTATTAATTAAGATATTTTTATAAGTAGTTTCCTCAAACATCTAATGAGAGAAAAAGTTGAAACGCAAAACTTGTCGCAAGCTCTCTCTTAGCGTGGACTAACTTCCTAACAAACTTAATTTATTTAGTACGGCTCTTAAGAAAGATTCAATATTAAGACTAGTTATATCCACTCTTATTCACTTTATCTATTTAGATAAATACCTTGCCTTTGCAAGATTTCTTTTTAGATTTTTATTTCAACTAATGTTTGTTGAACTGAGAATCTTTACGCAACAAATAAAATATGTATATCGTCTAAATATTAATACTTTTTTAATTCATCTAATACATTTGTATTTACCATTTTTTTAACCTACAAAGTAATACTAAAAATTATTAAAAAGAAAACTAAAACAAATTTAAAAAGCTTGGTCCCTGTGGCAGTGTACCTTTTACTTTTATCACCCTTTCGTCTAAATTTGATTTGACTTTAGAAAAGTTCACGACAACATGTCTATCCTGTGAGGATGTCGCATCAAAACTTTTTTACCGTATTTTTCAATTAATTCAAGTATCAATAATTGTTTTGGAGGCTGTTTTGATAAACAGGATATGAATCAAATAAATTGTCCTTGACATTATTTGATTTCAATTAATATCATACAATATAATACTTATGTACTCGTGACCCATGTGCGCATATCTTTTTATTTGGGCCTTTAATAAGCGTTAAACTTATTAGTATTAAAGAGAACTTTTAACTATAACCCCAATGCAGCTTCGTATGTCTAAATGATAAGAAAATTTTATGTTTCAACAATTTAAATACTTATAATACAATTAGCTTTTAATACGAAATCCATTATCTTTTATTTTTATTTCCATATCCCGTTATGCGCAAATAGTAACAAAATAATACATTCAAATTATCGCAAGACTCCGGCTGTAACTTCTACAACAATATAGCAACAGTAAAGTATGGAAATTCATAAACAGCAAAATCAGGCTAAATTGTACAATTTAAGCCGACTGACATTTCGCCGGCAGAGTTTAGTATTCTAGATAAATATCTACCGGACGAGACTTGAATCTGTGAGGCGTACCCTCACTGAATGTCAACTCCACCGACAGACCTTTTCAGAGATATTATGTGTTTTTGTAGCGAAAAAGTTATGGATATACTGTATTTGGAAAAATATAAATGTCTATTTTGGGCTACGTTGCCAATTCATTAATTCATATTCATTTCGTTATATTTGACATAATTAGACATAGACATAACATTGATTACTAACGAAACACACAAAATAGTAAAAATAAAAAATAATAAAAAATGTTTTTTTTTTTCTTTTAAAGAACACGGTAGGTTTTAAGTGTGCATGTGTGCTGTGGTTGTAATTGGCCCTGGCTCAGCATTATGCTGAGGAGCAGAATGTTCCACAGCACTGGTCATTCTGCCAGAGACCACAACAATTAATAAATGATTGCGATTTATGATTCATGGGAATTCATCACAGTAATTAATATTTAAAATAATATACGAAGCAGAGATGAAAGTATCTATGTGCTCCGTTACATCAGATCGCTTAGTTTATATGAGTATAGTATATTATATAATGTCACGCTAAAGTCAATTAGTATGCTGTATTTTCTCATGTTAGCAAACAAAAATTTAAAGCACAAACATATTATAGATATTCCTAAAATAATGCAGCCCAGCACCTATGACATCAACTGTAACGTAACATTATTACGAGCCCGCTACAACCTTATTACTGACTGCAAGTTATTGAGTTATTGGTGATATGAAGGTACTAATAGTAGTGTGCATGTAAACTGCCTCATTGATATAGTTTCAAATATGCTACCGTTCGACTGCAAGTTCTAGGTCATAAGCCACGGGGGTCTGGCAATACACATATTGTACTCACGTGTCTGCGTTTACAGAGCTGTAATATGATATCTTCCACAATAGTCTATACTTTAGCGGTAGCCGTCATAAATGAATTACTTTATTTAAAGAAAGAACCAGTTCAAAAATACCTGACGAATTACGAATAACGTGACGAATAAAAGACTATTGTATCATTTTAGTACCTATAGTTAATTTGATAAATAAGTAACGGCAATAGATAAATCACGGATATTCGCGCAATTGTAGGTGATTCGCCCGTAAGCGGATTTAAATTCGTTTCTCCGTCGCAGGTCAGATAATCCGGATGAAAATGGCCGCGTCCGGACATCCTTACAATCCGGTATTTTCTCTATCAGCCAGATGGAGATCCAATTAAAATCACCAATACGAGCTTGGGCTCTCATTCAGATAAAAAAAATATTCATTAGAACTTGAAACCTAATATGTACATTCAGACAGTAATCAGAAAAAGTGTAGTGAATTTGTATGTGATCTTTAAATATACCATTTAACTAACTCTTTTCGTATTTAATTAAGTGCAATACTACATGTTATGTTATTAATTTCGTACTCAGCAACAAATAAGTATTTATTATGATAATATCTCTATAGTTATATATCATTTTGAACTACAACCATTCATGATGATAATGGGATCGCTATCTCCTTATACAAAACAGACACTGAAAGTCTCAATTTTTAGTCAAAGATACTGAGAATCGGCAACGAACATGGTAAAGCAAAATAAATAAAGTATTTATAAAGGAAGGATTCTTAGCAAGTTGGGAAATCAAAGAATTTAGAATAATAATATTGTTTAAGTACAGAATCTTATTTGCAATCTGAGTGGAACGCTACTGGAACTTGGAGGAAAATGCAATGTGAAAATCGACAGAAAGTAAAAACGATTTAACTAAGTTAAGCTTTAGGATTTATTTCGTATGCAATATGCACGAGAAAATCTCAGTGGATGGATAATGATATTTTTATTAAGTGAAAATCGAGTCCAAAATTTGTTATTTTCTTTTAATAAACATTGTTTTTGTTATTTCCATTCCTATGCCTAAAGAGCAATCACAAAGCGAGTGAGGTAGAATATACTTACTTGAGTGCAATCCCCATTTTCCGTTCAACGAAACAGGTGAGTACGTGCGAAACGTGCTACAAGGCAATATTTTCAGTAATAATATAAATGTGGAATAGTGAAATCGTGTATTGGAAACGCTACATAATTCATGTCATCCTGGTGAGCTGCCGATATACACGGTAAATATTTCGTTTAAATTGTTGTTATTCCAAAACCGACTGTTGAAAGTGAACAATTTTTATCATTATAAAATCTACTACTACTATTATTTTGATAACTTACATTCAATAAATTCCTCGAAAACAACAAATTCAAATAGGATTGGGAAACATATAGTTTTCGCCGACAACACATAGTAAATCGGAGGCAATATGTTTCCACGGTCGGCGCAGGGCGCCACCAAAGTGCAAGCATTATAGTCAGTGGAGTATCCTGGACACTCCAATATCTTGGGCTGGTCCTAGATGCGCGTTGGAAGTTCAAGGCGCACTTCGTAACACGTATGCTCTCACGCATCTCGGCGGGCCAGATGGGGAGTGTCGCCGCCTATACGGCAATGCAGTGCGGGCGAAAGTATTATATGGGTGCCCGATAGGGGCGGATAAGCTAAATCAGCACATCAAAACCGTTCTCAGTAGTCGCAGAGACTATTCGCCATTAGGGTCGCGAGGGCGTACCGCACGGAGATCATCTTCCGCCATTCGCTTTTCGGTCGTCTTATGGAGATGTGACCATCAGGAATTTAAAAAAGTACTTACTGCAAAGACCGACAAGGCATCCACTAACAAAATGGGTTTCTATCAGCTGTGGGAGCTGCCTTTTCACCACAGAACATTTAATAACATCTTCACTGATGTTGAGGATGTTGGGAGTGCAACCAAAAATAGATCATGATACACAAAAAATAATAATAATAATCTAAAATGTTTCTTGAAATAGGATTTAAACAATGTTATATGATCATTTTTACGTTGTTTCTATTCCATCTTGACCAAAATACTACCTAAATTAATTCGTCTTGTCTTTTAAGTATTGATTAACGTCGACAAATTACTACAATTACGTAAAACAATTGTTATGCAATATTTATCCCGAACGCTCGTATTTAATATGTAATTAATAATTGTTAACACTGGAAAATATTCCTGTTATAAATTAATTAGGATGATAATGTAAGTCGCGGTCAGTGAAATCGTTCGCTGTCATCAGTTGATAACGATGTGGGTGTTAATGTGATTGTTTAATTTCCACGTAACGTAACGTAATTACTATTACCGGGAATGAAAACTACGACACTTTTAATAACTGCAGAATAATTATCACCTCTTTTGAATTAACTACAGCGCAACGAATATTACTTTTATAACTCGCATCATTTTTAGACCTGTATATATCTGCTCACGAAAGCCAATATTTTGTAGATTTTACGTTAAAACAACAAAAATGACAGGACGTGTTCAACCGACAATCTGTTGCATGATAAATATATTAAATATTTTAAATATAGATAAATCAGTTCGGTTTTACCAAGGGTCGCTCGACAGCCGATGCCGGTGTTGAGTTATATAGATATATAGTTAAGGCTTGGGAGGAGTCGCATGATGCTTTAGGTGTTTTCTGCGACTTATCCAAAGCATTTGATTGTGTCCAACACGAGACCTTAATTGGGAAACTCCGCCACTATGGCATCAAGAATACCGCACTGAATCTTCTGACTTCCTATTTACACGGAAGAACTCAGAAGGTTGAAGTGAATGGTAAGAGGTCCTCTGGGTCGGCAGTAGATATGGGGGTACCACAGGGCTCAATTCTTGGCCCTTTCCTCTTTCTTGTTTATATAAATGATCTACCTTTCATGGAATAGAGAAAACATCAGATAGTTTTGTATGCTGATGACACGTCCTTGATTTTTAAAATCAAACGACAAATAACAAATTTTGACGATGTGAACAATGCTCTGTCTTCGATTGTACATTGGTTTAGTATTAATAACCTTCTACTTAATGCAAAAAAAGACAAAATGCATTAAATTTTGTGCAAAAAATGCAAGGGTTATGGATACTAGACCAATTATAAACGGTGAGGAATTGAATCTGGATGATACAACTGTATTTCTCGGAATCACCATGGATTCAAAACTTCAGTGGTCCCCTCATATTAACGGATTGGCGAAGAGACTTAGTTCTGCAGCCTACGCGGTTAAAAAAATTCGCTCACTAACTGATGTCGATACAGCTAGACTTGTTTATTTTAGTTACTTTCATAGCTGAATGACTTATGGCTTATTATTATGGGGTCATGCTGCTGATGTCGAAACTATTTTCATCCTGCAGAAGAGGGCTATTCGTGCAATCTATAATTTAAAATGTAGGGAATCTCTTAGAGATAAATTCAATGAAATTAATATACTTACCTTTCCCTCGCAATATATTTATGAAAATATTATGTATGTATACAAAAATAGTGATAAGTTTACTAGAATAGAACATACGCATAATGTTAATACACGGAACAAACGCAGGCTGCAATTTCCCCGTACTAGACTATCTAAAGTTAGTAATTCTTTTTTGGGGAAAGGGATACTCTTCTTTAATAAAATCCCAGAGGCTCTTTTATCTCTGCCTTTCAATAAATTTAAGAAATGTATTAAAGAAAAGCTGTGTAAAAAGGATTACTATAAAGTCAACGATTATCTAGTTGATAAAAGGGCCTGGGACTAGTGCTAGACAGGCTACTTCTAATTAATTTGCGATATTTGTTTTAAATAAGTGTTGTTTGATGATTTGCTGTTTTAAAAGAGTACCGAGAGTTTTTTACGCCGGCTTTTTCTCTCGGCCTACACCCTCTGTCTTCTTTGCCGATGAGTAGAGATGCCTAAAAGTTCAAATTTAATGACGTGGAATAAAAGATACATGTATCTTATGTTCCACAATAAACATATTTTTTTTTTTTTTTAAATAAAATAAAATTATTTGTACAGAATTTGTTTGAGATAAATAAAGACAACAGAAAAACAAGTCTGTTTGTGTGTGTGCTATTTATTTATTACTACCTGAACTAAAACTAGAAATAAAATTTATATAAATAAAGTTTTATTATCTAATCTTCTATGATAATAATTACTTATTAATTTTCATATTATTAACAAACTAGCCCACACAAAAGCCTACCTTTTCTTTAAGTAATGGTTTTATTATAATGTCGAATTCGGACGTAGGTACTGTAGTCGAAATCAGTAGAAGTGTTGAGGGGTTAGAGTGCCGTAAGCAGTGGTTCTCCAAACGAGAGGTAATGGCCTTCCTCGAGACTCTTCAGCCTTCAGATTTCTGTCGTAATGACCTACTGCCAGCTCTACAGTCTTAAGATAGGCTTCAATCAAATTGTTGCCTTGTTTATTCTTTAGAATGGTCGTAAGAATATTATGGATACATCACTCGTAAATATACGTCCTATTTTACAGTTATACATATAAAAAATTTCTATTTAATGTATTTAAAAATAAAGATTACAAAAGAAATGAAATGAAATGAAATGAAATGAAATGAAATGAAATGAAATGAAATGAAATGAAATAGTTTATTCTTGTAAGTAGGACTATATAAATCACTTTTACAATGTCATCCTAAACTAGATGAAGTCGACATTTCCTAACTGACTGCCCTGAGAAGAAATGTCGAAACAAACTCGGGGGTCTTAGTCTCTTTTATAGTCCAGATAATACAATAATAAATTAATAAATTGGTGTAAACAAATGCAGAGTATTTACTGGACTGGTCTTTGGAAGAAAGAACCAGATCGATCTGAGCAAGCCTGTGCCAGCAGACGGCAAGCATGCCCCGAATAGCTCATGCAGCTCAACCATTTTTGAGGGAGCTGCACAACCCGGTACACAGCAATACCGCCAGTGGCACCATAAAAATATGTGGGGCAACAACTCACTCAGATCGCCAGCCCAAAATAACTATATACTAAAATGTATCAAATTATAAATCAAGCAAAAGAGTTTATGATATACCCGCATAATGTTTACACTTACAATGGATACAAAATGTATTTTTAAGGTGTACCTTAAAGCAAGGAAAAATAATGAAATTGAAAAATATAATCGTAATATAAACATTATTCACTTGGCATGTCAAAGTGTAAAATATTGTATGAAAAGCACAAAACATGTCAGTATTGTAGAAAAAGAAAAAATGAATATGCACTAAGCACAAACATGTCAATAGAATAAAATAAAATGCATATGCAAAAGCACAAGACATGTCAGATTGTAAATATGTACAACATGCAAAAAAAAAAAAAAAAAAAAGTGAAAGACAGCTTAAAAAAACACAACAAGCTGTATAGAGCAGCTCAATAGGCGTTTCTATCATTTAAATAATCGGATATCCTGTAATATCCTTTAGTTAATAATTTTGATTTAATAAAAAAATTAAATTTCTTAAGGGGAAGTTTACGAACATCCATAGGAAGTTTATTGTAAAAGCGTATACATTGACCCATAAGGTTGCTTATCTTGAAGGCGAGTAGATGAACTGTTAAATTATTTTTGTTCTAGTATTTGGGAGTGAAGATAGACAATTTGACAAAATAGGTTGTTTTTGTGAACAAAAGTAAATTTTCAAAAATATATTGTGAAGTTAAGTAGAATGTTTATCTCTTTGAATTTCTCTCGGAAGAAACTCTAGGACCCAGGTTATATATAGCGCGGACAGCTCTTTTTGTAAAAGAAGATTGTATAATATCCGCAAGTTTCCAAAGGAGAATGCCGTACGTCATCAAGCTATGAAAATAACTGAAATAAACAATTTGGCTGTATCCACATCAGTAATTTGTCTAATTTTCCTTAAGCATAAGAGTAATGAGCCTTCAGACAATTTGTTTATGTGTGGGCCCCATGTAGTTTGGCGTCAACAGTAATGCCAAGAAAAAAGTTATAAAGTCCAACTCTACTCCATTCAGTTGTAATTGGTGCTTAATGCTCACATTAGGGTAGAAAATTTTATTAATTTAGTTTTATTGAGTTCAAAAGCAGATAATTAACATTAAACCAATGACAACCTTAGATAGTGCCAAATTAACTTGGTCAAAATTTTCAGTTGACGCTTAACTTTAAAAACAAGCGAAGTGTCATCCGCAAATAATAGGATTTTGTGATCATCCCTTACACAAAAAGGTAAATCATTGATATAGATAAGAATAAAAAGGACCTAGAATTGAACCCTGGGAACACCCATAGTTACCAAGATCCTTTTGATTTTTGCCATTAATATCTACACTTTGTATTCTATTGTCTAAATATGAACTAAATCAAGAGCCTTATTTCTAATGCCATAGTGGTGTAGTTTCTTGATAAGTGTGTCATGGCAAACACAGTCAAAAGCTTTGGACAAGTCACAGAATATGCCTAAAGCATCCTGTGAATTCTCCCAAGCCTCGAATACATTTTTGAGTAGTTCCACACCTGCATCAGCAGTAGACCGACCCTTAGTAAATCCAAATTGTTTGGAATGAAAAAGATTCTGTCTGTTAAAATGCTTTAGCATTTGCTTTAAAATTATTTTTCTCAAAAAATTTTGCTCAGTGTAGGCAAAATTGAGATAGGGGCGAAAATTCGTAGGATCGGTTGTACTATAGATTTGAAGAGTGGAATCACCTTGCTTAACTTCATTAAGTCCGGAAACACACCAGATGCGAAAACAAGAGTTGAACACAATTGCCAGAAATGGGGAAATACATTCAATTATTGAGGATATTATTTGAATGACAACCCCCAAAGATGGTGGACTTTTTACTTCTAAATCTTTAAATGCATCTAGAATGTCCTTAGCACTAACAACTGTAAATTCAAAACTTGTCCCACATTCTGCGACAAGTCTTTAAGTATGTTGTATGCGGAGCGGAAGACGACAAAAAGTTTAGTTGTTAATAAGGAATATTAGTGAAAAAAGATAAACTGGTTGCCCTCCAAATCCCCTAACATCTATATCATTAATTTTAAGATGAAAATCATTATTTAATGTGTTCTTCCTATTTCAGAATTAATAATATTCAGTAGTTTTAATTTTGTTTGCAGAAGATTGTATTGTTTTTAATGTGAAAGATTTGGGAGGAGGTCTCTAAAAGTCTTAGAGTAATTTTTAACATACTCCTAAACCTTTCACTATGATATGTTCCTTTCATTATATAATTCAAATAATCTTATTCTCTTTTAAAAATACCTGGTGTTGAGTCACTAAACAAAACTCGATCATTACAGAAACTGATCTAGATGTAAAAACCTTCTTAAACTGAGAATTAATCATTTAAATAATAAGAGTAAGTTGTAGGGTTATTGTGATAAGGCAAAGAGTTTTTCATTTAAATTTTAAAAGTTCCGATAATGGTTATGAAAAAATTAACATTTTTGATTTGCTTTAAAATTTTAGATAAAAATGGCAGATTGATTCATGATTACAGCGAGTAAGTTTACTTCCATATTTTGGCGAATTAATATAAATTTATGGCGAAACATATTCCTCAAATTCCAATTAATAAGGTTTAACAACAGATAATGTTGATAGGTTTTAATTCTTAGTGCTGGTGTGTTAATCTAAGCATAACATACATAGTAAGTAGTTTTTTAGTCACATTTGAAGAAAATATTACTATTCCGTTAAAAACAAAAAATTTAAAAGAAATATTTAATTTCTTGGTAATTTATTTTCACTTGAAGGTAAAAGTACGCTCACATAACACCTCGAGACTTTTCGTTTCATCTGAGTTCTCATTACAGTGAACCTTCACTAAGATTTTAATTAAAAACACAACACATGACAATTCTGTAGGCTTAATTTGTCAGTTTTTGTAAAAACGCGTCCACAGAATTTTAAAAGGTATTTTCAATTAAATAAAGCACTCTTACTAAAGCAAACACTTCGTTTTGGTCGCTCTAAGTACTTTTTATTAAACATTTTATTTAACTGCCATCACACTTGTACCTAGAATTTTACTTAAATTCAATACATGTTGTAGATATAATATTGTTTGTAAAAAGCTATTAAAAAAATACTTTTGGTGGTAGCTTTGGGACTAAATTAACTGTAAGTCAAACTGTTTAAATTATAGATTATTATTATTAATTTTTTTAATATTTTATGTTTATGTCGCGTCATACACTTTTTAAAATATTGTTTAAAAAATCTAGAATATCTGTTTATATTTTAATGGAATTAACCATTAGATATAGCTTTGATGTACTTCTGGAACAATATTGAGTCATGACCACGTAACCCAATCAGGAATTAATCCGGGGATTAAGAACATCGAATGTCCTGTTTAGGCTTATCGTGTGATCCTCTAGGGCGCTTGTAATGTGCTCGACTAATCTTTATTATGATTTATGCCAGTTTATGAAGTATGACGTTGTTCTACAGGATATATCCCTATATTTATTCAACATAGATGATAATATACTCTTAACATACACTACATTTGTGGCACCATACTTTATGGCAGTTTTCCTGAAATAAATTTTAAGAAATATGTAAAACTGACGTGGAGGGAGGCAGATATAAATAAATAGTGAGGGAAAGTTTGATTATATAACTAAACTAGGCTATAAAATTGACTTCTGGCCAACCTATTTGCCGGGAACTATACATACAACCTATTATATTTCACGACAACAGATGTGATGAGGTTCTACTAGTGATTAACAGCTGTCATAGTGTTGTGTCCACGTCGTAGTTCGCTAGGGTCAGATCATGTAACCAACGGTTTATGACGCCGTTAGCTCAAAGCATCATGACATTATCTTTTATCTAATAAAACAGTATGGAATTTATATTTGTCGTGCAAAATAGATTAAACGTTCAGTATTGTACATTGAGTTAAAAAATTACTTCTTTCAAAACGAGTTAAACCTCTTAGGCTAAGGTTCCAATTCAATAATTGTCGAACAAACGCCCAATGTCCAACGAAAAACTACGCAGTTCACCCATCTGCCATCATCCATCATCCATCCATCAATTTAATCTCTCATTAAAACTGATACATATTATTATTGCTGTACTATTCTTTGTCTTAGTTATCTTCTTTCTAGACGATCAATAATAATTCACCAATAACTATTGAACCATTAATGTATAAAATTATCTCAATAAATAAACATTCAGTTAAATTCGCTGTTAGAATCAAAAATATCAGGAAAGTCTTTTGATGCCAGATACTTACTATACGAAAGAAGGAAAATACAAATAATATAAATATTGTTACTTAAGCAATTTGTCACAACAACATGACATGAGGAAAATATATAATTTACGTTTAGTAATAGAGTTTAGTTACTTTCGTTAGATTAGTACTTCCCCTTTTTTAAATTAATGTTTGTTACTGATCCTTTAAATCATGAATATAATTGTTTTTGTTGTATGTATACAAATACAATTTGTAAATTGCAATTACCACTTTCGCAGGAATAAAAGGCGCTATATACGACAAATTATTAACTTTCAATTTCTCACTTGGCAGTCTCTTATTGGCCGCTACTCATGATTAGTAGAGTGGAGTAAGTAATATTGTTATGAACATTTAAATACGATAAAATAGATTACTTAAATGTGTAGTAGGTAGATATTCACGAAAACCCAAAACCATTTAAGGATCTTTTTTATATCCGAAATTTAAACGGCCTTTGCATATCTCCGGTTAAAGTGTGAAGGTGAGGCCCACCAAATATAGTCTAACAGTGGCCTTCTGCGTAGATTTTTATAAGATATCATGCTAAAATATGAACATGCGTTGTTAGTCGCTGAATTTATTGTGTCACACAAATTCACACCTGTCGTGCACTCCTCAACAAGATTCTGGAGTGTATATTAAGATTATCAATTTTATAACAACTTTAGTTATGAATGTAACTATTTATATAAGACAATGGAAGTGCTTCCATAAACTATAAGAACTATAACTGTACCCTTGGGCACATTCTTGTATAAATTTGTTTTAGTCAATTTGGTTAGTTCTAAATGAGACTAGACCATATTGATTGTAGAATATCAAAAGAGAATTAATGGCTGTGCATATATCGTCAAGAGTTAAGGTTAATGCTGTTAATGTTAATCGTAAAATGGAGTATTTTAATGCGATAAAGTTCGTCGAAATCTGGCTTCATGATGCTTACGCTTTCAACCTTAGTCGACAGTAAATCTTAGCATTATATAAGCTCTCCTGCATGCCTTGATAAAGTTGCTACGCTAAGCCTAATACATAACAGCCCGAGACACTTTCCAATTTTGAAATCAAGAGAAGTTACAAATCTTCATTCAACATCTAAATATTTCTATCAGCTGCTCTCATTTTCATATGTATCAAGTGCAAGTTTTATCCTAACTTATTTCATTTGGAAATGAGAGCCGTTTGACGTTACGCGTATAAATGGTTAAAGCACACACACCGGACAATTCAAAACGTATCTTATATTTAATGTTGAATGTCGGACATAATACCTACCCAAGTAATTATTAGAATAAGGACATGATTTTTTTTCGTGTTTCATAGCAGGTAATCCTCAGTACCAAATAATCTCGTAAATCCATTAAATATTGACAATTATTATTGTATTCAAAAATATTATAAGAGAAGTAAAGCCAGATCAAAATTTATGCCGGGATATCGAACGATTAAGCCGCCATTTTGTAATGAGCTTAGTATTATGTATGAATGCAATTTATGCATACAGTAGACTTGATAATGAGATGACAAAGTCGAGCCACTTCATCGTTCTTCAAAGAAATTTAACGTCTTAAGCAGAACTATTTGATGAAGTTATGAATATGAAAGTTGGAAAGTCATGTGTACAAGAATTTGCACTGTCATTCTTTACTATATTCGTAATATTTCTATAAATTCTCGTAATAAATAAATTTTACTGAATAAAGGTTGTTTAACTTTGTGTTGAACAAAATATCAGCGCTGTCTTCAGAATAAAAAGTTAAAGCTATTATGAAATAAATCGACACCTACACAATTGATTTCACGTTGAAAATGTTTTACACCTAATAAGGTTTATTTACCGTTTACTTTAAATAGAACGAGCGCAAATTAAATTTGGCTGTTGTCTGCACGGCTCGCTGCAGTAACCATGTTACCGGATCACGACGAATTGGGACACGTTACCGTGTTTATGTTGACGACTGGCTAACGTTTAGCTATATATTAACAAGCATTTAAAGATGTGTAAATAAGTGTGACAACTAAACATCCAAAACTCATAAATAAAGCTTATTTGGAACGTTTCATTGTTTTTCTTGTTCATCATTGTAATTTCTTTAAGATTTTTCAATCATGCTATTCTTCGCAAAGAAATATGCTATTTAATAGAGTTTTATTTGACACCTCAGGCAAAGAAAGAATGGATTATTATCTAGCTCCCTTATTGGCTTTTTTCAATTACTTTCTGTTAAGTGAAGGCAAATAGGTATTCTCTTGTTATTGGTAATTCTATATTCATGCTTATAAATAATATAAGATGGATTTTCATTCACATTTATGAATTAACCACATTTAAAAAGAGTAGAATTCAGCGTAATAATATCATGTATGATTTTAATTTGATTAAAATGATTAATTTCACGCTTTTCCTTTCTTTTAAAATACTATGTTACTTAAGAAGAGTTATTAGTTTTGGCCATTCTTTCGATTGGCATCATAAAAGTAGGGGTGTTATTTTTTTAACATTTAAGTCGGTTCGATTCCCTGACGAGGCAAATAATTTTTAGAAAATCTTTGAATGCAGATATACTAACTTCTTAAAATAACATAAAGTCTTATTTCAGTAAAATACTCCTATCTACGATATTTTAGGTACTTTCCATTCATGTCCCATAACTTTGGGAGGCCCTGTATATATTTTTTTCAAAAGTTGTAGGGTCGATTTTAAAAAAAATATTTGGTTCATTATTATAAACCTTGATTCCCATAGAAAAGGTGTTTTTTCCAATACAATTTCAGATAAATTTTTAGCATAACCAATTCCTTAGACAGTTGTCCATTCACATTGACTATATATATTGACTATATAATATATATACATATAAGGACATTTCTAGAATATACACCCTGTGTGTAAAGAGATACAATTATTATTTTATATCTACATAGATAGCGATCTATTATTTACCATACGATTATTCTATTAGTTTTAAAATAACGTATCGTTACATCGACTAGACTATGTTTTAATAATGTCAACATAGACATAATTCATTCAAAACGCAATTAGTATTTTATATACGTTACCCATATATCAGATATTGCTACAACTCAACATTACTAATTAATTTATTAATTAAACTCGCTTTATGTAACGGATTCACTTGATTTTTTTATTTAATACATAGGTATGATCTCCGTAAACTTAGTGTAATTACATTTATCAATAAAAATAGAATACCTATTTATTAAAACTATTACTTATCTAAAATTGTTAAATAAAGCCTGATTTTTTGTAAGTTTACAGGCACAACTAATAACATTAAAATTAGAAATAAACATAGTATGCTTCAAAATAAATTGTAAATTTTTTTGTCCTGGATTAAACGTGAATTGCGTGCACCGGCTAGTGTTGAATACTCCCAAACATATACTCGGTCCAAAAACTTGGACGTTATCCAAATAGATTTTATAGACTCCTAAATTGTGACATAATTTTTTATGAAGAAGTCCTAGATTGTGAATGGACAAATCCTCGGCGATCTTTTCTTTATTTCATTTTTTTTTGGTTTGTTTATGATCGGGGTCACAATTATTGGAATTAATAACTAGATTTCAAAAAAAAATAACTGCCTACAACGTACAAATACTTGAATTAGAAATCCTTGTCGCATTATATATATTTTTCAGTTTTTATTTATTTATTATTAAACTCTGTGGGGAAGAATGTTGAATGGTTGTAACCTTCTCCTTTTGTCATGAATTATGTAAAGTATTTTGAAATAAGCGTAAGGATAGATCTTCTTTCACTAGATCTTTGCTGTCATTCATACATCATAAAAAAGAGATTTGACTTCCCAAAGTATTAGATCTACGTATTAGAGTGATCATTAATCAACTCAATAGGGACCTTGTTGCTACCTTCCAAATTATCACTTATAATACCACAAGAGCTTCAAAATTATCGGGTATTTCCCGATAGGTTCGTTGCAAACAAATGAAGGAGTCAAGTTTTTCATTTCATTTTCGTGAATTTTGAAGCTCGTGTGGTATTCGGGGATTATTTTCCGACCCAAATGTCGGCCAATAGAATTGACCATGAGACGAAATGTACAGTTAACAAATAAGAATTTCATAATGAATAAAACAACTACTTAACACTTTTCTTGAAGCAACTACCAGAGAAAATTTTCAAAAAATTATCAGTATAATACCATGTAGGTTGTACACGTGACGTCGAATGGTGAATTATTGGTCGAAGGGAAAAAAAGGATACCGCAAACTGTTTTGTTTCACTCCTTCCTCAGCGCACAAATTGGACTAAAATTAACTTCTAGAGTATGTCATAGGAATCATATTTATACATTTTTACTATACCTCATTAAAATGTATAGTTCCGTCCATGATAAATATTTTATTATGAATAGGCTAAGAAATATCTCGTCACCTGAATATCCGTAGCCTGCCTAAGCCTGGATTATTTCGGCAATGTAGAAATTATACCCATATCTTTATTTAGCCTAAACTTCAGCTTTTCTTCGATACGGCGATGACTTCATTTAAACGCCGACCAGATTTCATCCATCAGATGTTTCAATTCGAGCTTGCATTATTTTTATCCCCATTCAAACTAAAAAACTTATGATTAATATACGTGCTTTTAACATAAATCGTATGTACTTACGTAATGTACGTACTTGAACCTATATGTCCTAGTGGATCTGGCTTTACACTTTTTGCTTAGCTATACTTATTTTTCATGGTAAAGTTTTTATTAAGTATAGATTAAGCTTTTGATCGTAAAATATTAGTTTAAATGTATATTCTATACCTATTGAACAAATCTATAGGCGCGAAAAAATTACACAATTAAAAAAATAATTCGCTCAAAATTCAAACAAATTATTAACTTACCATCAACCAGCCATACATCCTGAGTGGCACTTACACAAAACTTTCACCGCGTTTTAAGCACAAAACGAAAATTATCATTTATCAACCTTCAAAAGAAATTATTATTATCGAGTTCCGTCAATGAATGGAGCAGAGGCGGTTAGAATTTGAATTTGCCCTTTGGCGGGAAAGGGGAGGAAAATCGTAAGCCTGCATCCGCTTCTTTCGGCCAACGTTTCGTACTGAGGGATCGCCAATCTGACGATAGTGATGCGTCAATCTATCGACTGTGTAGATAACGCGAGATGAGAGATCATAATATAAAGATGCACTCACTTCGGACACAAGCCAGCAAGTACTACTTATATGCACCTACTTAGGATGTAGGTAATACTTACTGTTTAGTTCCCAAATATTCTTTTCCCTGAATAAATACATATCGTGTAATGACATAAATCTGGTGGCTTTTTAATATATTTTGCACTACTATCCAGTGTTTCATTCCTAGCATGACCTAACTCAATAACTTTTCAAAATTAATTTACTAGAGATACATAACTAATTATTACTTATTAAAGTATCGTTTGATCCCATCGACTCTTGTCTTCCCTAAATTACTGGTTTCTATCCGTTGGTGAGCACATAGGCTGATGCTGCGCATGTGCGAGCGATGTTTTTGTCAACTAAAAACTTGAATCGTCTTTACATACATCGTAAGCTCGATTCATTGGCGAAATGAAGAGGAATATTGACATGGAATTCACGCGGCTCCATTGCAACCACACTCCATGGTTTCCCCTTGCGCCATCTAATTTGAAACCATATAACACAGTACAGGGTGGTTTTATAGGCCTAATAAAATCTGTTTATGTCTTGGGACAATTCAGTTTTATTTTAACACAATTAAACGGTGTCACAATTTCCTTTTACAAAGTTTTCCAGATGTGACGATTTATCTGTAAATAAAAATATTCTAGGCATCTTTAAGTTAGACTGATGTTTTAAATTAAAGTTAAGAGATACTACGATAACATTTAGGTATAAGAATAAGACCCTCAAATAAAAATCTTAAATATCAATAAATAAGCACACATTACTATTCATTTAGGCAGTAGACATAGTAGCAAATGGTACATACAAAGGTACTTTATTGTTATTCAGTATGCACTACTTTTTATCTAAATTCTATAAAATTAAACTTGCTTTACTATATATAATACTTACAATCAATTTGCGTGTCGCGTTCGAATCGTTAGTCGCTATCTTCAGTTGTACTGTGGTCGTTACGGAAAAACCGATAGACACACCCCTCTGTTGCCGAGAAATTTTCCACTAAGTAATGGGTAAATGTTTTGCAAAACGATTAAGAAACGATTAACGGATGGACGCGAGAGTAAGTGTATTATTTTATTTCTTCTAATTTTTTATAGGTATTCATTTCCTGATTTCCGTATATTGACAATGAAAGTCATACCAATATTATTTAGATATAGGCCAAATTAACGAGTAACCACGATCAATGTGTATTTTTGTACGGCATTCCTCGTCCAATAACAGGCGCGACAAAACACTCTTCGTTTGACCAATATCAATAATACTGAAGCACCTTCATGGAGTAAAGGGAAGAAAGAAACAGCAACATCTAATTTTATAGTCGATTTATTTATATTAAAAAATCACATATCGATTTAAAACTAAGATACTAAGTGCAATATGACAGACATATATATATATATATATATGACTTTAATCAATGAATGCCTCATACAAGATAAAACCTTTCGTACATTTACATTTCCTGCTTTCTACACTAAAATGACTTTACTGTCTTATTTAGCCAAAAGTACTTATTTTCATAATAAAGTTTTTCAACTTCTTGAAATAAGGATTTCTTTATTTTTATCAGGTATTCCTTGAATATACACCATATTTTTATTATATATCGCTCACATAAGAAATTATTTTTTTTATGAATAGAGTGTTAAACAAGTCTTACAAGGCCGGTAACGCACTAGCGAACTTTCGCCCTGTAAAAGGTATGTGCTGAAAACCGAGTGTAAAGCTAAAATGTAAATTAATGTTTAGATAAAATCTTCAATACGATCTCATTACTTATCAAAGTTACGGGAGTATGCTTTACTCGTATCAGATCTACGAATAAGAACTTCACTATGAAATTCTAGTAAATTTCGAAAACGGTAAAACGAACTATCAATTACAAAAAAAAACTTAAATAATTAAAAAGCCATTTCAAATCTTATTTATATCTTCTTTCTGCGTTTCTCGGGCGTGGTCTGGAACAACGCTTCGTCAGCGCGAATGAGGCGGTTCACGGCTCGACTCAGGGAGACATCTGTCAATGCGATATATAACCTTACTGAACTAAAGATATAGTAAACTCCTTAAAGCGACAAAAATCGACTTTGGTCTCTCCATGACGTCAACAAATCTGCAGTCACATCGGTAAATGCACTGTATTTGATATTAGTGATCGAGTCTAATGAAATGTCGACGAAAACTTAATATCTGGATTTTTACAAAAATATCTGTGTCCTCTTGATTTAAGATATGAGAATATGCTAAAATTATAATATTTATGCTTCATGTGCGCACTGCATATATATATTTTTACTTAATACATAAGGTAAATGAACTCGCTTCGATACGTGTATGATATGAAGAGATGTATGGTAAGTAGAATGTATGAGTTTTAATCACAGATGACAATTAAATGAAACAAACAATTCACAAAAAATAAGTTTAATGTGAGAAAAATTCAACAGTCCACTTAAGTATCAAATGTAAATAAGATAAATATACAAATGTATAATATTAATAAATTAATACTTATGTAATAGATTACACCTAACCTAACCGTAATTTGAACACGTGTAAGTCTCATAAACCATATTCCTCCCGGACCCTTTGCTCCCAAAAATCTATCCAAAACCGATTCATTTATCTAAAACATTTGTCTAACATCAAGGCAAAACCAAAATTGTGAATTTTATTTGTTCCCTTTTACCTCGAAGCAAACGGAAATAAATTAATAAAATATGATGAAAATAAATACAGGAATATCCCGTTGTACTGACATAATCTCTATATAACTTTTACGCCTAGTTAATAATTTATTAATTAAATAAGTCTTCTATTTAAGTAAGTACGAACTATAGTATACGCAGAGTTTTCTGACAAAGTATTTGGTATGTGTGTATGTATGTCTACCAACCGGGCGTGGTGTTGGCGAGTCGGCGCATGCGTCTGGTGTTCCTGTCCTGATCTCGGATCTTCTTCTCCATCTCGGCGTTGGTGAGCGTCTCCAGGTGCGGAGCCCACACCTCGGCCTCCGACGGCTGGCGATATGGCGTCTGAAAAGAACGACGCTTAAACACCAGTGCTAGAAACAGAAACATTGTTAGTAGGAAATGAAAACCTCGACGGTCGGCAGAGCTTCGTTGAAGCCGTAGGTGCGTTGGTGCCACCCGAGTTGGCCTCTCACGCTGTAAGCGATGCCCGTCACGAACTCCCCGCCGAGGCCCAGCTCTGCGCAAAGTTTCATCGCAAACTGTTCAGGATTATTCTCTTTTTCTGACATGTCCCATTCCACCTGAAATGTGTGTCGATTAAAGACTTCTCAAATCCTCCACAAATATTGATCGGCCGATCGTGGAATATCGTACGTACGGTGTCCACCAAAGAAGTGTTCCCGACGTGTATGTTGAGCTTGATGATGACTCTCTGGTCGGTGGCCTCTTCCAGTATGGCGGGTGGCTCACTCGGAAATGCCTCGATCTGCTGTTTGATAGAAGTGGCGATGGCCGGGATGAAAGTACTAGTGTTCAACTCTAAGTCATCGCAGAGAACCTCCGCGAATTGTTCTGGTGTAATTATTGATTCTGAAGGAAAAAATATTTATCATTCAAAATTGTTTCCTCACAAAAATGACAGGGCTGGATAAATTTACTTTCTTTAGAATTTTTATTTTATTATAAGCCTTTAGCAAGTGGTGTAAACTCTGTAGTCAATGGTCGGTACAGTGATCTAGCCTAAACAAGCCTAAATAATTAATTCTTCCTATGTGCACTAATCATGCTTGCATGGTGAAGGAAAAACAGCTTGGTGGGTTGTGGCCAAAGGCATAGAAGGTTGACCACTGGCCGGCCCACATTAACAATGAATCGGCGAAAATTTATTCAATGAATCAGTCAATATTATACTATATTTCCTTCTTTAATAGCCTTCTTCAATGTCTGCTTTTCAAGCTGCAAAACCTTCTTATTATAAATCTTAACAACTCATACCATTTTTATTCCATGTAAAAGTATCTCTGAGCTTCTGTCCTTCAATCTCCATGTCCAGTCTAATGGGCACCAGAATCTGCTTCTGTGATGCGTTTTCCAGCATTGCTGTCATGTCGGTGTCATCAAAACAGAGAGGGAACGTGCGCACCTAGTTGCAAAACACACTCATAAATAAGTCATACTTAGATATAGAAATTGGATTTAAGCTTTTTATTAATCTGAATAAGTCTCTTGTATATTTTTAATACAGAACTAGACAGAGGAGGCCCAGGTCTTAGAATGATTGACTCTTCCTTCTCTCTCCTCATGAATTAACGTACAAAAATTGAGGGTAGTATCAAGCAACTCGAGGCGGTTCGCTATTTTGAAAGAAACAACCCTTAAACGGAAGGTGGGGCTCAATCCATAAACACTCTTTTTACAACTCATAAGCCAGGTTTGTAATTTATTTGTGTTAAATTGGACAACATTTCCCTTACGGTCAAATTTACAATAACATTAACACTGTCATGACGCTCTAGCACTTAATAAATAGCTTTCTACGATGTTCTGTCACATAGCCAAACATAATAGATTTTAACATGTCATTAATATGTATTTAACTCAAACTCAAAATATCTTTATTCAATTGGGTAACCAAGTACACTTTTGAATTGTCAAGTTAAATTAATTGTAAATTTACACCCACCACCAGTTAGCAAGTCAAGGGCGTAGAGCGGGTAAGAAGAACTGGCAAGAAACTTTCCGCCACTCTTTTTAATCGCCAAGTATTGTCATACAAATTGTTTGAATTGGAGCAAATCAATCCCAAGGATAAGGATCATTTAAGTATTTCTCAAATTTATAAAACGCTTTATTGATTAATTGCCGTTTAACAAATAAGTTATCAATAGAACATATAGTACAAACCTTCTTATTGTGAACTCTTGTTCTACTGATAGGAGTAGCCTGTGGTACTGCATCCAAATGTGATGAGTTGGGCATGACCGGAAGCCATGAAGGATTATGAGGCTTCTTACTTTTGCCCTCTCTTGGAGTAGCCATTTCTTGACTGACTGATACAGCCTTATACCTATCAAATATAAAAATTAATCATTAGAAAATCCCCAATAATCTTAAAGGTTTAAATCCTTCATATTGTGTTGTGTTGTAAGATAAATTTACTTCTCATCATTTCCTTCAATAATATCTTCAACTTCCGAAGCTTTAAGCAAAGAGACAGAACTGGATAGAACATGAGGTCCCAGGCCATTATCAACTAGTCTCTTTCTTTCCTCGTTTGTCAGAGTTCTTCTGGCCATGCCAGGATACTTTTTGTAGAGAGAACCTCGGAATAACCGAAGATAATTTCCAACCTGTAATTTGAATACATTAACATGTGTTATTTATTGAAACTTTAAAATGAAAAATAATCTAATTTTTGGAAGTTTTTAGTATACCTCTGAGCCAACACAGTAGAAGTCACCCCCTTCTTCTATTTGGAAACTTATAGGCTTATCGCCGTATGTTCTTAACGCCATGATTGCTGTATTTATTTATTTTGATTTATAATACATAAATGTTACTCTTTAACAATTTGTAAGTTTCGCCTGCTAGATGCCTAGATGCGCTACGTCGATTCGTTTGTAATTTGTATTTTGTATACTTTTTCACAATCAAAATGTCAAATGTCAATGCCCATAGTTCTAACCTGTCATTTAAAGTTATCATACTTGACATTACGCGACTTTAACTTAGACAGTTTCCCATTGAAGCTGTCAATAGTCATTTTAGCAAATGATAAATCTCGTAATCTGTGCAGTTAACTTTTCTCCTCCTTGTTGATAGGGTTACGCCGCGTGCTCCAGTTGTTGTTTAATACGACATTAAACTGGAACTTTTTGATAATGTCTTCTAAGACGGGAAATTTCAAAAATCCTTTCTCCAGACCATGGATGACGGAGACTGGAGCAGCGGCAGCGGCAGGAAGTGGTTCCATTGGATTGAAAGGAGTAGTCGCTGGCGGAATAACTGGTGGCATTGAAATTTGTATTACATTCCCGACCGAATATGTAAAAACACAACTACAATTAGACGAAAAAGGTCAGCTTTTGAAACTATAAAACGCGGACTTTTAGTCATAAATTTGTATTTTATCAACTTAATAATATTCGTATAATCTCTTATCTGATGGTATAATAAACATAATGTGAGAATTTTTTGTTCCAAAAATAAAATCTTAAGTTCGGTGTTTACGTCATTGGCCAGCGTAATGTTAAGTAAATATATTTTTATTCAGCTGTAGTTTGGCGGCGGAAACGAATATATATTTTCTTATAAGAATCTGGTCTCGGCCGTGAATTTGTTTACGAGGTTACATTAGCACAAATTACAATCGGGCGTCAAGTCGCACTTGTAAAATAATACTCTATTGAACATGGACTTTGCTCGGCTAACGACGAATAAACGGCAATTAAATTGGAAACTATCCTCAAGGATATTGTTAGCATTAATTAATTTGTTTTCACAACAAAAATTTGCAATGATTGACTGTTACTTTGGCCAACAACTACTATTTGAATGAAGAAAACATTATTTCAAAATCTATCTATGATATTTTATCATTAATTTGACTAAGACTGGGGAATATGACTTTGTGCATATTTCCACTATTTATTATGTTCTTTCTTTTTATCCACTCTTTACAAAATAATGTAACATACGTTTTCCTTCTTTTAACTATTTTAAATGTGTTTTGTAACTAAAGGTGTTATCACTACATGGAGTGATTTTAGATATAGATATGAATATACATAAGCGGTACGTAATATTATCTTGATACTAGTTTAACACTACTAAAATTGTTAATTATGTTCGACTGATACATTTCCATATCTAAAATTCTAAACAAATGTTAATTATATTATGTACTGAGCTTAAAAAGTAAGGGTGACATTCAAGAACTAGACTTATCGCGTAGTTCAACAGACATCACTTAGCGCTAAGTATGAGTATTTGACTCGTACGCTATATTATTATCTAAGTTTACACTAGCAAAGCACGAGTTCAAGCAGCTACGTTTTATACATAAAATTCGAATAGCTTAACACTAGTGTTCATTTTCGTATGATTACGAAAACGCCAATTTGCTAATCGTATCATTACAATATTGTTTATCCAGTAATTTCGAAACCCATCCAATCACGAGTTTTTATTTGTTCAGTGATAATGAGTTCACAAACACTCCAATACTTTGATAAACATTTCGACTTATCTAACATAATGCGATTGGGATCTATAAAAAATGTCTTTGAGTTTGTTTCGAAGGGGGGGGGGGGGGGGGGGGGGGGGGGGGGGGGGGGGGGGGGGGGGGGGGGGGGGGGGGGGGGGGGGGGGGGGGGAGGGGGGGGGGGAAAAAGGGGGGGGGGGGGGGGGGGGGGGGGAAGGGGGGGGGGGGGGGGGGGGGGGGGGGGGGGGGGGGGGGGGGGGGGGGGGGGGGGGGGGGGGGGGGGGGGGGGGGGGGGGGGGGGGGGGGGGGGGGGGGGGGGGGGGGGGGGGGGGGGGGGGGGGGGGGGGGGGGGGGGGGGGGGGGGGGGGGGGGGGGGGGGGGGGGGGGGGGGGGGGGGGGGGGGGGGGGGGGGGGGGGGGGGGGGGGGGGGGGGGGGGGGGAGGGGGGGGGGGGGGGGGGGGGGGGGGGGGGGGGGGAAGAAGGGGGGGGGGGGGGGGGGGGGGGGGGGGGGGGGGGGGGGGGGGGGGGGGGGGGGGGGGGGGGGGGGGGGGGGGGGCGGGGGGGGGGGGGGGGGGGGGGGGCGGGGGGGGGGGGGGGGAAAACCCCCCCGGGGGGGAGGGGGGGGGGGGGGGGGGGGGGGGGGGGGGGGGGGGGGGGAAGGGGGGAAAAAGGGGAAAAGGAAAAGAAAGGGGGAAGGGGGGGGGGGGGGGAAAAGGAGGGGCGCAGGGGGGGGGGGGGGGGGGGGGGGGGGGGGGGGGGGGGGGGGGGGGGGGGGGGGGGGGGGGGGGGGGGGGGGGGGGGGGGGGGGGGGGGGGGGGGGGGGGGGGGGGGGGGGGGGGGGGGGGGGGGGGGGGGGGGGGGGGGGGGGGGGGGGGGGGGGGGGGGGGGGGGGGGGGGGGGGCGGCGGGGGGGGGGGGGGGGGGGGGGGGGGGGGGGGGGGGGGGGGGGGGGGGGGGGGGGGGGGGGGGGGGGGGGGGGGGGAGGGGGGGGGGGGGGGGGGGGGGGGGGGGGGGGGGGGGGGGGGGAAGGGGGGGGGGGGGGGGGGGGGGGGGGGCGGGGGGGGGGGGGGGGGGGGGGGGGGGGGGGGGGGGGGGGGGGGGGGGGGGGGGGGGCCCGGGGGGGGGCCGGTTTTTGGGGGGGGGGGGGGGGGGGGCGGGGGGGCGGGGGGGGGGGGGGGGGGGGGGGGGGGGGGGGGGGGGGGCGGGGGGGGGGACCGGGGCCCGGGGGGGGGGGGGGGGGGGGGGGGGGGGGGGGGGGGGGGGGGGGGGGGGGGGGGGGGGGGGGGGGGGGGGCCGGGGGGGGGGGGGGGGGGGGGGGGGGGGGGGGGGGGGGGGGGGGGCCGCCGGGGGGGGGGGGGGGGCCCGCGGGGTTTTTTTTTTTTTTCCCCCCCCCCCAAAACGCCCCCCCCCCAAAGGGGGGGGGGGGGGGAAAAAAAGGGGGGAAAAAAAAGAGGGGGGGGGGGGGGGGGCCGAGAGGGGGGGGGGGGGGGGGGGGGGCGCCGGGCTTTTTTTTTTTTAAAATTAAAGCGCGCCCCCCCCCCCCCGGGGGGGGGGGGTTTATAAAAAAATTTTTTTTTTTTTTTTTATGCTGTTGGTTCCCCATAGGGCTCTGGGGGCCGCGAGGGAAACCCCATTTTGCATCGTGGGCTCCCCTTCCATAAAGCACTGTCAAACGATTTCAATATTAAAATTAGGTATTAGACCGAGTAATTATTACAAATGAGATAATAGTCATAACTTTAATGCTATAACTCATTTTCAATAAATATTCAGGTTGATTTATAAAACCAATTCATTTTATAATGGCACCGAAAAATACGCTTATATACTCTCTTTAGGATTTGTAAAGAACTTACGCATGCATAGCAAGTGACGATATACGTAACTTTTAAGGAATATTTCGTAAGATATTAACATAATATATCGAATATATAGTAACGTCAGGAAAAACAGTCCTAAACAAATATATATCCGAATATTAGAGCTATTGAAATTTCAGCTAGAGACAAGATAATCTTGTTTGTATTATTAAATTTTATTATGTAACAAGGAGAAGTAGGTGCGAGTGGTAATTCGGCGGCTGACCCAAGGGTAACTTGACCTAGAAATTAGTTTTAGCGCTCAGTTCGATAAGGCGAGTACGAGTGTGGCTTTTTACTATAGGTACAAAGGGCTTTACAGAATCTAGTTGGAATTCAATTGAATCTACGTTTCGAAATAATATATACGTATAATATGTTACATTTATTCATTTATCACTTTCAAACGTTGAAAGTTCGCAGAAACAGAGCTATACCTTGGGTAGAACATAGAATTATATTTATCAAAATTATATTCAAATTCGACTCTTGGAGTAGCTGAAGGCCGCATCAGCTAGTCCAAAATAAAAGTTGTAACGTAACCTTTGCGATCAAATCGGAGGAATAAAACAACAAGAACTTCTATTTTTACAGACAATTTATTTTGGGGAACTATTCCACGCAAGCGAAACAAAAATGTATTGCGCAAAGACAATTTGTACCTATCTAATAAATATATCAATTATCACATATTTAGCGCGATTCAAATACCAAGTGAAAAATGATCTAGCTACGGAGTTATTATTTTATTTATTGATGTAAGTTATGTAAACGCTGAATGATCACTGACTTTACTGGGGTTGGGTCAAGATCCTCAAGAACCATCGAGTAGACTAGCTCTTCACTGGCTTGAGAGTCTATTTATCTTTTGAGAAATTGAGAGCAAGAATGAATACTTATTTCGAAAAATTACCAGCATATTTTAATTTAAAGGGATACGTCAATAACTATTCAGGTCCAAGTATTATCTAACTTTAAAAATCTCTTATTTCCTCTTACAGGTGGAACCAAAAGGTACTCGGGTATAGTTGACTGCGTCCAAAAAACTGTCAAGGGTCATGGTTTTCTCGGCCTCTACCGTGGTCTCAGCGTGCTTCTGTATGGCTCTATACCAAAGTCTGCCGTCAGGTTAGTCCAACCATATTACAGCAAAATGTTATTTCGTTGGAAGGATTCAAGCCGGAGGGTTAAGTATTTTATGATACGACTGTGTTTTGAATGGAGCAATAGGGAAATACAAACATAGCATGCATTTCAAGATTTATATATACACTATAACAAGCCCCTTATTCGTAAAAACTAAATTAGTCTCTATTTGTCATATTGTGTTTACGCCGCGAATATAAGAATATTAAGCTAGTTGGCTGCTACGGGTATATCCATAAGCTACTCAAGTTCTCAATATGTCACATTATATATTACATTTAGGTACTTTTTTAAATGTTGCTCCCATTCTACTGCATAAAATAAATACCACTTAACTTTATTTATGTAATATAACTTTACATAAGAATATGAAAGGAATATGAAAGGGTGTTATTTTACGTACACGTAAATTTTATAATCGTCGCAAAAAAAATGAACTGTGCATATATTATTGTGACGATAGATTACGTAACTGGTTACTTCAAGATTAACCGGCTTGTAATATATTACACATACCCGTGTTTTGGCCCTGGACGTGTACTTTATATAAATATTTCTCCAGTGGGGTCCACACATAGAGACTCTATCGAATAGGCTGGCTCTGCAGCATATGTGAGAATGTACATGATAACGATGGCGTTTTGTCTGAATATGATTACAGCTGTAAGCTGTATCGGCTGCGAGATAGACTAGAATAGTCTCTATACTTGACCTTGACTTAAAATCGGTACATGTATTACATATTAACACCAATCCCTTAACGTATGAAGTGGGGTATATAGAATGTAACCTTTGCAGCATATATTCAAAACACGAAACCTTATGTGGAGCAATTAAATAATTAAGTGATAGGGAGATCATTGAGTCATGTAAGATAGTGTTTTAATCAATAGTCAATGACATTCCGGTCGTACGCGTACAAAGTATGTATGTATTAACAAAATAAAGCCACGAAAATTAGAAGAACCCGCAGCAAACCTTTATAATTTGAAAAACTCAGGCTTGTTCTTTCTTATGATGGAATTTTTTATTACAATATAAATCAAGTAACTTAGTCATGAATATCCCGGTTCAACATCATTTTATATTATTATGGTGTGGGACGGTTATGACAATTGAATAATATTGAGGTAATTCTTCGTTTTTCCTTTAAAATTGTATAACGAGATATATACAATTACGTAACTAATTTATTTAAGCACATCCCTGCGTCATCGGATCACTGACTTGTTTATTTAATTAAAAATTGCTAAATATATTAAATCGAGTCTACGAAAATCCTCGTGTAAACACGGATTTTCTGAATATTATCCTAAGTTTTACTTCATCAAGAATAAACAAATTAAATCCCCTAAAAACTACAGAAACCATATCGAATGGAAAGTCAACTAACTACCATAGGGCATTCACGATATCCACAGATTTGAATATATTATAACAATAGACTTACGGATAACGAACATCGTGGTTTTAAGGTGATAACTGATAATGGTTGCGTGTCTGAAGTCTGTAAACAATTGTCGTATTGTGATTTGAGTCCGCGACATAACTGGAATTTGTATCGATTCCAGATTCGGAGTATTCGAACAAGCGAAGCTTTATATGGTGAATGAAAATGGTACTCTATCAAACTCGGGGAAGCTGATGTGTGGTCTGGCAGCTGGTGTCGCCGAAGCTATCTTCGCAGTCACACCCATGGAGACTGTTAAGGTCAAGTTCATCAATGACATGCGGATGGAAAAGCCAAGATTCAAAGGATTCTTCCATGGCGTCCGAACCATTGTGCGTGAGGAAGGTGAGTGTATAAAAAAAATCCAACAAATTAGGTATCTTACAAATCGGCTATTATCAACTGAAATACTCTTAGCCGTATTTATTGGCAGTAATAAAGTTTTTGTGCGTTTTATAGGTAACGATTTTGGCAGACAGAACGCGTTAAATCAAAATTATTTCAATGTATTATTATAAAAAGTTGCATTTCCCTTATGTTTGAATCAAATCATCATGTATTTAAACAGAAAATGTTTCCATCCATAAAATGGTAATTAATAATTAGTAGTCTAATGTCTTTTTAATGATTTTGCTAAAGAAACAAACAAGTAAACGTTTTTATACAAATAAAGTGTTAATGCCATTGTTTTATATTAATTCGGTTGACCTCGTCACAACTTCGAAAGAGTGGTCTCTTTTTTTCTTTCATTTAAATGTAAAATGCTAATTAATATTTGGTAAAAAAACATTTGGAAATTGGTTATTTTAAAAACTTTGATCGTATCGAAAACTGAAAAGGTGACATGATCAAGAGACGCAACGTCTTAGATAAGATTTAGCGAATCTTTTGAGCTCTCTCTAAAGTCCCTATCTATATACCTCCTTAGAAGGTGATTAATTCCTTGAATGCTATGATTGAGTTTGTGTCCTTGATGAATGATGTGTTAAGCCGGGCCTTTAATGTTAGTAGATCAGTGTATGTATCTGTATTTGTTCTATGGACGTCATTTTCCATGTCGTATTTTTAAGGGTATCTTGTAAAAAACGGTCCATACTTATCAATGTGTATATTAGTTTGTTTAATTTAAAATATAGACGCTTAAACTTTTCTTCCGATTACTTTCCTATGGTGTCTTTAGGACTTTCCCTTCTCGTAGGTTCAGTCATGTCTTCGTTCCCAAACGGTTTAGCCATGTCAGCAATTGCTCACAATTTGGCGGTGATTGTGCCTGTTATATTATCATTAATAGTATTTTAAAAAAATTAAATAGACTAGACGGGTGTGGACTTGAAGTGTTTAGAAACCGAAACAAACATGGTGGAATACATTGATGCGAGATTTAAAATTTAGCATACCAGTGGAAAATACAAACTTGTTCGATACGATGTTATTCCCTTTGATGATGGGAAAACCGACACAGGATGGTTCGGGGTGTATCAAGTATCGTATCGCGATACAGTATCGTGATAAGTATAAAATATCCATACCACCGATCGTGGTACGGTATCGGATAAGAGGTGTATAAGATAGTTAGTGGGATCGGGCCGTATGATAGGCATGTATCATAAACGGGTATCATTTTGCGTCCAAACTAACGATCATATACGCGCCGAAGCCACGCAACGGAGATACGATACACCGAAATGCTACAAATGTGACCCGCTTTAGAGAGAATTTACAATTAAGCCGAACCACTTCAATATGAAAACTTTTCAGGCGTGGGCGGCGTATACAAGGGTGTGTCGGCGACGATAATGAAGCAGGGCAGCAACCAGGCCATCAGGTTCTTCGTGATGGAGTCTCTCCGCGATTGGTACAAGGGCGGGGATAGGGACAAACCCGTGCCCAAGTACATCGTGGCGCTGTTCGGTGGTGTCGCCGGTGGGTATCTTTGTCGTCTACCATGTGATCTTAGAGTAGCATTTGCATTCGCATTTCGACAATTGCGAAAAAAGAGCGAACCGGTGCAGACGCAGAAATGTTTTCGTGCTATGTTTCACGTTATTAAAAAAAAAGAAAACCGTAAAGAATATAAAATCAATTTAATAGTGGTAAATATTTGTAGATAAATACTGTGGTATGATACGAATCCGGAACAAAGACGTGGTCAATGTCGAATATGAGGAAAACTATAAAGAATTTACATTTCCATACATTTTATGCCTCTTCATGAATCATGCGTTAGTAGGATAAGCGTTTCACGTTGTCTCACAATTAAGTACATTAATAAGCCAATTCCGTAGACTTACTTTGAGCTGCTCGCGCCAGCTGTTCTGCTCGTTACTATCATTTTAGTGCAATTGACAAACAAACGCTTCTTTAATTCCGCGAGAGCTGAGTGAACACATCGGCTGAGCCGTTGAGATAAATCCAAATCCGGTTATTGTGTAATCTTAGATTCTTTTGTGCATTAAAATAAATAATATTTTATATTATCGTTTCCAGGTGCGACGTCAGTGTTCGGAAACACCCCCATCGACGTGGTGAAGACCAGGATGCAGGGTCTCGAAGCCGCCAAGTACAAGAGCACCTGGGACTGTTTCATCAAGACCTGGAAGCACGAGGGACCCCTCGCCTTCTACAAGGGAACCGTCCCTAGACTCAGCAGAGTAGTGTTCGACGTGGCCATCACCTTCACCATATACGACAGCATCATGGACGTCTTCAACTACGTTTGGAAGTAAAGCTTCACGATTCGAAGGTGACTTTTACGTTTGCCTTTGTATTTATTCGACGTCGCTTTGAGTGAAATATTGAAATGAATGCAATTGTAACTAGAAGAAGCCAAATCTCGTTCGGTTATGTTCGTGGCATTATATAGAATGTTAAAGTTACCCAATGTATAGATTAAGCTAAACTGTGAACCATTTTTAGAGTTCGGTACAAACGTGTCCTTCGGAGAGGTTCATATATTTTGTATTTCAATGTGATGTTATCGTAAGCTTAACGTTGTGTCAGGGTTTCATAAAAACAGAATTTTATTGCATTTCTTTTTCAATGCTTTTATTATATTTTATTGCGTTATTTTTGTATAAAGGTTTATTTTTATATTGTTTTTGTGTATTTTGAAACGTCGCCCCGTTCAGACGAGTCATTTCAGACAATAGAAATCGAATTAGAATCTCTTTCCGTTCGCGCTCTCGAGTGATGTTTTATTTATTGACGAATTTATATATTATGACATTTTTGCATTTTTTTTATCTTCTGTGCATTTTTGGGCTTTTGTTAACTTTTTAAGATCTCTCGAATCCGATTTCACAAAGACCTCGGTAGGCAAACGCTGTCTTCCCTCATTTTTAAATGAACTTCGAGAGATCTAGATGAGACATTCCGTTACGATTGAACCGTTAATGCTCTGGGTTTATTTTTTATGCCTATTTATAATGTTGAATGTTGCGTTTATTTATTTATTGTTATGATTTAAATAAATTGTCAAACAATTGAATTTAAATGGTATTTTATTTACTCATAACAACCCAAATTTATTATTTTATATTTATTGTAGGATGTGGTTATACTAAAAACGAGCTTGCCCGGTCCTGCAAGGAATATATATATATATATATATATATATATATATATGTATAAACAAATTAGGGGCGAAAATATGTCATCATTACATGCTAGGTGTTAGTATTGTGCAACCAATATCTATTACAAATTCTGGGATTCTTATAACTGTTTTAACTAAAATCCGTAAAAAGGTTTATTTAAATCTTTGCTGAATTAAAAATAATAAACAGATATAGAAACAAATTTTATTATCACCAAATGAACAAAATATATAATATAATAGCATTTACCTTAAATTGAAGTCTATCACAGCTGGGGATCTTTAATCACAACCATCTTCTTACGTAACATAATATTATTAAAACTCTAAAGAGAGAAAAACAGCTTACTGGATCTTAAGGTAAAAATTCGTTATCAAATTGAAGCTCTATTAGAATATATCCTGGCAATCCCGTCACCCAACGATATTAACCAAAAATACACTAAAAGGGGTAATATTTATGGTGAGCGAAAGAAGTGGCCGGCACACACCGATGGTCTATATTAAAGCTATCCACCAGCGCCATTTCGTCATCGCTCAATTCAAACTCGAAAATATTCAAGTTCTCCTCCATTCGAGACTTCGTAAAAGACTTCGGAATAACCACAATACCACGTTGAACCTGTGTAAACACGACACTATTCATTCCAAATGCTAAGCATTATATAATATTAAAAGTGTATGCTGTATTGTAAATCTTCACATAGTTGTGTCATATATATATGAATGGGACTAATAGTAAATCTTGGGTGGTAAGAAATTAGGTTAGGAAAATTGAAAACCGTTTATTCACATCACTAAAATTAAAAGTAGACAAAGGAGGTAAATAGCTCAATAAACTTGATCCATCCAATTCAATAAGGAAGCAGTACAAAGTTACTACTGATTATTTCACTGTCTACTCAAAACTGAATGTCTGCTCATTCTCATGGGACACTAAAAGAGAAAAGTTAAAACTAATACTTACCAAGTATCTCAGTGCTATCTGTGCACGAGTTTTGCCATGCTTGGCAGCCAATGCTCCTAATTTTGGATCAGTTTTGATCCGATCAAGGTGTGCAAACTCAGGTCGAGCATCAGACATGAGTCCCAGAGGGGTGTAAGCCACCGCTTGAACATTTGAACTCTTGCAGAAGTCCACCAATTTATGTTGAGTTAGAGTGGGGTTGATCTGTTAAATGTCTAAATATTTAAATGCTAAAAACAGCATAAAATGCAATTAAGAAAAGAATTGCAAAACCATAGAAAAGTATCACATATTTCTTGATGTAACTTTATTATAAAGAAAACAGTTTTATGATTTAGAATTCACTTGTGATTGATATGTGTTACACATTTTGTATTTTCAATATTTTAAGTGAACCAACCTCAATTTGATTGACAACAGGTTTAACTTTAGCTACTTTGAGCAGTCGGTCCAGTTGTTCTTCATTAAAATTAGAAACACCAATTGCTTTGGTGAGACCAAGCTGTAAAGCTTGTTCCATTCCCAACCAAGTTTCTAAGTAGTCTATGCCTTTGTCTTCTCCATTATTCTACAATAATAATAATCCTTAATTGGTCAAAAAACTCAAGGTTTCTTTAAAAAAACAATCATTATAAAAGTTCCTGTTGGATTTCAAAACAATATCTCAAGAATGCTAATATTGACATCTGTAATGATGCCTTAATTTATAAGCGCAATTGGAAAATAAGCAAAAATCATGCTTAGTGTAATATGTGCCTCAAATATTTATTTTATACTGTTATTAAGGATTATTAGCACAATTTTAAACAAGCTTAAAAGTTCACAACCCATTAACATAACATAAAAAAAATCTGGATTTTAAGAATTGAGGTTTAAGAAACTTACATTGATTGAGATAGGCCAATGAACTAAATACAAGTCCACATAGTCTAGTTTCAGTTTTTCTAGAGATTCTTTCAATGCCGGAACTACGTCATTCTCTCCATGATAATTGTTCCACAACTATAAAAATAAAGAAAAAACCAGTATGCAAATACAGTGTATATGGTATAGTGTTAAATCTACCTAAAATATATAAGTAACATACCTTAGTTGTAATAAAAAGGTCATCGCGAGATACATTTCCATTCTTAATCTTATTAAGTATGCCCTGTCCCACCTCCTCTTCATTCTTATAAATAGATGCAGTGTCAATGTGCCTGTAGCCTAAGTCTATGCCACACTCTACAGCTTGCTGGAAATCCCCTGCATCCCATTTTCTCTATAATTGTTAATGAAAATTCAAGAAAATAACATAATTTGATAAATATTTAATTTCTCATTAATTTCATTTCATCTTACATATTATGTTATATTCCAGCTCAAACATTTATTGTAACCTTGATTGACCCCTACATATCAACAGCTAGTAAATGGCTCATTACATATTATCTACATACTTGACAGGAGATTAGGGATACAACCAAGTTGCGACACTTACTGCATAAGTTCCGAGACCAACCATTGGCAGTTCCATACCATTGTTGAGTTTGATTTTGGTAACCTTCGGAGACATTATTCCTGAAGAGTTAAACCTCTTTTTCTAATACAATTTACATAAAGGCTATAAAGTAAAAGTTAAACTTTGAATCCTTAATCTAATATGGTTAATACTTTGCTGTTTGGTTAAGTTTGGAATTTTGTAGTGTACTGTGTAAGAGTTGAATGAAACTTTTTGAAGAATTTTCAACTACAATTTGTAAACACTGAGAAATTGACAATTACTGTTTTTTTTTTTTAAAGTTCATGGCCAGGTATCTAGAGTCTAGACCTACAATTACTGATCAAGTATGGCAGTGTTGCCAAGTCTGAAATCTAGCGAACGCCGGATGGTAGAATGCTTCTAAAAATACGGTAGATTTTCCGAAATTATGTTGTACATAACTTATATTTGAAATACGGTAGAATTACCTTATTCATTTTGTAGTATGTAAAGAGTCAGAGTTGAAAAAAAAAGGGTGCGTGTACTTATGTACGCGCGTAAGAAGTTATACTTCTTTGGCATTATTAAAAATAGTTTTTGATTGCATGCAAATACTTAATTACAATTAAATAATCAAAGACTGGAAAAGGAGTCATTATAGTCAATTAAGTTCAGATTACATTTGAAAAATTAAATAAATAATTATTTATTATTATTCTCTTACATTAAGTGTAACATAAATTCTATTTAGTTAAAAGTATATATAATTATATATTTAGAACATCTCTACCAAACACTAAGAAGTATGTTGTAGCTTTGGCAGTATTGCACAATATAAAATTAATAAATTTCTTTGAAAAATTAATCAAAACTCCTTTATTTGTTTAAAAGGTAAATGACAAATGTCATTATGGTCATTCAAAATTCTTGGCATACGAACTTCACGCATATTCTATTTCTTTTTACTTGTAGATTGTCTTATTCCTATCTCGCTCGCGCACGCTATAATCACACTCCCAATTTTGTGTCACAGGTGCGCGCGCATCGTAAAATTTCACTCTCATAAATTTTTCATAACGCGCCTAAAGAAGTATACCTAACTTCAATAAGACATATTCTTAATCAGAGTCAGGCGGTATAATTGTTCCAATAATTTTAAATACTATGTTTTTCAATCATAAAGGGAGTTGGATTAAAATTAATACCTTTTTTTTCTGTGTCGCTGTATGGCCTGCTGCGATAAAATTTTGTAAGAAGTTTATTCCGTTTTTTCGTTTTGATGTCGTTAACATTGTTGAAAACTCTTTCGCACTCAGCATTCGAAAGTGGTAGAGACATCGTCTATATAAATGACCTACCATATCTTGTAAAGGAGCTTCACGTGATAGTACTGTTTGCCGATGACACTCCGCTTTTATTTAAAGTGAAACGACGAAATCCATCACTTGAGAATGTAAACAGTGCCATCTTCAGTGTAGTTCACTGGTTTAATACAAATAATTTTAAGCTAAACGAAAAGAAGACAAAATGTATTAAATTTGTAACTTCAAATGACAAAAGTCTTTGTTGATAATGCGGTGTTCTTGGGAATTAATTTAGATAGTAAACTCCAGTGGGGCCTACACATATAATGAAAAAGATACGCAATCTTACGGATGATAATACAGCAAAGCTCGTTTATTTCAGCAATTTTCATAGTATTATGTCATATGGTGTTATTTTGTGGGGTAATGCAGCTGACATTAAATCGATATTTGAAGTGCAAAAGCGGGCTATAAGAGCGATCTGTGGGTTGTCCCCACGGGAGTCATCCCGAAGGAAGTTTAAGGAATTACATATTTTGACTTTGGCAAGTCAATACATGTATGAGAATATTTTGTATGTGCGGAAAAATATAGATATTTTTAAAAAGAACAGTATCTTCCATAATTATAGTACTTGTAATATAGACAAAATTAGTGCACCAACCACAAGGCTGCATAAAACGTGTAATTCTTTCCAAGGAAATTTTATACTTTTTTTCAACAAGATCCCTAGTGAGATACAAGTATTGTCAATAAATAAATTTAAATCGTACATTAAAGTAAAACTGCTTGCTAAGGCCTATTATAATATAAATGAATATTTAAACGATCCTAGTGCTTGGATATGAATTACTCTAGTATAACGCGACTGAAGTTCTCGTCTGCACTTCCAGACTCTGGGGCCATCTTCAACATCCACGACTGTTTTAATGTAAAGTGGGAACAAACCGTGATCCATGTGGTATCAAATTGTTTCAGTATAATTAGTAATAATACATTCTTATGTAGCCAAGTTTACATTTCAAGGATCGTCATGCTCGCTTAAATGTCATTGCCTGTGGTGGCGTCCATGCGTCGGGTTGTCTCTCTCCCTTAAATATGGCGAGGGGGCCGATGGCTGGCCATGCGTCATACTCGTGAACGGGTGCTACTTGTGGTAACTGGTCGTACTTGAATTCGTGTATGCGGTATGTATGCGGTATGTATTCGGTATGTTTGTTATTTTTACTATGTATTTGCGTATTTTTCCCACGAGAATGTAAGTGCGTGCTCCTATTTCATCACGCCTCCTGCTGATAGAGAACAAATCTTTGTTTTTAATTTATTTTATTATTATTTAAGATGTCATGTGGAACATGCGGTAATGGTTGCAGCTCCTTACAAACGTTGTGTTAAACAAAAAACTTGGCGATTAAAAAGAGTGGCGGAGAGTTTATTGGCAGTTCTTTTCTTCCGTTCTACGCCCTTGATTTGAGAACTGGCAGTAAATGTTGACGGCTCATTGGTCTAGTGGTTAGTACCCCTGACTGCGAATCCATGGGTCCCGGGTTGGATCCCCGGCTGAGACAAACATCGATGTGATGAGCATTTGGTGTTGTGCTTAGGTCTTGGGTGTTTAAATATGTATGTATATATCTATCTTTCTATAATATGTATGTACGTAGTTGGTCCCAAAGTTCTGTCACTGGCACATTATTTTTAAATTACGAACATGATTTTATAAAAAAATTATTGCATTCTATTTTTGATTGTTTGACTATTGTTTTAAAACAAAAAACAATCACTTTCCGTAAATTTTCAAGATGGAGTGGACATTGAAAGAAAACCGAATAGCTGTTATTGCGTTGCACCGCTGTGGGCACTCGGCGAGTACCATTTTCAAGTTGCTCAAAAATTTAAATATAACGCTTAGGTTTGTGTACCGTACTATTGATAGGTACAATGAAGTCTCCAGTGTTGAGGACAAGAAAAGAACTGGCCGGCCACGCTCCGCAAGGACACCAGCAGTGATCAAAGCTATCAAGGCGCGGATAGCAAGAAATCCTGTCCGAAAACAGAAGTTGATGGCTTTGCAGATGGGTGTCAGTAGGAAAACAGTAAAAAAGGTTTTAAATGAAGATCTTGGTCTACGGGCATACAAAAGAAAGAGTGGGCACCTACTTAATGCTCGTCTAAAAGCAATAAGGCTTAAGAGATCGCGGGGTTTGTTAAAGCGGTACGCGAAAAACCGACACCGTGATATCCTCTTTACGGACGAAAAATTTTTCGATATTGAAGAGAAGTACAATAAACAGAATGATAGAGTGTACGCTAGGAGTTCTGAAGAAGCTGGAAATAAAGTTCCGAGGGTGCAACATGGACATCATCCATCATCAGTAATGGTCTGGTTGGGAGTGTCCTATTACGGGCCGAGGTTCATTTTTGCGAAAAGGGGGTCAAAACCAGTGCAAAAGTGTATCAAGACACGGTTTTGGACCAGCTTGTCAAAGACCTGCCCAGCACGCTATTTTCGGGACATCACTTTGTGTTCCAACAGGACTCTGCGCCTGCACACAAAGCCAAGACCACTCAAACCTGGTTTGAGCGTCAAAACATCGACTTAATTAGACATGAGGATTGGCCTTCCTCCAGTCCAGACCTTAATCCTTTGGACTATAAAATTTGGCAGGTCTTAGAGAGGAAGGTCTGTGATAAACCCCATAAAAATTTGGAGTGTCTGAAGTCATCTTTAAAAAAAGCAGTCACTGAAATCGACATGAATATGGTGCGTGCTGCGATAGACGACTGGCCGCGGCGCTTAAGGGCCTGTATTAAAAATAAGGGAGGTCATTTCGAATAATTTTATGCTATTTCTATTTCTTAATTTATGTACTATTAATTGATATATCACTCATTAAAAACTGATCAGTACTTTAGTTTTTATCATTATTTCTATTTATGACAGAACTTTGGGACCGACTACGTATATCTGTTGCCTAGTATCCATAACACAAGCTTCACCAGCTTAGCATGGTACTAGGTCAATTGGTGTGAATTGTCAAAAAAAAAAAGTAATATTCGAAGCATTTAATGTATTTTTTTTTTACGTTCATAAAGGTGCGCTTACACGAGGGCAATAATTGCTCGGCAACACGAATGGACCGATCTGGAGCAATTAATGGAGCAATTTCAAGAAATTCAATAAATTTCAATAAATTATTTCGGCGATATTGCTTCTAATTGCTCCAGATATTTCATATCGCTCAATGTCGCAGATACGAATTGACGAATATCCAATGGACTTGGAAATTCCTAGCAATTTTTGTATATATCTCATTCGCACTTGATTGTTTTGCGGCTTGCCGTCTTGCTTGCGGGGAGAGCGAGAGGTCGGGTGGAAGTAGGATAGCGCGCGGCAAGAGTCCAGCGCGTAGTCAGCCTCTGTTTGTTGTGTTATAAATAAATTAAAAATAATAAATTAAAATAAAAGTTAAGTTAAGTTGTAATTTATAAATAATTATAAAATATATTATTTAATTATTTATAAATTACCTTAAGCGCACCTTAAGACGTGTCCATTGTGTTATCTATATGAATAAATGAGTTTTGACTTTCGACTTTAATTCATCTGTGTAGAGTCTGGCTAATGAAAGTTGATCAGAATGGCAGCCCTAAAGTAAAAAGGAAAGTTGGGACAACTCACTTTGATACTTTCATTTTTTTGACGTGACAACGTCTTATAATACGATGGAGCCGGCTGCACGCACGAAAAAACATGACTCATGCGGCGTTACCTCGCTCTGAGGCGTTCCATTTAAGGCTTGAAGTGCAAGCGAGAGCGCGGAATGAGCGACAAAGAGCGTTCGCTCGTTAAAAAATTGAGATAATTGTATTATTATTGCGTACAAATAAATGTAACTTGATCAATTCAATTGTGATTTCCATTTACCTCCTTTTCTATATCCATACAAAATATCTATCAAACAAATAAAATAAACATTTTCTTTTGAAAAATGCAACCATTCCATCAGTATTTTCTTATGACGTTGTCACGTTCAACTATCGTCAGTAAACCGACTTTACAGACAACAAAGTTTTTTTTAGTAGTGGATGCTTGCAATTTTTAGGCTTATAGGTTGTGTGGACATAAGTTTCATCTAAGTAGATTATTGGCTTGGCTTCTGCACGTTTCGATGCAATGGTACGCAAAAAGCGATGTCTCCATGCAGCTATATCATATCGTTCAATTAATAATGAACGTTCATTTTTGTTTTTCTTAAATTCATAACCGTTGGCTATTAATCTCAAGACTATCTGTAAAAGAACAATAACATTATCTAAAGTAACTAAAACTAATATGTACTTATTTAAAATAAAAAAATATCAAGACATTTTGACCGTACTAACTTTAGTGTTGTCATATAAAAAGTTTGCAAAAAAATCCAGTATCTACTTTCGTTAGCCAGACTCTAACGTGTATTATGATTTATGATCTGTTAACTATTTCGTTTCAACTTTCGACGTTTGAAAACTGAATAAAACGTCAGTGCATGGCGCATGCTGTAAACGTTTATTACACATAAATTATAATAATACAGCTAATATCATTAATCATAAGCAAACTACATAACTACAACATAATATGAGAGACCCATATGATTTATAGAAATTAGCTTAGTACAATTAAATATCCAGAATTTATTTTGGAGTTGGCAAATATGGCCAAAATGGATTGTACTGATTTAGAAAATCAAGAATCACAAACTGTGGTAAAATTTTTGGAAGCTTATGTCCCCCGATCCGATATAGTCAACATTAGAACAGAACTTAAAAAAGACTTTTTACTTGGTAAGACAAAAACCAGGGATCGTAAACTCAAGATAAGAAAACGAAAAACGAGATTATTAACACGAAAAGAGAAGAAGAATTTGGGTTTCTATATTATTCCAAGAGGAAGTATTAAATATATTGATTTTGAACCTCTACATAAAATTTGGGTAGATTATGTTAGCCAAATTCTGGAACTAGATAAATCTGTTCCAGATGTAACAAGCAAACAATGGGAGCAATTTACACAAACACTATATAAAGCAGACTTTAATGGAAGCATGTTGGAAGTTGTCCGTTCAAAGTGTCCTAGCTATGTTGGTAAAATAGGTATCTGCATTATGGATACAAAAAATACCTTTAAAATTGTATCACCTAATGATTTAGTCACAACTATACCAAAAAAAGAAAGCATATTCAATGTGTACATAAAAAAATTGAAACTTATAGTATTTGGAAAACATTTTTGTATCAGACCAGCAGAAAGATCAAGTAAAAAGTTTAAAAGTATACTTCACCCAGATTTATAAGTGAGGATTTTATAAACTTGTTTTATTTTGTTAACAATTTTTGCATAAAAGGAATAAACAAATGTATTCTTAGAAATATTTTTATTTTGTATAACTAGACATGCAAAGAACATCTTACTATTTAAAAAATAGTATAATTTATTTTATGAACAGGTATATAATTAACTTCTGTCATATTTATTATAGACAACACACTATATCTGAATCAAATCTGAGTAACATGGTAATTTAAATAAATCACATGTAAGCATCCATACACAATACTTTAGCCTTATATTTGGCTAGTTAGCATTTAGAGATTTCAGTATTCAGCTATGGCTGAAAATACTTTATATGGGAAGTTAATGAATAATTGATAATGTTTGTGTATAGTTATTGAGATACATGAGAATATCGTATTTTTCGCAGTAATGTATGACAGTTTTCTACACATCCTAAGCAAATTTCTACATACATTTGTAACGGTAAAACTTTGGAAGAATTTATTTGCTGGAGGATTTTCCTTGCCTGTAGAAGATCTCCACGCAATATATTACACACAGCGGCTTTAGCCCATACTGCTAGGCCAATTATGTCTCTGGTTTGATCAGGAAGACCAGATACAAGTTCATGAATCATTGTTGGCTTTAAATGCTCTATTGCTTCCACTGTCTTGTCCAATATAATCAATGCTTCAGCAGCATAGATATGAGCCCAAGTTTTATGACCATTTGAAGCATCGCTTTCACTTAATAATTCATTGGCACTGACTAAAGCAGCAAGAGGATCTTGAAGATGTAAGTAAACATAACTCTGCAGGACATGTATTGAATTTTTTAATTCACATCTTTGTTTCCAGTTAATAGGAGGGCCAGGAGGTGCCTGAATAAAAGGATGTGTTTCATCTGTGGGAGATTCTTGATTAAGTAGCAATGTTATAGCATTTCTTAAGCAAAGTGCTGCAAACTCAAGAGAAAGCGATGGTATAGCATATGATTCTCCAGCTAATGAATATTTCTCTTTTTCTTTTGCAACAAGGACTCTTGTATGAGAGCCACTACCAAGTTTTTTTACAATGAACTTTTGGACTTCATCACTGCAACACTTCTTAATACAACACTCTGCTAGTCTTACCCAGATTTGTGGATTGTTTGGGTAATGTCTTGCAGCTTCCACTAGACACTCAAATGCTCCTTCAATGTTCTTTGTGGCATGTAGTGCTAACCCAAGATTATAGACATAAATTGGATGATCCTTACAAATAATAAGCCTGTCACCATCATCACTTTCTAAATTTTTAAAATGTTCCTTTAATGCATTTTGGAAGTATTTTCTTGCCAAGTAAGGTTTTTTTAGAGACAAGTAGATAACTCCAAGGTTATTATTTAATGCAGCCCAAACATCTTCACCTTCATTTCTGACATCATAACGGCACTCTAATGATGTATACAAACTTATTGTGTTACAAGAATCATTAATATTACCATTGAGATACTGTTCTTGTGCCACTATTAAAACATTCTCTATTGAGTCTGGCTTTAGATGAATTTTTTTTCCAAGAAACACTTGTGCCCTGCTTATGAGACGTTGATACAAATGACTAAATTCATTATTTGATTTCAAGCTATCACCATAAGCATTTGCAATTTCTTGTGTTTTTTCGTAAGTGCGTCTGCAAAGTGTGCATTCTAACAGGAGTAATATTACATAGTGTAGTAACTTTTTATCCTTAATAACCTTTGAAGTCAATAATTTCTCAAGTATTGCTACACTTTGGTAGTAATATCGATAATGATATAATATAACTGCATAGTTATATAACGCAAAAGGAGATGATATTTCAGTAACTTCTTCATCTGGGAAGTCAACACCAGCACAATCAGACATACATGTTTTAAAGTTTTCAATATTTTTCATATCAGACGCAGCCAATTCAACCACTGCTTTATTATGTTGTACACGCTTGAGGAGAACAGTATTATTACTAACAAGATTTTCTAATTCACTAAGATGTTGAAGCGCTGCTGCATAGTCTTTTTTTAAATAACATTGCTGTGCCAATATTGCTGGTTCTTCCGCATTATTTGCCATTTTACAAATTATGCCGCTGACGATTTTAAAATATTGATAAATTTATAATTAAAAACCTAACGCGTGTAACCTGTAAGTTTATTAAAAATTAAAGTTCGAGTTGAGATATATAATGTTTACTTCTGGTTTACTGAACTAATGTACACAAATGACAAATCAGTGTCGGACGTCAGTGAATAAGTTGCTGCCTGCAATCAGCTTCACCCATAGACTAAAGAAAATAGAGGAAAGTGGATACACCACAGATATGCACCTACTTTAAAAACTGTATGCGTTTTCCAATTACAGAGCATTATGCGACTCAGTGCCGCACAATGCCGCATAATGCTGAAGCTTAATTGGAACGTGAATTAGTTTTCAAATGCATCAGCAGAGTGCGCTAAGTCAGTGTTGAAAAAAAAAAATGTTCTGAATAGAGTTAGCAACCTCATTAATGTATAAATAATGTGGTTAACAATAATAATTGGTTGAAAACTTTTTACGCTTATTTTAATAATCAAATTATTTCATTAACATTTTTTTACTGAAATAAGAGAAAACCTTTAAAGAATATAAGGTTTTAACAAACAAAATTAACAGTAAAATATATAGTTTCATGTAAGAAGTTTACATCATTTACGCTTTGAGTAATTTTTTTTAAATGATTTCTCATCACCATCATCTTCATTTTTCAAAACCATTGCAATGTTTACAAAAGTATAATCCTGTAAAATAAATTTGTTTACAGATCCGATTTTTAAATAAAATTGTATTCTTATTTTAAATGTGGAATATAAAAAAAGTAACTATTTATACCTTCATCCATACTTATATTTATTTTTTTTAGCAGTTTGAAATATCTTTAATTATTTTCAAAATCTACGACGAAACGAAAGCCTTAAAAAATTTTCAACAATAAATAATATTTACTAACGAAAATTTCGATAAATGCCACCTTAAAGAAAAATACTGGTCAATTTTCTGTCACTGTGTTGGTATTTATTGCGAGAAGCACGCGAGAGCATTCGTTTTGAGAGTGCTCAATTGTGCGAAGCGTTGCTGTAGTTGGAACATTCAACGTTGAGCATTATGCCGCATAATGCGCTCTAGTGCTGTAATTGGAAAACGCACTATACCTGAACAATAGATTTGTTACTTACAAGTGGCTATGGTTATAAGGGGCTGTCCATTAATCACGTGAGGATCGAAAGGGGTGGGGGGAGGGGTTAAAAATCACAAAATATCACAAGGTGGAGGGGGGCTATAGTAAAATATCACGTGTACTTATTTTTTCGTCAAACGCGTGATTTCTAAACCGAAAAGCGGCTTAGAAAACCGATCGATCCGTAGATCAAGAGAGATTCTATACGTAGTGCGCGTGATGACGCCGAGTGGCTTGATGAAACCGACGTTGATCTTCAACAAAACAGTGCCAACAACTGACTTGCAAGATGCTTATCTAGTTGTTAGTATTGAAGAAAGTCTTGCGAATCTGTGGCAATGTACATTAAATATGTTCATGTACTAATATAATATATGTTTTTAAAACATATATTGTATTCCAATAATTCCTTTAATATTATTTTTATGCCCGTCAAAAACAACCTGCAACCTTTCTGTCTAGACATTTTTATCATGGTCCTTAATTTTCTAGAATAGTAGTAAGTACTGTATAATATTATGTTATTTAAGAAGAGTTATTAGTTTTTGGCCATTCTTTCGATTGGCATCATAAATGTAGGGTTGTTATTTTTTTTAATTTAAGTTGGTTCGATTCCCAGACGAGGCAAGTAATTTTTAGAAAATCTTTGAATGCAGAAGTACTAACTTTTAAAAATAACATAGTCTTTTTTTCAGTAAAATACCCTATTTAAGATATTTAAGGTACTTTACCTTCATGTCCCATAACTTTGGGACGCTCTGTATAGTAGAAGTTTTTTCAATTACGTTTCTCCTTTTTTTTTTTTTAATGGCTCTGGCACGATTTGTGCATTAGCCAGCGTCAAGTATAGGAATAGTCTTAAAAATAGGTCTTTAGAAATTCGACCGTGTCCTTCATGTACGGTTTAAGCACTCGCCCGGTACCGCACAACCCTCCCAGAGGCCGAGAACAAATTTAAATTAAATTAAAACTTGCCCCTCACCTATGACCTAGCTGCCACTTAATAAGACCGCTAGGCTATGAGGCCCCCACGTTCCTTCTTATTGGCTCTTCCAATTTTAGTATTCAGTCTGTGCTTCAATTTTCGAATCATAGAGTAAAAATAATCTATAGTTTCAAATTGCTTCTTCTTTGGGGTTAAATACTTTCGATTGAGAAATTTAAAAAAATCGATTTATTTTTTTCGACATATTACTTGTAAACTTGGAAAAATCCACATGATCTTGTACCGTCATTGTAAACGTAGGCAAAAATGTGAAAAAAAATGACCAGAAAGTGGATATTTTTATGTGCAGCTGTAGTGGTGTTTATGCACTTTTCTATTATTATTTTTATGTTAAGCCCACTGTATAGTAATAGATCATTCTATAGGAATAGTTATGTACACCTCGGATTGCGGCAGTCGAGCGTCAGTTGGTGTAAAGAGCTGCAGCTGCGGAAGCCCCCTTCTTATAATGTCGTGGCTCTTGCCTCTTATCCAGGCAGTGGAAACACCTGGTTGAGGTATCTCTTACAACAAGCTACGGGTATGTAAAGTTTTTTTGAGCGCAGTGTTATTTTACGTTTAAATATTATTATTTTGTTCATATGTTTGTAGGTATTATGACTGGTTCAATCTATATGGATTATGGTCTGAAAGTCCATGGTTTCCCAGCAGAGAATGTCACTAATGGTTCAGTGCTTGTTGTTAAGACTCATGAAGGTCCTCCACCTGACAAAAAGTTTCAAGCTGCAGTATTACTTATAAGGAATCCTAGAGATGCAATATTAGTAAGTGGTTCTGTTTTTGTTATAAACAATTATTGTTGCCTTAATAAAAATAATTATTTTGTTATTAGAATATAAATGTTTTTCATACAGATAAGTAAAAATGACAATGTTTTTTTAATTTGCATCATTAACATAAACTGTGACTGTTTTACATTAAGTAGATTTTCTTTTGTATTTTAGTTTTATGACATTTAAAGGCTTTGTTTTATTTTTATTTGCAGTGTTGCATTATACATGAGGCTTTGTCACCTAACACCTATGTATGCACATTTATATAATACAAGATCTGCATTTGAATGAGATCCTAAGGTTAGATGTTGTTTTTATTATCATCATTATTCAGAATGGTTGTGTATAATCTATTGTATGTATAATAACTAGTTTAAATATTTCAGGCGGACTTTAACAGAATTCACAAAGGCCATATAGGTACGGCACCTAAATCAGCCTTTAAAAGGAAGACTAGGGACCAAAAATCTGGTTAGTTACAGCTACATTACATTGACACCTGGATTTGCTTAATTTTATTCAATTTATATGTATGTATTTCAATAAATTCCATATTTCTTGATACATTTCTGGTGAATTAAACTACTTTTAGTGTTATATTACAATAAAATATATAAAATAAATGTCTCCTTAGGGGATTGAGTATCTCTACATTTCACCTACATCCTATAAGGTGAAACATGTAATTAAATACATAGTTCTTGATTTTTGTATTGAAAGGTTTTTTTATATGTTACATTGTATATGTATGTATATGTACAGCCTAGTTAATAAATTGAAAGGAATTTATTGATCAATGGCACAATGTTACTTTACAGATTGGACATCATATGTGGACACAGAGGTGATGACATGGGAGAGTACTCACCGCTTATGGCTAACCAGATTCTCTGGTCCGCTGCACATAGTTCTATATGAGAGGCTAGTGATAGACACTCGCAGTACATTAATCTCTGTATTGGACTTCCTCAACCAAAGTGTAACTGAGGTATCTAGGATGTTTTTAAAATGAAAGAAAATATTATACTTATTGTAAGACACAGGAATGAATTTTTTGGTTGTAAATGTTATTATAATTTTTCAGGAGGCCATGGACTGTGCATTAGCAAACAAGGAGGGTATTTATCGCAGAAGAAAAAAGCACAATGATTTTGACCCGTTTACACCTCATATGTATGCAGTCTTGGACACTGTACGTAGAAGAGTTGCTAACTTGATTGTGGAGTACGAGAAATCGCACAACCAGACCTATTAGTTCATTCTTACATCATAATCTTTATAGCATCAATTTTTAATAAGTCAAAGTTTACAGTGCATCTACCCTTAGGATGTGTCCATCTTAATTTTAAACTAAAAACTGTTAAAATGAAGAGGAAATGGAATGGATTTAATGACTCCTGCTACTACTACCTTTATATAAATTATATTAAAACAAGTGTGTCTAAGACAATTGCTGGTTATTGACAAATTTGTCTTTGATCCATTTTGAGAAGTTCCTGTTTGTGAGCTGCTATTGTTTCACGTTTTTAGTAAATTTGAGGAAATATTTTATTCAGAAATGTTTCATTTTGTGAAATTTTAAAGCTTTATAAATTTGACAACGAAAACAAAACACTTATCTGGACCCCACTAGATACCTTGGAATATACACAATAACTATTTTCTCATAACTATAGTTAGATCAATTTTCTATCATTATGTTTTTTATAGTTGAAATGCAAATCAGTATTATTCCAATGGAATGCCAAAATGTATATTAGTAATGATGTCCATATAGTTAAGAATTAAGTTATTGAAATTCACATTTTTGGTGAAATATTTTTGTAAATAAGAATCTCTACCATCTGCTTTAAATAAATCTGTGTTTTTCTTCTTGTGTGTTTATTCTAAAAGTAGGCCTATCTGTTTATTGTATAAATTTTCAAAAATTAGACAATTAAGACATTGACCCCAATGAAGAAATCATCGAATTTTCTTTACCCTTGTACTAAATTTTGTTTAAATGTAGTCATAAGTTAGTGATTTTCTTGTAACATAAACCATTAAAAATAATTACTGATATCTTTGGTTATTTTATTTCCCAGATCCTCAATTTCAAGAGTAATATATGAAAGTAAGATGGACATTGGACGCATTATATGGCATTATTATGTACTGTGTATCATTGCCATTATGGTGTTTCAAAATGCCTTTGTGCGCTTGGACGATATTATAGTTTTTTGTGATTAAACTAAAATAAAACTGGTACTTTACTCCTAATTATTAAGCCTCCAGATTTAGACTTTAGAATTTCAATAAAAGAATTATAAAATTAAATACGCTTTATTTCATATTTCGTCATTATATCTTGGTCACATCGAGACAAAGGGGGCATTCGCGCGGAGATTTGTTTACATTAACAATATAGAATGTATGCAAGTGATGACCCACGAGGCTCACAAATAAATTAACGTGATTTATACATAAAGCGGCGAGTGCCCCGTCCGTTTCCGTTTATACTTCATTACATCACGGGAATCATCACGAGTACCGATTTTACTTCTAATTATAATGATGTTTTTGAAAGTTCAATTTTTCGGGGTCAGGGCCATTTCGAAAACGTCAACAATTATAATTCACATAAACTCAACGAGCACGCTTAAATAATGACCAGTAAAATTTAACCTCTAATAACATCCTATTAAACTTTTAACATTATACAAAATCATCGTCAATATCACAAAAAGCGATAAAATAATCGCAAATTCTCGACAAAATATATAATCCACGCCGCGGCCGGTTTAACCGATTAGTTTATTTTCACCTCGGTCGTCCTAAAGTAAAGCAATGTACAGAGCGAAATTCATTTACAATTTATTACTTTCGATCGAATCCGAACGGAACCGACGACTCCCTTCGGGTCCGACGGACGGACAAATAATAACTACAAAACTAAACAACAAAAAAATCTTTTGTACAAAAAGAAAACAAATCGTCACTAAGTTGTTTTAGTAATAATTGAATCGCGCGGCGGGGCCACGGTGTCAAGATCAGTCGAGTGGCCTCGCGGCGCCGAAGCCCCACGCTCCCGGCTCCCGTCCACTTCCTCCGCGGATTGTCTAAATTAATTTATCATTTCGAGCCGAACAGTCTCCGCGTCCGAAAGACTCCTTCCGCGAGTCGCACGTCGCTCCCGGACGAGCCGCCGGTGACGCTTTTATCCTAAACGCCGAGGCTGATTATTCGTATCGCGAACGGCGGACGGAGAGACTCCGTCGAGAACGGTTCGTCCGATTTTCAGTTCATTTGGGGGGTCGAGGCAAACATCAGAGAATTTAATAATTTAATGTACGGCTCGGTCGGTTCTTTACGAATCCGGTCGACGTGAAGTGTTTCGACGGACGTTACTCTATATGCAAATAGTGGAATATTTTTGTCATTTTATCAAATCTGACCCTATCATTACTAACTAATATTCAAACGAAATTCCCCCCTTTCCATCCGACACTCGACGACGTCCGAGTTCGTCACGACCCGACGCTATCTCGAAACATTTGTACAAAATTGAAAAAATTACACCCTCTCGTGTAATCGATTATTATTATTATTGCTTTCGAATGAGGTAAAACGATATATTCAAATCGTTACGTTCGTATTTCGTTTTCGCCGTTTTCTAATAATCAATAGGACGAATTATTTATATATGACCCAGGTCGGAGTCACTCTCCACCGTTCGTCTTCATCACTCGCCCGAAACGACAGGGAGAGGTCACGTGACACTGAGCGATGACGTCGACTAGGAGCGATCGAGTATCGGGGAGGGAGATCCGAGACGAGGGCTTCGCGGCGAGAGGCGTCACGTCGAAGTCGGCGGACGGAGGCGCCTCAGGCGGGACTGCGCTCGTCTAGGTGAACGGTGATGCGGGACCGGCCGGCGGGTCACCTGAGGGCGCGGCATCGGCGACACACGCGCACCGACCCCACGTCGCCCCACGAGCTCATCTCCGAACAGGACCCGCAGAAGATGCCTCCGCAACGCCTGAAATACAAATATTCTCTCGTGAGATGAGTCCGACGAGTCGGGGGGCCCGGCGCCGGCTCGGGTCGCACCTGCAGTGGTGGCGCCGCCTCGCGAGCCAGAACTGGTTGCGGCAATGCTGGCAACGAGGCGCCGCACTGTCCGGCAGCCAGAGCACGCCGTTCGCCTCCTCCCCCACCTCGACCTCCGAGGCGCTGCCGCTGCTGCTGCCGCTGCCCCCGCTGCTGCTGCCGATCGCCGTCTGCGCGGGCGTTCACGTTAGCAAGGCGAAAGGCATAAAACGGGACGGAACCCGGGGGACGGTATATAGATAGCTGACCTTGGGCGGTTCGGGCGTAGACGGCCGATGCCGGGCGGGCGGCGGGGCGTGGGCGGCCGGCGACGCTCTCCTCAAAGCCTCGTGAGCCGATCGTAACTGTACGTTCAGCTCGTCTACCACTTTCTGAAATATACAAAAAACAAGTTTATAAAGTCTGGCTAATGAAAGAAGATAACGAAAAAGCGCGGCAAATTCTCAAGATAAGGATGGTATCTCTAAAAGTTTGATATATTTTGTGGATTAAACTTACTTGATTTTATTTAATTATTTTTTATATTGACAGTTTTTTACTATTGATACTTAAAAATGACTAGCATTCATGGAAAACTAAAACTATATTTATTATAAAACACAACTTTTTCGGAATAATCAAAATCAGAATCCAAAAAATCAATAAAACAAAGTTTAGGCTATTATACCTGTTAACTATTCGGAAAAAATATATAATAGAAATAAAAATGAGTACTTGCATGAAGTATCAAGACAATAAGGCCCGGTGCCCATTATCGGCATCGGCAAGGAAAAGCATCCTTCGGCATCCTACATGCAAGCGCACACTATCGGCAATTATGCTTTGGAATGCTGCAACGTTCTTAGGGATGACGAATCGTCCTTAAGATCGACCTCTACTTGCCGAAGCGTCTCAATATCTATTTCTATCATAACAGTCTCAGAGTTGTTACAAGCTAGTTGTCTGAATTATTTAATATGGTGGACTGGGATCTAATGTTCATAGCAACTCTTGCTGAAGAAGAAGAGAAATCTAATCAATCAAGAAGATTTTGGGTGAACAACCTTTGCAAGCAACGATATATGTCCGGTGAATTCAACAATTTATTCAATGAATTGCGTTATGACGAAGCATCCCGAAGCATTCTCAGGGCTGCCGATACACCAGCCTCAAGCATACCGAAGCGGTATTTTTGTTATTACGACCACATATCACGGAAGTTTCTACTTTATTGCCATTATGTTATAGTATATTGCTATTTGCCACCTAAAATCCTCAGTCGTACCGATGCCGATAATGGGCGCCGGGCCTAAATCATACTAATCTAAGAAATTCAATGACATGCTGTGTTGCCATCCGAAAGTTTTCGAATAATTCAATTATCTTCTTTCATTAGCCAAACTCTAGACGTCACACATTAGGGCACTGAAACAGAAGTGGCAATGGGGAGGCATACGGCGGATGCACAGAAGACGAAGATGGACTTCAAAGACAACTTAGAAAGGACCAATCAAGAATAGAAGAGGCCACGCAAGAAAACGGTGGATAGGAGATGTAGAAGCGTTTGAAAAACCTGGAGAAGGCCTATAAATAAGGCTAGGAATTCACCATACTGACCTTCTGGTAGAGGATGATCTGATGCAGTCGGGCCTGCAGGGGGTCGTCAGCCGGGGGCAGGCCGTCGAGCGAGTCTCTCTCCCCCCGCGACTCCCTCTCCGCCCCCTCCCCGCACACGCAGCCCCCGGCAACCCCCGCCGTCCCCGTGCCGCACACGCCGCACCAGCACACGCCGTTCGGCACCGACTCTGGGAACGGGAAGCACTCGAATGAGCGATCGAAACTCTCGTTCCCTCCGAGCGATGTCTCGGGGCCCGGCGCTCGCGTCGTACCCGATCCGCAGCGGCAGTAGGTCCGCCCGGGCGAAGCGGGACACAGCGTGAGCTGGCTGGGCACGCGGCCGGCGCGGCTCTCCTCTCGCGCTCGCCCCTCGCCCTCGCTCTCGGAGCTCGACGACACCGCGCCTGCCGCACGGTCTATCATCAGTCTACGGACTTCGACTATTTGTCGTATGTTCAAAGATAGGAAAACACTTACCATTCAATTCCACTTCCAGAAACTTGGCCGCGACGTTCACGATTCCGTTCGCGTCTCCGTTGCCAACACCTTCCCGGTTGTGATTGGTGTTGCCGTTCACGACGTTATGGTTCGCTATGTCGGCCTCCGTGGAGTCGTGGTCGTCCGCGACCGGCCCGTCTCTGTCGGACGATATTCTGTCGTCCGGGGAAGTGTCTCTCTCGGACGAGCTCCTGTTGTCGATCGCTCTCTCCAGTCGGGCCGCGACGGGTTCCAGTCTGTTCTGTGGCGAGTTTTCCGGAATATCGAAACCGTTCGACGACTGGTTGCTAGATTCGGATATGGACCGCCACGTGATGCTTATGTTCCGCGTCCGGGCTTCTCTAGAGGTCTGAAATTGAGAATTGAAAAGGTCAACGTCCGAAATCAAGTAAGAGAACTCGAGTAAGAAAAGAAGTAAGAAAAACGCCAAACTGACATCCGCTATTTCGATGACATCCGCGTAGAGGTCGAACACGTCCCTGTCGACCGTGTCCGGCGACCCACCGTCGGTGACGTCGACCGCGACGTCAGGCCCGAGGCCGGGCGCGACGCCGTCGAGGACGGAGCCGGAGTCGACCTTGTCGGGGACCAGAGACAGTTCCCGCTCCAACGAGGAAGAGTTGCTGGCGATGTCTCTCGGTGGTGGATGGAAGTGGTTCGCGTGTAACTGCACCTGTCGAATATCGACACGGATTCTTTAGAGGTGTCGGGCAGCCGCACTTGGGTCGTCTTTTACAACTAAATCAAAATATTCACCTCTTCCTGCTGCAAATCCAGCGTCAGATGGGTCGCGGGGGGCTCCGAGGGAGGCAGAGAGTCCACGCAGCTATCCGACAACGCTTTCTCACACTCTGTGGCGACTTTGTCTTCCTCCGGTCTCCCGTTCAGCATCAGTAGCTTTCTGTGAAATTAAATAAAATTGAGTTTCCGAACACTCTCTCACTCTCGCAACGAGCGTTCGAGAAGCCGGAAGACTCACGCGTCGGGTGCGAGGCTGGGATCGCTGTTGCGGCGCTGCGCAGTTCTCTTCTCGCCTTCGTTCAGCAGGTTGTCGCACGAACGCGTCTTCGTCATGACACCTGAATTTACAGACAACGTTCAGTAAATTTTCTAAATCGGAAGAAGAGAGAGAAGGCGAAGCGGCGGCTACCGTTGTGCGGGGGCGGCGCGGGCCTGGGCGGCGTGGGCGAGGCGGGCGGAGGCTCGTGGGCGCCTCCTCCCCCCCACAGCCCCCACCAGATCTGCAGCCCGCTCACGCTGCACTCGGGCCACAGCTCCTCCTGGTCGCGGAAGTAGAGATGGTTCCGGTAGGCGGGGGCCTCGAGCAGATGCCACACGTGCGGGCCGGGGTCTCCGGCCGAGGCGCGCTCACGACGGTTGTTGCACAGGAAGGTGCCGAACATGCACGAGTGCACGTGAGTGGCGAGCTTTATCTGGAAATCGTCCATTTTCAGGAATCGCGTCGTTCCCTTCACTAATCCACATCTATGGAAACTGTATGAAGGAAATACCCACGAGATAGGCCTCGTTGAACTGAAAGGCGACGGGAAACTGCGACATGAGTTGGTGGACGAGATGCAACCATTGGACGAAGACGGGAGATCTCTCGTTGGGGTCCTCTCCGCCCACTTGGTGCCCGCATCGTTCGGCGAACTTGTGGCCGTAGTCCAGCCACTCCCGTTCGACGAGGGTGCGGAAACCCTGCGAAGGTCACGATTTAAAAATGAGCATCGGCGCGATCCGGTCGGGACACGGGAACGCAGATAGAGTACCTCCAGGGTGCGGTAATAGGGGTCCAGGAGCAGCTGGGCCAGAGCCACGAGCTGCGGCGTGCGGTCCCAGCCGTCCGAACAGTGAACGAGAACGGGCTGTCCGTCGGCCGCCGCTCGGGCCACCGTGCACGCCGCTCTCAGCAGCCCCGACAGGTACTGCAGCCACAGGGTGCGCTCCAGAGCGCTGTGCCAGCTGGAATATCATAATCGTATTTGTTCTCGATTCGGACAGAAACGGCCATACGCGGCAGGGTGCGTCGGGAAGAGGAGAGAAAACTCACTTGGGCTGATCGTTGTCCGCGATGAGGTCCCTCATCTGCTGGAAACTCTTGCGCACGTGGTGTATGTTGGGGAGGCTCATGAACTGAATGTCGGCCAGAGGGTAGTACTGGGCGCACTCGCAGCCTCCGCCCCGAGCCCGGTTCGTCACCGCGGACGTGAACGACCGCGCGTCCACTATTAGCAGTCTTCGGGGCTGGAACGAAAACACGCCATGGAACATCGCCGACGGTAGCCGATTGCGCATCGGCCGCACTCTGTGCGCTCGGAACACCCCCGAATACCTTTTTGGGAGTAGTGCGATCCGCATCGCAGGCGCCGACGAAGGCGGCCAGGAGGCCTTCGTCGTCCCCGGAGCGCCATCCGAACCAGCCCACCTCGGGCTGCGAAGAGCGAGCGATCACGGCCCCCGTCTTCCTGTGACGCCACACCACGGCGGGAATACGTCGCATTGTGCGGAACCTGCGGAGGAGCAACTGCAGGGTAAGGGCGAGGTCCACCCGGCTTTGTAAGTGGCCCATTAAAGCGAGGAAGGGAAGGTTCACCTGGCCACGGCCTCGAGCTGCTCGTCTCCGATGGAAGCGGGCACGATGAGCAGCGGAGGGTAGGAGGGGCAGAGTTTGTACTCCGCGTTGACGGCGGACACGCGCCACGGACCCTTCGTCGTGAATCCTAATCGCTCCAACTGCGAACGCAAACCTTCATTATGAATTATGAGAGCTGACGGAGGCACCTTTTAATTATAATTTTTTCCTCGTTAATGGGAACAGACAAGCGGAATAGATGTTTACCTCGCAGCCGAACCAATGTCTCTGATGGGGCGCTTGGGAGGCGTTCAGTAACGCTCTGTGCACGGAGGAAGGCGGCTGCTCTTTCGCCCAGGCGGCGTAGGAAGCCGCGAAGATATCCTGCAGAGAAGTGATGGGGGCCAGGGATGTGCTCAGGCGCCTCCACCATTCCAGACATTGTTCACTCGCGTTGAACGTACATCTAAAACAATATTTTATTTTTAAATTACATTTATTCACTACACGTAACAAATATATCCGACTATTCCCTTCCATTTAGAGATAGAAATATTTCGAATGTAACGAGTGCTAATCGGGCGTTAGTAATGCTGTTGAGCCAATAGGTAAACATCGGCCTGCAGAGGAAATATATTTGAACAACACACTTTCGGTCATAAATATTTGTGTCCCCAAGTACTAATGAGACGGCCGTTTGCTCAGCTCGGCTCGAGTAACGGACCTGGAATCTATGATATATTTCATTAATTTCGTTACTAAAACAGTAACATTGATATATCGGGTTTCTAGGTCGCATTTGTCGGCAAAGATGGCGAATATGAAATAACTATTTGTTATCAATTTGTTGAGGAAATTCTACAATACTTTCTTTATTTATTGTGAGCCTATCAGTCAATAGCCCCATTCGGGCGAATGTTATCACTATCCGCTGGAAGCATACATTTAGAACAATTACTGTAATTGTTTCGGCACGTGTTATATTCATTATTATTAATACTATTACGATAGCGAGTCATAAATGACTCGGATATGGCAGACGCGTAAACCCATTCTCAATACTCACTTGAGCTGTCTTCCATGTTTGCACAAAATGATTAGCGTGATCAGATCCCGGATCTCGACCACGTCGATGAGCCTCAGAGGCACCGAGAGGCCGGAGCCGCCGCGGCGACGCGTGTGTAGGTGAAGCCGGTAGTTGGACATCGCGATCGTGCCATCTGATGTACGTCCCACCCACTGAAATTACACGATTTATTATCGCCTGGTACTTCTTAAAATAATGTTTACTTTTACAAACACCGACAAGTGCACATTTTATTTGTAAGAATTCCACATTGGATTCTGGTTACAATTTGGACAGTTTTAGTAAAATAACTTGATTATTACGTAAATGTTCGTGCGCTAAATGGGATAATTATTCAAAACCTTTACCGCGTTTGTGCGTATACACAATGCACTATTAACTTAGCTTTCAAATAATTCTTAAACATTATCATTTAAATTAGACATTAGCCACGTCAACCTATAATTTATAGCAGGATTTCCCTACTTTAGAAGAACATGATCATTTTTGTAAATAAGAAAGAAAGAAGCAAAACTGCCTAGCGAAGATCGTAATAAAATATAATATTAACATCGGTATTGTCTGTATACACAATAATTAATGTCTTATCTCATTTTTTATGATTACATCGTAAGTATTTGTTATTTGGAAATGTCAAAGTATGTTATGTATGTGTACGTTTTGGTTTACCTGAACAAACTCGCCACATATTGGCGCAAGCGCAGGCTCTAGGCCGGGCTCGTCGTAATGCGTGCGCGTGCGCGGGTACAAGTCAGCAGCGCGTACACGATGCGGCGGCGGCTCGGGCGGCGCGCCGCGCCGCTCACGGTCCCGCTCGCTCATGTCGCACGTCGCCGTTAGCGTCGATACCTGTAATCAAATTTTAGCATTTTAATCTCATAAATATTTAGTATTATCTTTGTTTATTTATTTCGTAATCCTACAGCTAACATAAATTATATACAACAAAAAAAACAATTGAACTAAATATTTACGAAAGGAAATTATTGAATACGAACACCTAATTGGACTGTGATGTGTGATGTTGTGAAAGTGAGGGTATGTGGGGTGTGCTCATGATGCAGGTGATTTAGTGCTATGGATATTCTTAATAATCTCAACAATAATTTATTAATAATACCTTGTGTTATTAGAATGAGGTTGAATAAGTTTTGCTTCTTGCTTATTATTATCACAAAATATAATTATTCTAGAGGCAAATAACAAAAACATCAATCAGTGGCGCTACAACCTCTAGGTCTTGGCCTCTGATTTCTGAATCTGTTTCATGATCATTTTAAATCTAATAGGCAAGCCGCCGTCGACTTTTTGGGTTTAAGACATGTCGGTTTCCTCGCGATGTTTTCCTTCAGCGTTCGAGCAAATATTAAATGCGCACATAGAAAGAAAGTCCATTGGTGCACAGCCGGGCATCGAACCTACGAACTCAGGTATGAGAGTCGCACGCTGAAGCCACTAGGCCAACACTGCTCTAAAACAAAAACTTGTATAGTTTTTTTAATTTGCATTATAAGGATTTCATCGTAATCTTTTAAACCTTATCTTATAGTTTTATATATAATATTACAGAAGGACCTTAGTAAAGAAAACACGCAAATTTTTGCGTTCCATTTTAAGCACAACACGCAAATCACAATCGTCAAACATTAACAGCCGCAGGAGGGCATTCAACTAATTTTGGAAGCACACAACAAATATTGAACACAAAGAGTCTTGCGCGACTTCAAGTTATACTTCAACTGATATTGCACACCGAAATAGTTCAAGATATCGCGACAGAGAGAAAACACTACCTTTCTCTGTTTCAAAGTCCGTTCTTTGGACGGCCATCGATAAATACACTGCACTTGACATAATTAAAAGAAAAATAAACATGCATTGCGTTACAACGCATTTATGTGCAAGTGCATTCCATGTGCCGTGCGACGTGATTAGAGCAATGGTCAATCTTGGATGTTGGAACTTGCTAAATGATACTTAAATTCAAACAGAAATTTTTTTCTTCAAGAAAGCTAACAGACATCTGCGTAGGAGTGGATGTAAGGTTTAAATATTGTTAATGGTGGGTTTATTAGCCGGCTTACGTTTTGCGATTACCATATAAGTAGCCTGTGAAAATGATTCATTTGGTAACAAAGAATAAACTCCCAAGAGGAATTTTCTCACGGTGTAATGTGGAAGTTGAAACATGCCAGTTATTACATATTTATAAAATATAAAAGAATTAAATATTTGTATATAACCCAAATATTGTTAGTTTTATACTAAACCTTAGTTATTTTATACATAAGTATCACGTTAACGTATATATTACAGAGATCTTAATAGGTAATACGCCGTCATCGCCGATCTTTCCCGCTAAAACCGGCTCTGATTTTGTATATAATCTGGTTCAGTTAAGGCTCATCCCTACAAACAAAGAGCAGCATGCGTTCATTCATAGACTTCCCACAAACAAAAGTAAAACCACCGATAAATGTGACTCACTGCTCCCACGGACTGTTACTGAAATCTGCTTGCTCATTGCCGGTGCCGAGACTAAGAAAGGAATCGGTGGGATATAAAACTAACATCAATGTATGGCAGTCGTTAACATTGTATTATCATGTTACAAACAAAAAAATTTAACATCTCGAAATAGTTTTTTACCTGTCGTAAATGTATTTTGCAAGTAGGCTTTATATTTATTTACAGAACAGGGGGCAAAAGAGACAGGAGGCTCATCTGATGTTTAACGGTGCTCATAGACACGCACTGCCTTATCAAGATATAAACATGTCTTATATCTTGCTCCTCAGCATAATGCTGAGCCAGTGCCAATTACAACCTCAGCACACACGCATTACACACTTGAAACGAACCGAAAGGGAAAACATTATTTTTGATATCTCTCATTCCATTTTCTTTTTCCTTTGATTATTGTTATCATATGTGTGTGTGTTTTGTTAGTAATAAATGTTGTCTATGTCTTATATTATACGTAAATAATAGTTTTAAGATATAGTTGAGTCTATAAGATGAAATACACCATCTGTGTATCGACTGCTTAAATATTGAGATCATTATACAAATGAACAACACAAAAGGGAAACATCAACGATCTATTTATAACCATCAAAGACTGACTTTCTACCCTAACCAACGTAACATTCCGACGCAGTGACGCAACAAGGCGCCGGCGCATACTACATAACTACCACCGTAACTATCGTACAATTTTATAATCATTATTCTCTGAATCATTCACTGGGGCCATATTTGTTTATAATCAAACACTTGAAGCTTGATCACAGTAGTTACGAAAACTTGTTTGAGTTTACGTCACGCACACAAAAACTTTTATACGTCGATTTGTACAAGTTACCACAAAAAAAAACAGGTTTCATTTAAACATATTTTAGATTTAAGTACGTTTCCGAGTTTGCAAATAATGCTTTTAGGCAAAAATAGTGACCACAAGACGTGATTTATCTGAAAGTCATTCGCCGCACATCCATTACGACAAAGCCTTACAAAGGCCAGTGGGCGGCGCCGCCCACCGGCACCGGCGCATTCACCCTACAAGTACGAGCCAAAAAAGGCTTCCAGTTAAAGGCTATACGTGACTCAAACGGGAGTAGGCTTTCTTTAACACGAGACATTTAAAATGAGCAGCAACGTTTATATTCAGTTCTTTTTTCCTTTCCGGAAGTTGTTTTTAATAATTTATACATTCCTAAACCGACATAGTATAGACTATATAGCCGAGATTGGCTGTGTTTTACGAGTGCCATTACCTGTTATCTACTTCCCGGTGCACAATTTACCTTGAAAGCGTTTCATGTTTATTACTTATCTCCTTTAAAGAATCGATAGGAATAATAATCACTTGAGTCAACTTTATTAAGATTTCATAATAAAGTCTATCTATATCTAATAAACATCAGCGCGTCATAATTATCGTCAGCGCGAATGGTCCGAAAATAAACCGACTTATTAATTTCGACACAAGTAGGTTCTAATATACTTGTAAGCGCTAAACTATTTATTTGTTCGGTTACGTTAAACAGTGTGAGATCATTAACCTTTTAACTATTTTGTGTCCATAAAAAGCGGCCCGAGGTGCTTGGAGCGTTCTAGAATATGTTAACATTTAGTCGACAGTTAATTTATATTTATAGTGGCAGAGACAAAAACTGTAAGTTATGCGTCGAACGCATTTTACCTATTAGGCTTGTAGTATATTTAAAGAAAAAACTTTTTAACCGGATTAAAGTTATGTATTTATATATATATTTCACGGTCACCGTGACCACGCACGCTGTAAAGCACGCGAAACGTCGGATAAATTTAAAATTATGTTAAATAATTGTAAATGTATAAAACATAACTTTAATCCGGTTAAAAAGTTTTTTCTTTAAATGTGTAAAGGTTATGTTAATCAAAGACAATACTATGTAGTATATTTTCTAAGGGTTTCATTGTCCAATACTTTTTAAGTATTTGGTTTTGCATCAGATCTCTCGGAGTTAGTGATCAGATTTCGATGTATCAAGTGTACGGATGAATTTATCATTTAAACTGTATCCGCTGAGGGGGCTCAGACTTCAACTTGATTAGTAGTCCAATGGTCGTATTATATTTTGTTATCGCCGAAGAAGCTCTTTGAATCAATAAAGCTTTTGTATTTATAAATAATCTGAAAATTAGCCATTAACGAAACAAATAAGAAATTAACTTCACGTTAGGTGGATTATATAATTTTTCCTTAAGCAAGATTAAGTTATATTAATCAATAAGGATTTTTTCCTATTTGCCTTTGCATATATTTGTTGGTTCAGCCGATGGCTGACAAATGATCTCACCCAGTCGTCTAGACGAGCCAGATGGTATAAACACGTCAATCAGTATAAATGTATACGCCCATTATTTTATATTTCAGATCCCGCAAGCTTATTATGTATTAGTATTTATTAGTAGTACTGGCTACTTTGACCTGAAAAAAAAGTTACTTGTAAACGTTTGGTGGACTAGTACCGAGGTCGGTTACTTAAATTTCTTAAATCTGGCCAGAGGGTTACGGCAGATGTCTATTGTCAGCAACTGCAAACCATGATGGAAAAGCTAGCTGCTAAACAAACAAGGCTGGTCAATCGCTTTAGGCCACTGCTGCTTCACGATAACGCTAGACCACACACTGCACAACAGACTGCTACCAAATTAGAGGAGCTTCAATTGGCATGTCTAAGACATCCACCGTACTCCCCGAACCTAGTCCCATTTTTTTAGAAATTTGGGTAACTTCTTGGCATGGTAAAAAATTCAAGTTTGATGGGGCAGTCGAAACCGCCTTCAAAAATTGATTTTCGTCCTATAAGATGGCAAAAGTGCATAGATAATAATGGTAGATACTTAGATCAATTAAATACATTCTATTAAAAAATCTACTTTTTGTTGCTCCCATACAAAACGCTAATTTCATATACGTAAGGATCTAATATTGGAAAGGATGAGCCACAATATTGATATTATTTTATCGAACAATAAGCGTGTATCACACAACTGATTCATATCTCGAAATCTAATCGCGTTTCGCGTTACAAGACAAGCGTAGTACCAACGTAGTACATATTGTGAAGCAACGTCACAGTAGTGGGGGCCGCGTTGTACTCGCAAGGACGCAACGTGTCGGCTGTCGGTTGGGCAAGCACGGAAGCGGGCCAGGCGAGCCCTCAATGGCGTAACGTGCTTTGAGAACTTTTCTATAGACCTTAAAAAGTGTGCCAAAGGGTTTCTCGTCCCGGATGTTTGGGTTTGGTGCAAACTATTCAACTGTCAATTGTTATTCACACAATAGTGCTTAACTTTCAACATGTTTTGTTGACACAGTTCCAGGCTGCACCAAGTTGAATTGCGTGTTTTTTATTCGTGTGTTGCGTTTGCGTGTTTGATTACAGAACAGTCTGAATATTTACTTCTCAACTAAAATTAAGTTTAAAAAGTAAATTTTATATTTTGTATGTGATATACATTATCACATTGCCAAGTTAATATCGGTAATAAGGTTCATAGAATTGTTTTGATGAAAGTGAATTGAGGTCGCCAACAATGTCATAACATCCGCGTTTCGAGGCTTTTTAGGCTAAGGACAGCATGGACATGTCAGGGGTATAACAAGTGTATGCCAAGTTTTATTAGGGTCATTACTAAAATAATTTAATTTAAGTAACGGCTAAGGTAAACATATTTATAGAGACGTCTTTTAAGATCTAGTGAAAATACGTGTTAACTAATAAATCGCATTACGTGAGAAAGTATTTAGGCGCCATTTTTAACCTAAAGAAGTCTAATAACAATTATTATTATACTCATCGTGAACAATAGTATACGGGTATTAATGAGCAATATTCTCAATGGCAGAGCGTCGTGCAATTAATTCTGTATTCTATCCATTCGTAATAGAGCTGTAAATCAAATAGCAGAAGCGATGTCGTGTCGAGCATCTGGCGCAACGCTTTTATACTCCACGGAGTTGAGTCACGGGATTTCTACAAACAGAATTGATTGAAGGCCACTTTAAGCACAAATATTCATCGTAAATCAGAATGTTTGGGTTTTTTGACCGTGGGAAACCTTAACAAGCAAATCTATGACATACTCGGCTCCACTTTAATTTACAATATTTTAATAAATATTTATCGAAACAGCTGAGCCGATAAAAAACGACCTCGTTACATAATTACCGTTTTTATTCTTTTGACGCAAAGCCATTTAGCATAATAAACGTAAAGGTTCTTCAGAAATGACAGTTCTGCTTAAGGACCTATCCGGTCGCCAAACTCCAAAAAAGTACATTGTTTCTTTCCATTTTTTGTCATCGTTTCTTGAAGTGCCCTACTTCTCTAATGGAAAAAATATATAGTGGATTTGAGTAGTTTATGTATCCAGTTTAAAAGATCGATACACGATTTAAATAACTTCGCTCGATATAAAAAAATCCAAACATAGCCAATTTTTGACACTTTGAATTCATTTCATGACGAAAATGTACATAGAACATGATTTTGAAATTTACACGATATATTTTATCGCAAGCCAAGAAATCCATTTCAGATAAAATAACATTAATTTAATGTTTTACATAACTAATTGTTATTACGGAACGGCGCGCCTCAGTGCTCCAGCTCTACACTGCGCCCCGCAGTCCACCCCGAGACACTGAGACAGCAATTCGTGCTGGAATAGGGCCTTAAAGCACACATTGTACAGTTACTATGAGATGATTAGGAGCAATTTACGAACCATTTGACAAAGAGTGACCACAACAATGACGGGAGCCGGGAGTCATTCAGTCACGTAAACATGCTCAAGCGATGACTCAGTTCACTGGTGCAACAGTGCTCATTGTACTGCATTTGTAACCTTAAATACGACCGTTAATTAAATACAGTTATCCCTCCCTATTGTCTCCCATATAACGCGGTATTTCCCCTCTATAATGATTTAACCAAAATTAGTTCTACGTACCACAGTTTCAATTGTGTTGTTATATAAATAACTTTGTTAAATTCATGTTCCTAGTTTTTGATTGGTCAACAAAATTTACGAGAATACTCCTACAACGCGATTTCCTATTAAACGAGCTCCGGGTCCATTACGTTATGGAGGGTAACTGTATTTGTTTCAGTAATATATCGTTAAGCATTGGTCGACCACAACTATGGCGGTGACCAAGCAAGAGCAGCAAATTTATATTAATGTCCTGTATCTCGAGGGATTCAATAACACGAAAGTAATACATCTTCATTTAACCTTTGTCTGTTCTTTGTGCAGCAATCAAACCCGTTTCCAGGTCAATTAGCTTTAATGAATTTATAAGATTTCCTCTGCACATCGTTCAATAATCTCATGAGAAGGTCACGTTCATATTATTTGATTCACTCTCAATTCCTGATATTCGTAAGCTAATTACCAGGTGAATCTCACCCGGCTCTCTGTGTGGTAGAGTGGCTGGTGTGAGTCTAGTTTCACATACCCCTGTCGCTCCTGGTGCAGGGGATGCGAATCATTACCACCTTGGTTAAAAAATCTCTACATATATCACATATATCTCAAATAAAATATATGAAATGAAATCCCATAAATATTACAAATTTATTCTTGCCGTATTTAGATGTGTACTAACAAGGAAAGAATTAAAGAAAAATCTTATCTGTTAAAAATTACACAAGGCTAAAGAACGTAGTAGATAAATTCAAAAGTAGCAAGTAATACTAAACATTTTTTGTTAATAACTGTCGTCGCACGAAACTCTGTAATGGAGGTCGTTTGTAATTTGCAACTAATTACGTAAAATTACATTAACAGGGGAGACTTATTTAAAAAATAAATCAGTTACGCTATAACTACTTTATGCATCTGTTTCATGATCATTTGTCAATCTAGTAGGAAAGTTGGTGATAGTCTCCTATGGCTGACACACGCCGTCGACTTTTTGGGCGCACATAGAAAGTCCAATGGTGAACAGCCAGGAATGAGAGTCGCACACTAAAGCCACTAGGCCAACACTTATTTTACTCAATCTAAATATCTATTTCCAATTCACTCCATTCAACTGATAAGCGGAATAAAAAACAAAACTATATATTTCATCACTGACCTGTATTCTTATCTTTCAAAGTATTTTAATAGTATATGTACTAGTTATGTCATTGGCGTGGTATGCAAGCAGAATTCCATACGTTTTTTCATATCAGTAGAGAATATGCTAAGGGTCTTAAATGTGACTTCACTAACGAAAATAAATGAAATAAGTATGCATTATTTAGTAAAAACATCTACAATGTTGGTTTATTCAATGTAAATTTGAAAGGTTCAAAGATGGACAAGGACGCACCATCACGACTCATGAGTGGGTCACGCTGTGCACTATGCAAGGTAACGATGAGCAAAACCTTCCTTCTTAAATGAAGGTCGTAAATATTTAGCATACGAAAAATATAGACGAATAATTTTACATAAGATTCACGTATGTTCAGAACCAGGTTTGATTCTGGTTTATTAATTCTACGCAATTGTTGTAATGTCTGCTTCAACATGGATCTCTCCATTATTACCTCCTTATAGTCCGGCGAAGGCGGCCTCGGGTACTTGGATGCCATTCGGGCCCCGGCTGCACAACCTTGGGCCGCGGGTGGCTCATCCTCGGGGTAATATAAATGCACGAAATCTTCCGTGTCCAGAAACGTATTGATCAGCATGCTCCAAGTATATCGGTCACACGGTATACACTAAACACTATCACTAAGGGAAGCACGCAATCACATAACGATCCATCTTACGAATTTATAAAACGTATATCATAAACAATTGTTACACTTGTGTATAATTACATATCAGTCACACACTTTGTCACAACACCTGTTTGAGTAGAAATTATTTAGGGAACTTTTGACACTTTATCGATATCCGCCCAATCGATAGGGGGGGGGGGGGGGGGGGGGGGGGGGGGGGGGGGGGGGGGGGGGGGGGGGGGGGGGGGGGGGGGGGGGGGGGGGGGGGGGGGGGGGGGGGGGGGGGGGGGGGGGGGGGGGGGGGGGGGGGGGGGGGGGGGGGGGGGGGGGGGGGGGGGGGGGGGGG
>CAJOBZ010000029.1:3040000-3325000 GCA_905332375.1 Pieris macdunnoughi | reverse complement strand
TCAAGATCGAGTTAATATTTACTAAGAATCTCACAGTAAATATACTCTCCAAGGCCCGGTGACGTCAAGAGATAAAAATAATAACCTTCCTAAATCTTGGATCTTATAAAAGGTGGCGGACACAAGTTGCATTGACTTCTGCGACGGAAGTGTGTCATCACAATTTATTTCTTATATTTGTGCAATTAGAGGTTTAATAATTAATTGATATTTTTCAACAATGGTAATCCTTTCGATATCCAAATTTAAAGATATATTCGTATTCTAATGGGTATCTTCCGAGAAAATTCAGATCGCACACTAATAAGTACTTCATTAGGGAACGGAACGAAGCACAACTGAGTGGGTAGGTTTAGTGGAACGAGGTCAATATTTCAGAATATTTCAGTGTTCGTGAGAAAAAAACATTAAAATCAGTGGACGGAGGATATTTAGAGGCGGTTTAACGCAATGGTACGTAAAAAGTACGTTGACAGTGACATAGCACTCAAATAAACAACTAAATATGGTAATTTTGCTAATGAATTTACTACTACTAATTAAGTTGATATTAAATATACGCATAGGAAAACATCTAAATAACGGCAGTCTAAACGCTTAACATATAGCAAGATACACAGATAAAAGGTGGACTTTAAAGACAACTACACATATGAAAAGGAAACAGGGGAATAGGGCGCCCTAAAAAAGAGGGGATAGAAGATGTAGAAGCGTTTGCAGGAAGGGAATGGAGGAGAAAGAAGGGCTGGAAGTTAGGATATTAGGATAACAAGAAAAAAAAAGTTAATATAACAAATCTAATGTAATATACAATAATAATGTAAAATCTTATGTACAGTACATTTGTAAAGAATGGAAATAAACGGGCTTTATTATTATTTAACGCTTAACTTTGGCAAATGTTTTTATCATCCTGAAACTCATACAAAATGCATTTTACTACACATTCCAGACGCAAGCCGACCGTAGGACCGACCAATGGGAAGCCAACACGATGTGTTGCGCACTAAACAAATATGAGCGATGCATCGTACAAGCGTCGCGTTCCGACCATGACCTTCGCCGGAGCACAATGAAGCAAATATATTAACCCTAAAGCTACTACAGAGATAAAATAAACAAGGATTCTGTCAAATTAAATTGTTATTCGATTAAACGCAAAAAGTGTTGGCAACAAGATAGACTAGCGCACATGTCCAAACATAAAAACATGTTCATGAAGACATAAAATTAATATGTATAAAGAGAAATAGGAGTTAACATCGACCCATATATGTCCGTGTTGATAATACTTCCGTGTAACAATCACTGCGAATGAAACGCGCAACTTACACCTACTCGAGAAATTATGACAACCATTTGCCTTTTACAAGTGGATTTCTTTATAAGATAATAACAATTATGGGTCAAGGCTCTTCCGAAATCACTTTGTATTAGATCAAATTCTCATTGCTAAAGTCGTTTCAACGATTGATACGGACACACATTCTCTGATAACAAGGTCATCGAGATATGTTCGAGGCCACATTTGTTAAACTGCACGCATGTTATTTTTAGACTGAAAAACAAGTGACTGCAACGTTAAATGTAAATACTATACATACATTAGAATAACATACATCAGATAAAGTAAATGATCATATTTATAATATTATTTCCTGACTAAATAATTTATTGACTCGTGACATTTCAATGGTCTGACACAGTTAGTAATCGCTACGGTTTTTATTGCCAAAGTGGGAATATATGTGTACAAGAACCGGATTCTTTATATATAATAAACAGCAAGCTGCAGGTCATTTACAAGTTTTAAGTAGGCAGGAGCTTGGCGGATAAGTGTCGCGTATCTTATCGTAATTTGATAATGTTTATAAACAGTTTACCCAAATAATGTTATTATAGGTCGTTAAAGCAGTTAGCGCAGATATTTGCACCTGTACAGTCAGATTACGCGTTATCAATACGTATAATAAAAATCTAACATCCCACGTGACTACGTAACGCCGGTAACGATTTTCTTGAAACTCAGCTGTAACTATTAGACTTGCGCAGTCAATATAAACTCCACGTGGCTAAGGAATAGATTAAGTAATTGTTTAACATAATCATACTCTGAAAAGCCTGTGACGCAAACGCCTGAAAACCTTTAAATAACATCCTGGTTGAGGAGCGTGGAGGATATTTTTCCAAATTAATAAAAATTGTCAAACTATAAATGTTTAATTATTAATTATGTAAAGTGAGAGTTTCCGCTGAGGACAACTCGAATTCTACCATTAAAACAAGAATTTCCATTTAAAATAATAAAGATTGACAATTTATGACTTTATTTCCGATTATTTCGGAACTTCTCAATAGATCTGTCAAAGAGGCATGCGCACTAGAGCTTAATTGCCACGTGGCGCTTTCCAGTTGCATAACCTCTCCCTAATGCGACATATCGTCCCCAGATCATACTGCATTTAAAAATTGATCCCGATTCGTCGAAACCTACTAAGAGATTAATGGAAATTAAGTAGATTAACTACCGCCTCTGTTAAAACATTCGCTATATTGTGCCAGAATCTTATAGGTTTTTCTCCTCGTAAAGCGAACTAACATGAATCTATGTGTATAAACTATAGCACTAACACTGACTTGATGGACAGGATGAATTAGATTTATACTTCAAATTCAATGTTGGGATCATTTGTGAGAAACTACGCGAGTTAAATAGGTATTGTCAAATTCCCCACTGTGTCGTACCAGCCAGTACCAGGAAGTCAGAAATGAGAATGTAGCCACGCCTACCAGCCCTGCATTATAGCTAATGTCAGCCACGACTCACGTTGCACCGCGATATTTTCCTTTCCTTACACACCTGCGTTATTTATTACATGCGAATTAAAAAATCATATTTTAATGAAATAGAATTTTTAAAGTTCTTGACAACACTAGGAATATTAAAAAATAACCTTGTTATTACTCATTGAGGCGGACAGAAATTAATCCGACAAAGAAACAATTAGGTAGGGAAACCTAAAGTTAAATTAAAACAATATAATTATTGAGGAATGTTATCAGCATTTTTTCACAGCGTATAATATTATGAGCAATTTTATCTTGGTATTTTATCTAAGCATAAAAATACTGATTTATAGTATCAGTATCAGAAAAATGAGGACAAATGCTTAAAGTAACGTAAATTGTAGTAATTTATTGAGTAAGCGCGCCATAAAGTAGACGCCACGAGTACGCCATGCCGTAAAACCAATGCTCCTTCGAAAGAACCAGAAAATCATGTCCAATACGATCGAAAGCTTTAAAAGTGAACATGAAATAAGAATTTCATCGTTTAATTTTCTCATTGAAATCAATATTTACACCAATATAGTAATATTTGATAGCCATGTGCCGAACACGTCGGCACGCCGCTTTTGCTGTAGTTGTAGTATAGTACAAATTCCATTGCAGACCTTAAGGTTGTTCACTTAGAAGCAGATACATTACAATATAATCCATTTATATTTGTCGGAGACTTCACAAAACCACAGATATGTAAACTGAATATTGACGAGAGAGCGGATTTGGGGTATATCCATATTATAATATAAAAAGTGCGGAGTCGCATAGAGAATGCGACGATCACGCGCGGCAGCTGCGGAGCAACTGCAGGCGGGGGGCACGGCGGGGAGTGGCGGATAGCGCGGGGGGCCGCCGGCGTCTGAACGGCCCGAGTCTAGAGGTTGCCTCCTCGTAAATTGTGCAACGTCAGCAAGCGCGTGCGTACTTCTACGGCCGCAAAAAACTTGCGAATCACTTCGAGTCTGTTATAAACTGTTCTAACTAATCGTTTTCCGTAACGTGGCGTTTTTGCAGCTTAATTTTAAGTCGTTCTGTTTTTAGCAATTGTCTTTGAGGAATAATAATGATTGAAATGGATGAAAAACATATTCTCCATATAAAAAAAATTACCTACTTCCTTGTCAAAAACATTAAAAATATTTAGATAAATTGTTACTCTATCAAGTTGAAAAGAAAATTAGAAATAAATTTAAGAAAATCACAATGGCCATTTATCACAGACATTCGTAACATATAGCTATGCCGCTGAGTAGGTACTGCTGATAAGAAGTATATTAAATATTTATGTTTTCTAATTGAAATACTTTACAGTGCCATGGAAACACAAGTTTATGGTCACGTGCCTCGTAATATACGGAATTATTTATGTAATATTTATTACCCATTCTAACTAGAAAGGTTTAAATTATATTCAATACGTACCTAGAATACTTATTCAAAGTCGAATTACGTAAAAAGACACAGTAGACGTTCCACAGTTATAATCTTTAAAATGAGAAATCCAAGTAGAATGAAGGACAGAAATCGGATCCATTGCTTAACTGAAAGGGAAATATTTGAAAGCCTAGTGCTCAGCTACATGATTAAAATTAGCTAAATTCATCTCTTACCATCCCAACGGAATTTAAAATATGTTAATATTAGTTTTAAAGGTACGGGGTATGAAAAGTTTGCTGCTTTTATTGTGGAACTTCGGTATAATTTTCACAGTTAGTTGGGTAAGGGTAAAATAAATAGCCCAACACAAAGAAGAGGAAATTATAGTCTATGGCTTTCATCTGTGGCTGTCTAGAAAGGTAAATAGAGTACAAAAGCTAATACACGTTTAAGACTTCATATGACACGCCTTGAAAGTAGGTGAGGCCGTCTGAGTGGCATATAGTGTCGATATCATAACATAGGAAATTTTTACTCGGCTTTTAATATTTTCTAAACATATTTTCGGAATCAAACGCGCCGTTTTGCCACTTTATTGTGAAAGCAACTGTCCCGATTTTTGTTTGCTTTATAACCATTACACATCGCACACTCACAGTTTGTACCTTCCATCAAGAGAAGACTAAGAAATATAAATGCCATCAAAAGAAAGTCGTAGAACGAGGTAGAAAAAACACGAGACGCGTATGCCGTCACGTAGACGAGCGTTAGTAGGACAAGGGCGTTGGGTTTTTGTCCCATTCTAATAAGGAAGGGATATTTAATTTACACAATTCGTTGTACAAATACATCGTGAATTGTTTATTTACTATCATATTTCAGATGAGAAACATATTATATAATTGATATTTCTTAAAGTAAACAAAGTAGATGTCATTAAATTTAACTCGGTTTGAATAAATGTAAATATATTTTATTTATTTATTTCGTAATCCTACAGCTAACATAAATTATATATAATAACAAACATTTACACTGAATATATAGCCAGAATGGAATACATAATACATATAATAACAACAAAAAGGTTCAATAATTTACAAACAGAAACAAACAAAATAAAAATTATTCAATACATTTAACTAAGTACATAATACCTAATTTGGTTGTGTTGTGTGATCATGATGCAGGTGATTTTGCGCTATGGATATTCTTAATACTCCTCTTAATATTCCGCGATAGCTTAAACAAGTCAAGGCTTAAATATTGGTCGTTGTATGTCCGGGCTGCGCGATACAAAACTGAGTTCCTTGCATAGTTAGTGTTAATGTGAGGAACATGGAACAAAGCACGATTACGAGTCTGGTAGGCAGGAACAAGTAAGGGCCATTTTTCTAGAAGGGAGCTCCAATTTAATTTAATTATATACAGTGGGTAAAGTTAAAGACTAATTGCATATGATTCCAGTCTGCCTGGTGGGAGTAACCACCACGTATCTTTCCTTTCTCAATACATTAATAACAGGACGAAGACTATGTCCAAATTGACAGAGTTATAAAACTGGATATTAACACGTCACTCTCACTAGCACCTTAATAGATTACTTTGAAACGGCTCAGCCGCCGGTGCGTAATAAAGCCCGGCGCGACACGAAAAGGTTTCACGACCTTGAACTCGGCGGGGTTACAGAGACCATCATTGCTCTGCCTTGCGTAAGGGATTTCACTGTATCAGTTCATATTTAAGTCTTGTAGGATTCATTAAAAGTTTATTTTATTTGTTGGAGTTGCGTTTGCGTTTCCAACAAGTTTTGTTACCTCTAATGAGATTTTAACTAATCAATCAAGTGCAAGATAATATGACAGTGCAATCAAATTATTATTTTGATGTGAAATTAGTTAGTGTATCATTACATATCCTATAGAGGGATTTGTATTTTTTACGTAGTATCATATATATTTATTGTATCTTATTGTCAACCAACTTGTGGTTTGTATCTGATAAGGTAATCAGTACATGATAATATTATTTATAAACATGTAGTTTGTTTAATTACAAACTTGGCCAGGCAATGTGATATAAAAACGATATTGTATATACATATAATTGCTATTTTATTATATATCTATTGCTATAACACGTTACTAACATAACAATTAATCTCTTTACAAATTTAATTATATATTCGGTAGTGGGCTGATCAATTAAAAATAATGCTTATTAAGCAAGTGAACAATTTTATTTGTATTTTCAATTTTTTTTGTAGAATTTATGTTTACCACATTTGTCATGTATGTTAGACTAGATAGATGTAAGATAGACTTGTAACATATACTGTTGAAAATGCACTATATATGATGTGTTGTACTTCAATAAATAAAATAAATAAGGATGTATGATATAAAAGTGATAATGTACAATATGATAATCTAGTATTTGCTTCTTAAACAAGTCACGATTCGCATTAGATACTGAATAACAACTAACATCAACAAACAGCAGACAGGGTCAATGTACCTTCATATTTTATAAACCAAATCATTCAAGGTCAATCAATTGAGCTGAAATGTATATTTGAACATGTCTGATTTACCGTATAGAGAACAATAAGTTTGAACAGAAAGCACAAATATTATTTATCTATAGATGTATTATATAGATAAAATAATAAACAAGCAAAGATATATTTTGAAGAAGTGAGAGAAAATTCAAATTAGTTTAACTAAATAAAAACATACAACATATATTAGGTAGAGAAGGATATAAAGAAGGGTATATGTGTCCTTGTAGCTTAGCTAGTAGGGCATATAAGCCGGAGAACGTGGGGTCGATTCCCAGCGAAGCAGTAATTGGTAGTCGCAAGCGGCTACCTTTGCAGCATACAAAAAGACCCAGAATCTCTTTTCATGCACTATTATATTTAATTGATGCAACATGTAGTAGTAATACGAATAAAATTGTAATAGGGATTTAAATAAGAATGAATATTTAATTATTTTAAATCTCAAACAATAATAAAATATGCTATTTGTATGTGTTCCAACGCACTTACGTCACGCATCAAACTTCACAAAAAATATACGTGAAGAGCTGATCCTTTGTCTAATTATACATTCGTGTTAACTACCATTTTGATGTCATTGCCCTTCAACGTGGAATCTCATTTACATACTTCGATATCTTAAAATAAAAAACCTTACATAATATATTTACAAAAATATTGTGACAATAAAAAATACAGTATAAGAATTTGTAACACTACTTGTTTGCAAATCAGGTAAACAAGGAGGTATGCCTACATCGCATTTTATAATTAATGCCAGCCTTGTACGATATAATCAGAAAAAAGGATAAAACCAAGTTTCATTTGATTTAGGCGTTCGTGAAGGTCAATGCGAAATCAAGTGCATTGCGATAACAACTATCTGATAATATACCTGACATCTAAGTGTAATCATATACCTATTTATATCCCTGTTATTTACGAAACAATATAATTATCACATAATTAACAAAATGCCTTTTAAATAGATTGAAATCTTGTTTGACATTAACTAAAGAAATGTATGCAAATATAATTATTTTATTTAACCTTTGTTTCAAACTTGCAAGACTAAATGAATCTGAAGGTTTGTACATATTTATATCCGAGGAGCCACGACATATTCAAAGCATGAATTGCAGTTTGTATGCAGCGCCGCATCTGTCGCCATGGGACCGGACCGAAATAGCCCGACGCATGTAAATGTTTTAATCTTCAGAAGCAATATCGTTTAAAAACTTATATTCTTGATTCAAATACATAGCGAAGGAGTGGGAAATAGGAATGGCTTTTGAAAACAAACAGGAAATATAAATGTATACGTAGTTAAAAAAAGAGAAACAACGGACCTCTTGCGTGGTCGGTATTTAAAGAATTCGTATCTCTCATCTTAAAGTAACCTAAGTGGTTACGTACTGTAAATACGTGGTTTGAATATACTTCGACGGCGGCTGGAACCAGATAGTAAAAGTATGCATCAAAAAAGTTAATACATATTAGTGTTTGGTAGGGCTGGTACCCTTTGTCCCGGTAGAATGCGAGAGCGACCCCGGAGCCTCTGTAACGCGGCTTTGTAGGAACTACTCGAGGTGGTTTTAGTGGGTGTTGCTCACCCAGTCTCTGAATAGCGGAGATTTTGTCGTGGGTCGAGTCCCACATACCCCTGCAACTTTTGAGGGCAGGGGATGCGCTAATGCATTTCGAACTCGGATAACAAAAAAGAAAAGGTCTGGTACCCTTCACAAAACACTAACAGATTTCTTTCCTTATCCAAAATTTACAACGACAATACTGAGCATACTAAAGCAGCTATTTAACTCGGCAGAAGAGACAAGAGCTGGGCTGACGCAGCGTCACAAGAATGCTCTTAATTGCCTACATCGTAAAAGTCCCGGCTAAAAGTTTTTGTAATGGTTGGTGTCTCTAATATTAAATATACCTTCATACAATTAAGGACTCATCTGAACGTAGTGTATATGTTAACGTAAAATTGTAAATACCGTTAGATTGTAATCTATCTCGCGAGATTGTAAACTGTCGAAAGATTGTGAACCTCAGCGTACTGCTTACAATTTAACGTATTATTATTCGGTAGATTATAATCTATCGAAGTGAAATCGTCAAATTGTGAAACGGTACGCACCTCGCGCGCTGATTGGTCGGCTTTATAGAAGACCGCTAGATGTCCATAGAGTTAGGAATGAAACAAGGGTATCGGTCAAATAAAATGAATGCACTTCAAAAATTAGTATTTATTACTTAGTAGGTAATCAATAATTCTGACATCACATGATGAAAATAAAATATATCAAAATAAAAAAATCAGAAACGTAACAATATTTTCTCTTCAAACACAAATTAAAATTGCAAAATTACTGAAATTTTCTTTTAGAAAAAAAAAGATCACAAAATAAAATCAAAATTTAAAAAAAAAACAAATCGAAAACATATGAACGTTTTTGAAAATGTATGTAATTTAGACTATGTTTGGAGACCAACACTAACTTAATTATCATTCTGCACTGCACTTCTTTGGTTTAATTTTACTTCCACAACAATTTCATATAACTTTTCACGTTCATTTTCAACATCCTAAAGCTGTGAGTTACCTTCAACACGACATCAATTTACATTCACCAAAACACCGTTTGTTTACATTCGACAACAAACAATTAATATGGTGGCGCGTGGCATATTCCGTTCCACCAATCAGCGTGTGGCATATTCCGTTCAACCAATCAGCGCGTGGCATATTCCGTTCCACCAATCAGCGCGCGAGGTGGGTACCGTTTCACAATTTGACGATTTCACTTCGATAGATTATAATCTACCGAATAATAATACGTTAAATTGTAAGCAGCCCTGCGATTCTGTAACTCACTTTTCGAACTCACACAGCGGTTTTCGCATCGGCGGTCGCTCTCAAATCAGTCGTGAAGCAGTCATTTTATGATTTGGCATTCTGATAAACAATAAACTACAAGCTCCCACCTTTTCACCCCCCCCCCCCCAACCCCCCCCCCCCCCGCCCGGAGGGGGGGGGGGGGCAGGGGGGGGGGGGGGGGGGGGGGGGGGGGGGGAAAAGGGGGGAGGGGGGGGGGGGGGGGGGGGGAAAGGGGGGGGGGGGGGGGGGGGGGGGGGGGGGGGGGGGGGGGGAAGGGGGGGGGGGGAAAAAAAAAAGGGGGAAAAAAAGGGGGGGGGGGGGAAAGAAAGAGGGGGGGAAAAAAGGGGGGAGGAAGGAAAAAAAAGGGGGGGGGCGGGACAGCCCGGGGGGGGGGGGGGGGGGGGGGGGGGGGGGGGGGGGGGGGGGGGGGGGGGGGGGGGGGGGGGGGGGGGGGGGGGGGGGGGGGGGGGGGGGGGGGGGGGGGGGGGGGGGGGGGGGGGGGGCGCGCCGGGGGCGGCGGGGGGCGGGGGGGGGGGGGGGGGGGGGGGGGGGGGGGGGGGGGGGGCGGGGGGGGGGGGGGGGGGGGGGGGGGGCGGCGCGGCCGCGGGGGGGGGGGGGGGGGGGGGGGGGGGGGCCCGCCCCGCGCCGCGGGCCGGCGGGGGGGGGGGGGGGGGGGGGGGGGGGGGGGGGGGGGGGGGGGGGGGGGGGGGGGGGGGGGGGGGGGGGGGGGGGGGGGGGGGGGGGGGGGGGGGGGGGGGGGGGGGGGGGGGGGGGGGGGGGGGGGGGGGGGGGGGGGGGGGGGGGGGGGGGGGGGGGGGGGGGGGGGGGGGGGGGGGGGGGGGGGGGGGGGCGGGGGGGGGGGGGGGGGGGGGGGCGGGCCGCCGCCCGGCCCCCCCCCCCCCCCCCGCCCCGCCCCCCCCCCGCGCCCCGCCCGCCCGGGGGGCGGGCCGGGGGGGGGGGGGGCGGGGGGGGCGGCGGGGCGCGGGCGGGGCGGGCCCCCCCCCCCCCCCCCCCGCCCCCCCCGCCCCCCCGCCCCGGCGGGCGGGCCCGGCGGCGCGGGGGCCGGGGCGCCGCGGGGGGCGGCCCGGCGGCCCCCCGGGGGGGGGGGGGGGGGGGGGGGGGGGGGGGGGGGGGGGGGGGGGGGGGGGGGGGCGGGCGGGGGGGGGGGCGGGGGGGCGGCGGGGGGGGGGGGGGGGCGGGGGGGGGCGGGGCGGGGGGGGCCGGCCCCCCCCCCCCCCCCCCCCCCCCCCCCCCCCCCGCCCCCCCCCGCCCGGGGGGGGGGGGGGGGGGGGGGGGGGGGGGGGGGGGGGGGGGGGGGGGGGGGGGGGGGGGGGGGGGGGGGGGGGGGGGGGGGGGGGGGGGGGGGGGGGGGGGGGGGGGGGGGGGGGGGGGGGGGGGGGGGAAAAAAAAAGGGGGGGGAGGGGGGGGGGGGGGGGGGGGGGGGGGGGGGGGGGGGGGGGGGGGGGGGGGGGGGGGGGGGGGGGGGGGGGGGGGGGGGGGGGGGGGGGGGGGGGGGCGGGGGCCGGGGCGGCGCGCGACCCCGCGAAAAAAAAAAAAAAAGGGGGGGGGGGGAAAAAAAAAAAAAAAAAACGGCACAGGGGGCCAACCCAGGGCCCCCCCCCACCCCCCCCCCCCCCCCCCCCCCCCCCCCCCCCCCCCCCCCCCCCCCCCCAGCGGGGGGGGCAGGGGGGGGGGGGGGAGGGGGGGGAGGAGGGGGGGCCGCGCCCGGGGGGGGGGGGGGGGGGGGGGGGGGGGGGGGGGGGGGGGGGGGGGGGGGGGGGGGGGGGGGGGGGGGGGGGGGGGGGGGGGGGGGGGGGGGGGGGGGGGGGGGGGGGGGGGGGGGGGGGGGGGGGGGGGGGGGGGGGGGGCGGGGGGGGGGGGGGGGGGGGGGGGGGGGGGGGGGGGGGGGGGGGGGGGGGGGGGGGGGGGGGGGGGGGGGGGGGGGGGGGGGGGGGGGGGGGGGGGGGGGGGGGGGGGGGGGGGGGGGGGGGGGGGGGGGGGAAAAAAAGTTTTAAAGGGGGGGGGGGGGGGGGGGGGAAAAAAAAGAGGAAAAGGGGGGGGGGGGGGGGGGGGGGGGGGGGGGGGGGGGGGGGGGGGGGGGGGGGGGGGGGGGGGGGGGGGGGGGGGGGGGGGGGGGAAAGGGAAAAAAAGGGGGGGGGGGGAAAAAAAGTTTGGGGGGGGTTTTTTTTTTTTGGGGTGGGAAAAAAAGGGGGGGGGGGGTGGAAAGAAAAAAGGAAAGGGGGGGAAAAAATTTGGGGGGGGGGGGGGGGGAAGAGGGGGGGGGGGAGAAAGGGGGGGGGGGGGGGGGGGGGGGGGGGGAAAAAAAATTTTTTTTTTAAAAATTAAAAAAGGTTTTGGGGTTTGGGGGGGGGGGGGGTTTTTTTTTTTAAATTTTCTTCCTCCCTTATTTTTTGTTTTGTTTTTGGGGGGGGGGGGGGAAAAGGGGGGGGGGGGGGGGGAAAAAAAAAAAAAAAAGGGGGGGGGGGGGGGGGGAGGGGGGGGGGGGGGGTGGGTTTTGGGGGCGCCGGGACGGGGGGGGGGAAAGGGGAGCGGGTTTCGAGGCCCTATTCACGACTGATTTGAGAGCGACCGCCGATGCGAAAACCGCTGTGTGAGTTCGAAAAGTGAGTTACAGAATCGCAGGGCAGTACGCTGAGGTTCACAATCTTTCGACAGTTTACAATCTCGCGAGATAGATTACAATCTAACGGTGTTTACAATTTTACGATGACATATATAATGATAGGACAGTATTTTAGACGAAATTTATATCGGATTTTTGCTAAAGTATTGATATTTGCTTAATCGGCCTTTAAAAACCTTGATCTTTCCCCGAGTATTAAATGAATAATAAAATCATTATTTTTTATTTTATTTTGTGTTTGCTCTCAAACATCACACATGTTACAAGGACAACGATTAGATACTTATGAAAATATGTTATAGAAATGAAATACATGAAGATAACATGAGAATTAAAGAAGGCGCAGAGCTAACACCTCACAATCGAGCACACACAAACTCACGAGGGGTATTTTGGTATTAAAGAAGTCGCATGGGTCCGCCAAGCATTCGCGAATATACACTGTATGTATTTACATAATTATGTAGGAACAAAAAAGCAAGCAAGCAAGATTTCTTAAACGACTATACAAAAGATCTCCATAAAGTAGCTTATAATGTCCACCGAGTGATTTCTCATCACAGTTTTATTGTAAATCCGACAAAATTACAATTTAAGTGGAATTCAGTAAGCTACTTAACTATTTATGATTAGCTTTTGATTATGCGATAAAATAATACACGAACATACTGGTTATTTGCTTAATTACGACTTAGCTAAGATTAGCTTTCAAGTCGGACGAGTTTACGTGCACGCACGAATAGACATTTTCTCTGATATTTATACCATTAAAAATCATAAGAATTATTATTAATAAAACCGTAAACAGAAGCTATAATGGAGCGAAGACATCGCTAATATAATATGGGTAGTTAATATAAATTAAGGCCACAACTAAAAATTCAACAACATTTAATTTCCACCGAAAGATGCACGCATTTCACAGTGCAGTTTCATATTAAAAGGCTGTGGTGAAGTCAAAGATATTCACGTACAAAGTGGTAATATGTATTATCATTAGGTCCGTAGTGAGTAAAGATAGTAGGTATATGTCATTGAAGGCTCGTAAGTAAACGAGTCTCTAATGATTTCAATCAAAGGCTAGGTTCCTGGTGTACAATGTGCACAATGTGCCTTTCATGTGCACATCGACACATCCGGGTACTGCGCGTGACGCTACTTCATAAATACTTGTTTAAATGCTTTTATGTTTTGAAACCAATTAAAAAGGTGAAAACAATAATACAAAGTTGTTTGTTATTACAGCATTACATTATTATTTAATTCATAGATATTTTTGTTTTCCTAATTGGTATCTTACAATGACTTAGGGTCCTTCAATAGAAGAGCGTCACAGTTCTTAAAAGGACGGCAACGTACTCGCGTGCCCTCTGGCAATGAGAGTGTCCACGAGCGGCGGTATCAGTTAACATCAGGTGAGCCTCCAGCCCCTGTTCTATATAAAAAAATGACTTATTTAATATCTGACGATCCTATATTTTAAAAAATATTCAGTGGCACTGCAACCTTTTTAGATCTAGGCCTGAGTCAGGGCATTTGTCAAACTAATAGGCAAGTAAGAGATCAGCCTCCTGTACCTGACACACGCCGTCGACTTTTTCGGCCGGTTTCCTTACGATATTTTCCTTCACCGTTTGAGCGAATGTTAAATGCGCACATAGAAAGAAAGTCCATTGTGATGACACTGGGGATGAGAGTCGCACGGTGAAGCTACTAGGCTAAAACTGCTCAGCAACTTTCCTATATTTATCTTTAAAACATATATACAAGTATTAATTACTGTAATAAATTTAATTGGGACAAATCGCGTAATCTGTCCATATAGATTCAATATTGAACACACGCTGATTAGTCACGACGCACAAATATGGATGTTAAACGGTAAATTTACTTGCTCGATGTTTACATGTCCTCTAAAACTTTACTCTCACCGACCGGAGAGTGATAAGGTGCAGGACAGCTTTACGAACTCTTCGACGTAATTAATGGAGCTTATGTATCGGTATTGGATAATATCAAGATACGGATAGCGTCCCTCAACATCGGTCGATCTCTGTAACATCCACTTATTTCCGAGTCTCGCTAGACTGGCTAACTTCACTTGAGTTATACTTTTAAGAAGTACGAGCGGTGACCATAAGTTTCACTCGGTTTAATGCTTTAGTGAAAACCAATAAAACCTAAAAACCCATCTTGCAAATCCCAGACAAGGCAGTGGACCGTGAAATAGCAATACGCAGGTATTTCTTACAAAAAGTAATAGACCGCCAATCAGATGATTCGACCATTCCTATTGCCCCGACCACGATTTTTAATTCATCTATAAACAACTTTATTACTAAAGACTTATGCATATTCAGTAAGCCTGAGAATCGGCTACTATCTATATTTCAAACCCCTAAGTGATAAGGGGTGTCCACCCCAATTTTTTTTATTGTTGATAGTTGTAGTAGGTAGTATTTTTATTGAACTAAAAAAATGTTTCCTAAAAATAATATACATGGCAAAACAAACGTTTGCCGAGTTTGCCTATAAGGAAATATGCTGCATTTAAAATTTTACGTGAAATTTTATTTCACTTACATCTATAATAACTTATTGTATAAATTTAAATTTTTGTATACAAGTATCAATTTTGAGGGAATTGTCGATATAAATTTGCGCCATAAGTGGCAGAATGGAACAACATAGGAAACTAATCTATTTAAGTCTTTTCAAACGTATATAGTAAAAATGTAAACAAAAAATACACGCAATTAGCGTAACAAGCGCGCACTTAATAAAATATTTGGAACAAGCTGAGATTTTTCACATAATTGCCAGTTTGTAAAACTAAATAGAGGTCCTCGCATAGCTAAGACTTGTTTACGCTGGAAATAGAACTGGGGGTCAGTGACCTCAGATCTAGACTATTAATTATTATTACACTGTATTATAAACCTCTTTGCTATCTAGAGTTAGACGGCCGTATCGGTCTATTGAGATACGAAATAAGAAAATACAAGAGAAAATCGATTGCACGTCCTAAATATATTTATGTTAAATTTAACAACAGTTGTACCTAAATCGATTAAAAGTTGTGTGGTTTGCATGCCATGTTTACCTAAAACTTTAAACTCACCTAAAAAAGTCCAAACCAGATAATCTTTCATTACAATATATATTGATATAAAACCAGTTTTATTAATTACTTTTTCCTTCGCTAATTTGCGGCGCTTACTACTTAATAAACGCACGCGCTCTCTATTATTTAATTTCCTCGCATTAATTGACTACATATACATTTTATCCCACGATGTCAGCGTTGCATCAATTGTGATGGAAAGTATGTGAAATGATTAGTCGATTAATCAAAAGTAAAAGCAGTTTGTTATTTTATAAAATGCCTACCATGAAACGCATTCTTTTTGTCCTTTAATAAAATCTCAAAATATAACGTTAAAAATTAAAATCAAACATTATAAAGTTTACAAACGTATGGATTTATTTAATTTTTTAAAAATATGTGGTATTTATTACAATCTGGGAACCATTTTAAGTAAAAAATACCTGTTAAAATAATATTTTTCTTCCTTTTTAAATTACAATTTTGAATTTTTTTAAACTGTTTACAACGACTAATAACAATCATTATGCGACCCGTAACACGCGTGCATAAATGAGGTGGGTGCATGTGAGTGTAATGTATATGAATGTGTAACTAAATGTTAGGTCTCAGTAGCATCTCCAACTTTGTGTGAGGTGTGTTCAGAAGATAGTCCATAAACAGTTTTTTTTTATTTGTGGACTTTGCCGGGTAAATTAGGCCGTTAGATTATAGACAATTTATTTACAGTTGATTAGGCACAGAAGGCTATTGTATGTCTAACACTTCGATTTTGGAACCCAAGACCAGCCTTAAAGACTAGCTTTTTATAAATTTGAGGAATACTTAAATGATCCTAATCCTTGGGATTGATTTGCTCCAGTTCAAACAATTTGTACTTGGCGATTAAAAAGAGTGGCGGCAAGTTACTTGCCAGTTCTTCGTACCCGCTCTACAAGGGCGTAGACTTGCGAACTGGTCACTACCAATGTAAATTTACAATAAATTTAACTTCTTTCTGACGATTCATAAGTGTACTTTTTTACCTATATGAATAAAGACATTTTTGAGTTTGAGCCGGACCACAAGTTTATTATATAGGTACAAGTTCGCTAGAGTATTGTTATATTGCTGAGTTACTCAAGTATTACAGTCGCCATCTGTAGCTTAGCGGGAGTGAAATTTATTTTAAGATGTCTTATATTCGAGATTCGGAATTGATCGACTAAAACAGACGTAGTTTTAGGAAGTTCAATACGATTATGTATTATTTTATACTATATTTGTACTTTTTAAATACATAAAGTAAATATCACTATACTGATAACTACTGCAGGTTTCTTTTAACTAAATTGAACGGAAGCAGTTCCGAAGTTATTAGGAAATATGTTTTCTATCGTCTGGTGAAAGTAAAAGATCTTAAAGTTCAGCATTTACCAGAAGTAAACCTTCAATATTATTCAGCTAAATCACAGCCACGGAATATATGCATAAAGCTTAAAATGCTACTTCATTTCATTTGACAATTATTGCAAATGCAAATTATTTTTAAAATAAAAAATAAGATATAATAAAAATGTTTATTTATTATAAACAATGCATTACAATACCAAAGATTTGCGAACACTTTTAAATAAAAAATACCTGTGTCAGGGTTCTCAGCTCTTCCATAACAAACTTAATAGCTAATGTATGATTATTTAATCACGCAATAAGCTTCTATCCAGGTGCAATTGTAGCGTCGAGCTATCATAGATACGATGCCACGGTTATAAAAAGGAATATAATGGAATGTTTATTCAAACTTATTATATATACAATCTTACAAAAATGTAATTCCTATGCTTTTAGTATAGATAAGTCGGTAATAACGATCTCCCGCTCCAAATTAACAGCTACTTCATAAAATTTCACAATAGCACATGGCAAGAGGAACAGAAATGTGGAGCAAAATAGTACTTGAGTTTAGTTGTTCGGACTATCTGCAGGTGAGTTTCATCATCGGACGTCAAGGCAGAATACAAAATACCATCCGTAAAAAATAAAATAAAATATGTTTATTATGGAACATAAGATACATGTATCACTTATTCCACGTCATTAAATTTGAAGGCATCCCTACTCATCGGAAAGAAGACAGAGGGTGTAGGCCGAGAGAAAAAGCCGGCGTAAAAAACTCTGGTACTCTTTTAAAACAGCAAATCATCAAACAACACTTATTTAAAACAAATATCGCAAATTAATTAGAAGTAGCCTGTCTAGCACTAGTCCCAGGCCCTTTTTATCAACTAGATAATCGTTGACTTTATAGTAAGCCTTTTTACACAGCTTTTCTTTAATACATTTCTTAAATTTATTGAAAGGCAGTGATAAAAGAGCCTCTGGGATTTTATTAAAAAAGATATCCCTTTCCCCAAAAAAAATTACTAACTTTAGATAGTCTAGTACGGGGGAAATTGAGCCTGCGTTTGTTCCGTGTATTAACATTGTGCGTATGTTCTATTCTAGTAAACTTATCACTATTTTTGTATACATACATAATATTTTCATAAATATATTGGAGGGAAAGGTAAGTATATTAATTTCCTTGAATTTATCTCTAAGAGATTCCCTACATTTTAAATTATAGATTGCACGAATAGCCCTCTTCTGAGGATGAAAATAGTTTCGACATCAGAGCATGACCCCATAATAATAAGCCATAAGTCATTAAGCTATGAAAGTAACTAAAATAAACAAGTCTAGCTGTATCGACATCAGTTAGTGAGCGAATTTTTTTAACCGGTAGGCTGAGAACTAAGTCTCTTCTGCCAATCCGTTAATATGAGGGGACCACTGAAGTTTTGAATCCATGGTGATTCCGAGAAATACAGTTGTATCATCCAGATTCAATTCCTCACCGTTTATAATTGGTCTTGCATTGTTTGACAAAATTTAATGCATATTGTCTTTTTGCTTAAGTAGAAGGTTATTCATACTAAACCAATGGACAATGAAGACAGAGCATTGTTCACATCGTCAAAATTTGTTATTTGTCGTTTGATTTTAAAAATCAAGGACGTGTCATCAGCAAACAAAACTATCTGATGTTTTCTCTCTACCATTAAAGGGTAGATCATTTATATAAACAAAGAAAGAGGAAAGGGAAGAATTTGAGCGGTACCCCATATCACTGCCGACCCAGAGGACCTCTTACCATTCACTTCAACCTTCTGAGTTCTTCGTGTAAATAGGAAGTCAGAAGATTCAGTGCGGTATTCTTGATGCCATAGTGGGGAGTTTCCCGATTAAGGTCTCGTGTTGGACACAATAAATGCTTTGGATAAGTGCAGAAAACACCTAAAGGTATGCGACTCCTCCCAAGCCTTAACTATATATCTATATAACTCAACACCGGCATGGCTGTCGAGCGACCCTTGGTAAAACCGAACTGATTATTATGTAATAATTTGTTTACGTTAAAATGACTTACCAGTTGATTTAATATAATTTTTTAAATATTTTACTACAAGTAGGTAGTACGGAAATTGGTTAAAGTTATGGGGTGGACATATACTGCTTTAAATAATGGAATAACTTTACTATGTTTATTAGATCGGGAAACTCGCCACTTTTAATACAATTGTTGAAAATTATAGTAGATGGGGAGCAATTACATAATTATGTACTAATTATTTTTACAGAAATACCCCAAAACCGTAGTTTTAATATTATGGTTAAATATCCTACTATATACGACAATGGGTAATGTAAAATACCTTGACTCTTTACATTATCTTAAGATTAAAGAGAAAAAACAATATAAAAATAAATATATAAATGTATCACCTCGACGTCCGTCGTTCCACAACTGAGCGTTTCGTAAGGTAATTTTTACCGCACCACCACTATGTGGAACCAGCTGCCCACTAAAGCAATTCGACTTAGGGTCCTTCAAGAAAAGTGCGTACCAATTCTTAAAAGGCGCTTGCGAGGATTCTGGCAATGTGAGTGCCCATGGGCGGCGGTATCACTTAACATCAAGTGAGCCTCCTGTCTGTTTACCTCCTATTACATAAAAATAAAAAATCGCTTTTATCAGTTTACCGATGTACAAGGTATATAAACGAAAAGGAGGAAGACAATTTAGAAAGTGGGTAGACCAAATTAAGGAAACAGCGGGTGGTACGTGGCAGAGAGTGTCAATTAAATCAATATGATTTTACATAAAACTGTTAAATGGGCCGTTTGGTTGACTACCTATTAAATTTAAAAAAAAAACGTAATTTGTAAACGTAAATAAACACATTTTATATCACATCTTAAAATTATTATATAAAACTCTAGATTTTGTTTATCAAACTGTATGAGTCGTGCTCAAACAATATTAACATGGAAAGGTCACATACATATGTAATTCTCTCTTGATTAAGACCTTCAAATTGCAAGTTTAGAAACAAAAAAACAGCGATAAGTGATGACGTCTACGTTTCCCTTTCCTTTACTTTACACAGCATTACATAAGTAATATTATCGTACAATATGCCTAAGGTACGAGACGCTTTATTAGCTCGTACACGTACGACTTGTACGATACTTTTGATGATCTTAAAAGTATTGACTAGTATCCATCTTGCGTAATATAAAAATACTATTAATTTTCAACATAAGGTGATTTTTTACAAGTCAACTAGATAAACCGCAAAACACAACATGAAATTCAATGTCCCCTATGAAAAAGTAGGAACAAAGAATTCGACTTCTAGACGTCCTTCAACAAGAGCTATTATTGTCAAGGACAGATTAGATGGCGATTGACTCCGTCACCGCGCCATCTTTATTATATTTTGCTACCTATATTACTCAAAAATTTATTGTGTCATTAAGTAATTGATTGTAAAGTACGAAACATTAGATTGAAACACAGATAGTGTTAATTAATTCCTACCTTCTTATTCACACATTTAGTCAGGTCAGTTTTCTTATATGTCCACCTTATTAATCTTTAAGTTTAGGTAAATCTTTTTAATATATTATGTTATGGTAAATTAAGCAGAATTTAATGAAATCTAAATTAAACAAAAAATAGCTAGCCTAGTGTAATTAACTTAATATATTAATTTATAAACATATTAATTTATTAAGTAATAACTACTAGTCTTTAAATTTAGATTGCTGCCTTTACATGCAGTGTTGCATGTAAAAAAATACTATTTTAAAAATTAATTCTAAAAAAAGTTATAGTAAGATACAAAATTATGTATATGTATATTACTCACTAGTGTATTCAATTATGCGATGTTAGTTTTACTTCACAAAGGATTTTTTATTGTATAAGTATCTACTATAAACATAGAGAAGCCTGTGGGCAATATGTCTAACTTAAGTACAAAATATTCAGATTTTTTGTACTTAAGTTGACATATTAGTTAGGCTGATTTTGTTAAAACTGAATAGATATTAGAAGAGAATGTATAATATAAGAAAACAGTTGCATTAATGTGTAATATTTTAAAAGATTAAAACTGATAACACTATAACTTATGAAATTAATTCAACGAAATATATCCTACCAGTATGTCTATATTTAACATATTATTAAGAATAGTTTACTAATTAATTTTATTGATCTACATATAAAATAAAAATTAGGATAGCAATAGTAGATAGAAACAAAATAAATATATTCCTTTTAACTGGGTACAAAATAGTATTATCAATCTAAACACAATAATAATGGTCACTTCTAATCGGATTAATAAGAGAGACATCATTTTCAAAAAAGTTCGATAAACCATCATTGATTAAATGAATTTTGAAGGTCAAACATTAAGGTAAAAAAAAATTAAATTGAAGGTACCTACCTAGCCAGAAAAAATTGTCACATGTGAGAAAAAGACGAAAATATGCATTTAATTAAATACTAGCACAATCTTCTATATTTTATGCATGATCCAGGACGATGATAATGCAACTAGATTTGGCAATTTGATTGAACAAAGGTAATTATAATTGTAGGGCAATATAAAACTTGGCATGAATTTTTCGTAACACCTGATGGTAGTAGCAGGGTTAGTTTATATTTCGGATAACGTAATATTTGCGACATTATAATCTAAAGAAATACCATATTTTGTTATTGTATGTTTAATGTTTCTGATAGTTTATTAGTGAGTCGATTCAAGGTTGCCTAAGATGTTTAGCTGTTCCGTTGAGGCACAAGATTGTCATTACTCAATAAGGAAAAAATAAATGCGCAATAACACTCACCCGTTAAAAAACGGCCACCAGCAACAATAAACAATTAAATCCAAGAAACTTATTTTATTCTAAATAAATTAGCCACTGTGATGTTTCTACATTTAATTTTCTTATCAATTAATCTACAAAAGCATAACCATTGGACGGAATACCGAACAAGAGAAAACAGCTCAAATTGAAGATGAAATAGAACATGTTGATAAACAATAGGAGTAAAAGAGATGACATATGAAATGTCATTGTACCATAGACAAAATCAGCTGTTGACAGGAAAAGACATTTGAACATTCAGTGTATCGGAATGTACTCTATGGTTTTGACTTTTTAAACGTAATCGTTTGAATACACATTAATAATACATATTTTATCTTACTATTGCCCGGTTGTTTTTTCTGATTTGTTAAATTTAAATTTTAAATAATCGATTCGACGGCCATTCTCCCTGTGAGTTAAAAAGAATATTATAACTCTAATTTTGTAAATACATACTAACAATAAATGTAATAAGGCATATCTTTATAGTACAATATAAGCTTCTGAAAAAAAAACTATTTATTAACAACCGTTAACCGTTATTAGCAACCGTTGTTCTAAAAAATATAATTCTAATTAGTCCGTAGGAGGTACAGACTAACTTTAGAATATGGTTCTGCTTCGTAGTGTCTGTGGCAGTGTCTACACTATCTAGAATTCAGAAATGACATATACTTTAATTTAATATAGATTAAATTAAATATTTAGATTTCTTTCAAGTTTCATAGTATCGTCTCTTCAAAGCTCTACTTTTAAAATTGTAAATTTTTTGCATATTTTGCTATTGTTTAAAAACGTTAAATAACTGAAACCATCTTAATTCGTGTGTTTTCCGAGTTGTTTGCTTAATATAGGCACTGGGTGCTTTGAGAATATATTTCAGAAAACAGTATTCCCTATAATAATCACTTCATAGTATATGTCAGTGTTGAATAATAATATAAAAATATTCGTACTAAAATCATTTAGGAGTTTACTGTGTGGAAGCTATTACTGATCCAATCGTGAATATGGCCAAAGAAGAAGATGACGATAATTTACCAGATAAAGATGCGGCGAAAGAATTCTACGCTAAATACGAACCGAAGGAAATAATAGGACGGTACGTCTCGCGTAACTAGTGATCTTTGTTATTTATAGTTTCTTGAGTTTGTGACACGATTTGAGGATTGAGTGTTGTTGCCAATTTTTAACGACTTTTAAAATATATCACATCCTAGATTTGATATATTTTAAAGTAGGTACTAGATTTGGCATTCTAAGTCTTAATTTTGACCTTGAGGCTGATTACCTAAGTTACCCTACTTAGCTGATAAATTGGATACTACCAGTATTATTTTATGTTAAAAATACATTTAAACCATATGAACGGAAAACTTTTAATGGAACACATACTGTAAATACATTATAAATATTTTATTGTAGAGGTATCAGCTCAACCGTAAGGAGATGCATAGAAAAAGAGACTGGCCATGAGTTTGCTGCTAAGATCATTGATCTCAGTCAAGAGTCTCAAGATGGTGTGGACACTCACACCATGAGGGATGCCACTAGGCAAGAGATTAACATACTAAGGGTTGTTACTGGACATCCTTATATTAGTGAGTGAGTTGTAATTAGATGGTAACTAGTTTCTAACAATAAACTTGTTCTGTGCTTTTCCATATTTCCTAGAATTGAATCTAACTTTCTAAATGCATTAATTATTGGCTCTCAATTTATGGTAATAACTTTAAAGTCATCTCAGTTCTTTTTCTAATTATTGGTTTTAAAAATAATTGTAGGGTTTGGTGAAGTTGTAAGAATTCCATGCTTATTCTAAGTATGTGACGTAAAATATTTATAACTTGTATTAAACACCTTTTTAATTAAATAAATAGGTATGTAACAATTATTAATGTTATATAATATTTTTATTACACAAAATGTTTCTGCTTTAACCATAGTTAACAAACTGTAAAATCCAAGACACAATGTTTTAATATAACTCTCATTACAAATAAAAGATTAAATAATAAGTTAGAACTTTTTGTTACAAACTGTTAACTTTATTTATTTAGGAAAATACACAACTGATATGGTTCTTCTGTGGCCTTGTTTGATTGATCCAAATTGGTTTAACGTCACTGTATACAATTAGGTTATTAATAATAGTCATGTTTGTTTAGATAAATGTTTCTTACAATCTATTAACATCATCTATTTACAACATTTGTTGATTTCCTAGTTTATTCTTATGGTTTAATTTGTATTCTAGGTAACAAAATCTAGGCTTTAGCATAGCAGCTATATAATTTTTTTGTTCATCAGTAGGTAGGTTAGTTGTTCATGGGTTAATAAAGGTGGTTTTTGTGGTGTTTTGCAGTTTAAACTCATAAATTTTTATTTTCTTTCTCTGTCAGAAATATAGAAAGCAGTATGTAAAGACAACTTATTTGCAATCTAATACAGTTTACCAATTGGTAGATAATCATTTTGAAAATTAACATAAGAAAATTTATTTCAGTTGAACTGCAAGATGTATTTGAATCAGAAACTTTTATTTTCCTTGTGTTTGAGTTGTGCAAAAATGGTGAGCTGTTTGACTACCTTACTTCAGTGGTTACTCTGTCTGAGAAGAAAACAAGATATATTATGAGGTTGGTACAAATATAGAAACTAAAATGATTAAATAAGTTATTATAACAATGCTAACCTAACCTTAGCATCTAGCACTATGCGATAAATTTTACCATCTATTGATATGCCAAATATAATATATTATATTAAAAATATCATAAAAAATTATTGTTCCATTTTCTAAGTGTGTAACCACAATCAATGTGACCTGAGATTTTATTTTTCTGTATAGATCATGTTTGCTTAAGAACATAACAGCATTGTTCACCTAGTGAGGGGCTGCTAGTAACAACTGTATATGAGCTATTTGCTACATAAATAATACTAGTGTGCATAGATAGATTAGATTCATAAAGAAAATGAATTTATTTTTGTAAGTTGATGTGTAAACTTTAAATAATATTCCACTACTACTACAACTGTCATAGGTAACAGAGATTTTACCCAAGAATATAATTTTGATAACTCAGATATATTGTAAGAAAGGCACATCTCCTTGCAAGTTTTTATTTGGCAGCCTGGGAACTATTGGGAAATATATTTATGAACTCGAAGTAGTTACTTACTTGAGTTATTTGATTGACTATTAAAACAAATGTTAAAATTTATAATAATCTTATGATGCATAGTCGAGTTAGTTTGATAGCTATAACTAATAAAGAATCGTTATCTCTATAAAGTGACATTTATACACGTTTTGCACATACCCTCGACATTTTACGTCAGCATTGTAACACTATAAACAAATTTAGATAGGTGCCTTGTGTTGGTCACTCTCCAATCTCCCACGAGTCTTTACAACTTATGTACTCCTAGTACTTAAAAGCTGAAAATCTTATTGTGGCTTTTTTGCAAAGTTGTTTTTGTTGGTTGGTTGGTTGGTATTGCGTGCATTTGCGACGTTTTATTCTAGCTAAAAAATGTTTATTCACATTGAATTTTTTGTTATGTTATATGAATGAATGAGACAAATTTAATAACTATGTGTTAAATCACTGGCCACACCCTCCGTGTATAAATGTTGCCAAGTATACGCTTTAACGTAAACTCCTAACCTCCTTCGATGGCAATGTCTATAAAGAATCCTGGGAATATTTGAATTTCAGACAAGTATTGGAGGGAGTGCGATACATTCACAGCAGGAACATCGTTCACCGAGACCTGAAGCCGGAGAATATTCTGCTGGACGACCAGCTCAACGTGAAGATTACCGATTTCGGGTTCGCAAAGGTGCTTAAGAATGGGGAAAAACTGTTTGGTAAGTTCTTTAAATTTAACCACCCGAGGATTTGGGATTAAATAATATAAAATATTAAATCGTTATTATTAATTTTATCGATTACGTATTATAAACAATTTAACTGACAGTCTTGTACTCGACGGGATTCAGTGACAAGTTTTGCATTTTAATGAGTAAACAATTATCGTATTGATGATAAATTATATAAATATTTTTTAATTTATAATTTTTTTGTGTGTTTCTTTAGTAATAAATGTTATATATACCAAAAACAATATACAAATGAGACTGAGCAAATCTCCATGTTAGGTATAGAAATTGCTATATAATATTGAATAATTGCAGAGTTGTGCGGCACCCCGGGCTACCTGGCTCCGGAGACGCTGAAGGCGAACATGTTTGAGGACGCGCCCGGTTACGGCAAAGAAGTTGACACGTTAGTTTGTTTTAATTATTTTATAATTCACAAATATCCTTTATTCAAGACATTCATGCTTTCTATTAACGCTAGATCGCAAGTCTGATTTATGAAAAGCCTTGTAGAATATTCAATTATAATCACCATTTCATTTCAGATGGGCGTGCGGCGTCATTATGTTCACATTGTAAGTTTTTATCAGTTTTTGTTTATCATAATTTGAACATATCGTCGTTACTTGAAAAAAAACGTGAGTATAAATACTTCTTCGGCCTATCCATTTTCGTCGAGCACTTTATAGGGACGGTACCCTTTTCGAATTCCATTTTTCTTGTCCATTTTAATGGTAACTTCCAATCGAAACGATATAATATACGTATAGAAATCATTATTTTGGTTTAAATAAACACGACTCTTAATCATACTAGGCCATGACAGACGATGCAACTTGTCGATAAAATGGAGCAAGCGCCAACTAGCGGCCCAGACTCTTTTACCCATGTTTGGACAGATATCAGGGTGTCGGTTTTTTGTGACGGTGTAAAAATTTACTCTAATATTTTTTCCTTAACGGGCCAAAAGAAGTATAACTTCAAAAATGTTGTTCTCTTTAAATGGGGCATAGGATGGGCACATTCTCGTGCACACAGTAACATTAAGTCAGGCTAGAAAGTAGGTATTCCTAGTTATACTTTACTACTATTAATTGATTATATATATCATTAGTTATTTATATACTTTGTTACAACCTCAACAGCTTGATCGAATACAGCGCCTATAATAGTCCTCTAAATATATACCTATATAATGTGTACCATTTGGCACATATATTTCAATATAAATAATTGTACGCCCTAGGCTGGTGGGTTGTCCGCCGTTCTGGCACCGCAAGCAGATGGTCATGCTGCGAAACATCATGGAAGGCCGATACTCCTTCACCAGCCCCGAGTGGCTCGACATATCCGGTCAGTTCCTTAATAATGATTAACAAAACGCACACTCTGTAGTCTAGAATATATTGCGTGTATATTTAAGTTAATTAATGGAGGAGCGTGTGAATTCCAGAGGACCCCAAGGATCTGATAAGGCGGTTTCTGGTGGTGGAGCCCGGCGAGAGGATTGACATAACTGATGCGCTGGAGCATCAGTTCTTCCACACGAAGGTAACGTCTTTTCCATTTATTGTATCCTGGTATTCCGATATTAAATACTTTTCCCGCTATTTTTACTTTCTCAAGTTCAAAGATAAGCGTCACGTGCATTTTTAATAGTTCACTTTCCTTTTGATTGTACAAAGTATTTCGCGCTTATTTTCTGTACAATTGTTTAGCATGGCTATATTTTGTCTTTTTACGTATACGTACATACATCGATACAATGTATGGCAGTGCCCGTTTCATTTGCAGCGCTGTTTCGCTTTACGAGTTAACTAGCTATTTCTTTTTCATAAATCTTGTGTGTCGTGTGTCGGTCGGACCGTTGAGAGTCCTCAAACTAAGCCAACACACGACATCGCAAGCATGTCGCAAGTGTGTCTGTCGGTAGTTGTGGGACCAGGACGTCACGCCGCTCAAGAAGACCTTCTCCACCGCCAGCAGACGGATGTCGCGCATCGACCAGATCGCTATGGTAATGCCGCTCGCTTTGCTTCACCCGTGCCGTAGAGTAGAAATTTTACTAATTTTTTATTTTCACTTTACACACAAACTACACTAACAAATTGTCTCCATTGTTATAAAACTCTTCCGCTCTTTTCCTCTGAAATGAATGATGAAAGAACCGAACGAAAGTTATCGAGAGAGGTTAATCGAAGCGTACTCACTAGGCGATAAAGTCGAGCGGGTTCAACGCCCGCGCGCGTCTCCGGCTGGTCTTGGTGACGGTCCGCGCCGCGGTGAGACTCCGGCGCCTGCCCCACACCTCCGCGAGAGCCATCCCGCTGCACGAGGCCCTCACGGACCCCTACACGCTCAGGATACTGCGCAAGGTCAGTAGAGTTCGACCCGATACGAACTGATGTCGGCCGGTGAGACCGGAAGCCCGTGGCGATGAATATTGAAATGGCGGTAAAATATTTGCTTAATAACTAATATTTAGTCATTTACGTACAAAAATGTCAACCTTTGGGCTCCACTTTTCCCAGAGCCTTTGTTTTTTAACATTTTGCTCTCAAAATACAGGTTAAAGATCTCGATGTCAATAATTTTGACAGTAGGACAGCATTATAAGGTTTATTTTTATGTAACGGAACAAATGGGCAGAAAATTCACCTGATGTTAAATGATACCACTGCTCATGGACACTCACATTGCTAAAAGTCTCGCAAATGCGTTGCCGGCCTTTTAACAATTGGTTCACTCTTTTTACCAAATTTCGATTTGGTTCCAGAGTACTTCAGTCGGCAGCTGGTTTCACATAGAGGTGGTGTGCGGCAAAAATTGCCTTCAAATTAGCTGCATTACAAATTGTTTAAATTGCAGTTTTTTGTTTATTAACAATTTGGTGATAATAGAATTATAATAATTGTTTTGTAAACAAATAATTAATAATTAAAAAGCAATAATAGCAAATAACATGTTATTAATAATACCCGAGTGATATTTCAGTGTCTAATTATAATATATAATATCTAGGTGATCGACGGCTGTGCATTCCGCGTGTACGGGCACTGGGTCAAAAAAGGCGAGGGCCAAAACCGAGCGGCTCTCTTCGAGAACACGCCGAAGACAGAATTAAAGAGCTTGTACGTAAGCAACCTCAGCCGATAGTCGCGCCGCGCGCCAGACGAACCGCTCGGTGTCTCTGCTGCCCTGGTGCAAACGGTGAGATTAATAGTGACATAACGCTAATTAAGCGTGTTTGTTGGTTGAGTGGTTGTGTAAATTGTATGTTTCTTTGTTTTTAATAATCAATTTTAGTTTTATTGTCTTCATTTGTGGGAACAACAGTGCTTAATTTCAGTTATTTTTTTTTATTTCTGAATAAAAGAAAAATTAATAAGCACGTAAAAAAATACTTGTAACGAGTGAATTTATTCGAGTTTTGTTATGGAACATAAATAATCTCAAATTGACAAATTACCTATTTCCCCAGGACCCCCTTTTTCACCATTTCAGCTTTTCACAATCTATTCGATCGGTTTAAACATAAAAAAAATAATTAGTTAAATTTTAATTGATCGGTCCTAAGTCAATTTAAAACACCTAAACTATCGTGACTTTTGTGAGGTTAACCTTCTCGCTACTTCTTCATACCTGGTGAAATACATAAGATGTTATGAAAGACTTGCAAAAGATTCCAGAAGTACCTACCAAGCACTCCGATAGTTTTTCCCTAACAGCCAAACAACATAACTTTTATCTGGAAAGTAAATAGATCCTTTTGTTTTAGAGGAGTCGAAGTACCAGGGCGACAGGGATTAGAAGATGTCGTTCGTGCGAGTTCGAAATGTGTGCGTGTGATGTAAGTTGGTTGTAGTGTGTACTGCGTATGATTGTCTTACTACGTTTACAGAATAAATAGATGTAGAAGCTAGGAGGACAATCGGTCATTTTGGTTTTGACAGTTGACACGTTGGTCGTTGACATTCCTATTCTCAGTTAACGCGGGCCGCATTAATACTCACTGGGCTGACATTCTGGATCTATTTATTCTGACGTAGATGTTATAGACTTCATATTATAGATTCGGAAGTAGTTAGTTTATAACGTTGGCAATAAACCCATATATTTTGTGATCAAAGTTTTTAAGTAGAATGTTTAAGTGTCTCTATAAGAACTAAACAGTTAGTTCACTTACATTAATTATTATTGTGAGGTTTTACATTTGCGCTTTGTTTCATTAAATTTTCCTCATATATATACATATGTAGTATGTTTGTATTATGTTGTAATTGCGATCACTGTTTTGAGATACATATATTATTTTTGTAACTCATTCTTGACAAAATAAGCGATTTTATTAGTTTAATTCTGTATTTATGTGAATATTAACAGTCTGTTAATACATATAATGAATTTCAAATCTCGTCCTTTTATACAATTTTATATAGAGCTCTATCTTTATGTATGTATTGATATATAATTACGCCTAAACTGTAATATTACCATACTGATATTGTTTTTTTATATACATACAAGCTGCCACCCCGAACTTCGTTTCTCCTTAATGTGATTTTACTAAGCCTACCTTTTAAGTACATACCAACATGGATTATTTGGCTATGCTACCCCAGAGACTGTTCGGTTTTCCGGAATAAAAACTTTTTAGGTTTTTCTGTGATTTTTCTCTATATAAACCTCAGAGGTCAAGTTATAAGTTCTTAACTAACAAATAAAAAATAGGGGTTGATCGTAGAGGGTAGATGAAAATTAAGGATTGTATGTATTTTTGTATGCTGTATCATAAAAAAATAAAAAAAATTTTTTTTGTCTAAAATTTAATAAAAAAAATTGGGGTGGACACTCCTTATCACTTAGGGGTTTGAAAGATAGATAGTAGCCGATTCTCAGACTTACTGAATATGCATAAAAAATATCATAAGAATCGGTCGAGCCGTTTCGGAGGAGTATGGGAACGAACATAGTGACACGAGAATTTTATATATTAGATTTAAATATACCAATAGAAAGACTTGTAAAAAATTTGACTTGAAAATTTCATCATCCCTGTATTGAATTAAAATGAAGAAGTAAGGAAAGAAAGTATAATATATATGTATATTTAATAATATATATATCATTAAAGTAATAACTAAAAGACTACATTTCTTTAATAATTGAATATTTTAGTTTTGAATTAGGATAAGTGTATGTGGCTATGTTAGCCAAAATTCGTAGCTAATTTTAAGTTATCAATTACATAAGTGAACATTCATATGATAGTTTTTAGAACCTTTAGTTTAATTTAACCGTATTTAAGTAGTTCTTTGTTAATTAAAGTAATTTTCAATAACAATTACTCAATTTAGAGAGATCATTTCGTGAAAGAATGTGATGAGAAGCAATGCTATTTAGATAATATTTATTTTCTCACAGCTATACTGTTTCGTACCATTTGTAGTATTCAAAAGATTATCTATGTTTTTACTGAATAAATTATATGTGTATATGTGTGCGTTTCATTGTATTTACGTTACACGTAGTTAGTAGTGTTCGTGAATCTTCAACTCATTTCAGTTGTTTAACTGACAAAATTTTGAAAAAGGGCAATATTTCTAGGATAAAGAAACTACAACCCTCATCGCGCATTCATCGTCATTCATTATTGGAACGCTTTTCAAGTGAGTAATTAATAATATCTATACTTATTACTATTTAAGCAAAAACATTTCACTCTTCATATAAATACAATTCTTACTAGAATCATGTAAGAACTTATGCAACTGTGAAGTTGAAATCTATTCTATGAACATGCCTAGCGCTGATCTGTTCGCTAGTAATTTCGGTATCGTTATAATGTAAACACAGCACGTGCCGCTCGAAATATTTACGGCATCTTGGCCGCGATTCAATAATTCTACAATCCTAAAAAGCGACGAACAGTTAGTTGCGGGCCTTCCGATCGCGAAAACAAAGACATTTACGGCCAAGTGAAAGGCGCGCGCGTAGAGCGTCGCTAAGTAGACGATCGCTCCGCGTCGACCGCCAGCGGCGAGTGCATTCGATCGCTGCAGCGGCATCGATCGCTCAACCTCCGCGGGGCGCCGGGAGCCCCGCGATTGGTCCGCGACTACGGCCACGTGACGGCGGCGGCGAGACGCCATTGGGCGGCGGCTCGACGGCCACGTGAGCGGCGCGCGGCGCGCGTGGCCAGTCGCGGCGTGACACCGGGCGCGCTCGAACTGCGCGGCCCGCCGTCCGACATGAGCCGCCTCGAGACCCTGCTGGAGGCGGCGCGCTTCATCGAGCTGCAGGAGCTGCGCCTGCAGGCCGGTAAGTGCGCCACCGTCCCGAGCCCGGACGGAGGATCGCCAGAAACCCCCGCCCGGATTCCACGACTCCGGAGTTAGTGAATCTGCTCTTGTAACTTTTCTAAAACGCAACCGGTAGATCTTTACGTGTCCGACGTGACGTTGCGTCGTTTCGTGAGAAAATTGCGGGCGTAAAGTGCCGACGGGTGCGAGGGAATCTCGACCCTATTACATTCGCGACGCTCGAGATAATGGGCCTTTTTACGGTGAAGCGGGCGATCGTACGAGAGCATTACACGTGTACCGCGTCCCGTGGCTTACGACGCACACATAGGCGCGTATTCGCGAGTGTGGATTAGATAAGTTGAATGCGGCCGGTGTTTCCCTCTACTGTTGATGTGCGTACGTGGTCGAGCCGTGACGCACTCTCTGGTCTTCGTTCATCGACGTCGGTCACCGCTCGCCGGTTGCGGCTCACTGTATATCGTTCCATGATCCCGAGGACTCGATCAGCTGATCGGCTCTCGTAAGTCATAACGTTCGAAGGGACGCGAGATAGAGACAAAAACAAAGTATGCAAAGCACCTAACATACGCTTGTATATTTATGACCATTCAAGTAAGATTATAAATAAGAACTAATATTATTTTGTTTTAGTTGTTTTCTTTTTTCCCCACTTATAAAAGCACTCGAACAAAGCACTTTACCTAACAAACAATATTAAATGCACTTCTACAAACCAAAATATTAAAGAATTATATTATAATAAGTAGCGCGAGGGGCGCGGGAGTGACTCGTGATGAGACGCGCGGTGCATTTAAAGAAACAAATTAGTTTTTGAAGTAAGTTTAACACGAATGTAGCACAAGGCACGGTTGCGTAACGGTCCGTCGCTTACTCCGCACCAGACTTGCAGATAAAATTTACTTGCAACTTGACACCGAACAAATAATTACAATAGGCGATGCGTCACTGTATTATCGTGATTTGGTTCTACAATAAATGCTCATGTCCTCAGTGATATACTCTAAATAGACCAGGTTGTTTGTCAATAATTTATGTTAGATATATGTAATCCATTGCCTAGGTATTCTCAAAGGTGGAATAGTAGTCACAATATATACACGCCACGCAGTTGTATAATCAAAATGCGTTACGTGGCTGGAATAAGTGTCGGCTGTTGACTGATCCAAAGTTCACAAGTTCGTGAAACTTATTGAAATTCAATAAGATTCGGATCTGAACGTGTATGACGACGCCTTTGTATTTCATATTCAAAAATCTTGTTCAGTTGCTGAAACTTATAAGTAAATACAGACTCAACAATCAAACGTTCTAGAACGCAAATGATTATTAGTAATATGTAGATGACTCAGTTAGACTATGCTGAGTTACAACGTTGACAGCAAATAGTACGTAACGTATTCTTTAAAATGTTAAATGGTTTTACGTACGGTACGTATTAGAAAAATGTCAGAATTCTTATAAATCTAGTTATTGTCACTATCCAAAAACTATCCAATTCAAAACTATTATTGATGTAAACAGCACGTACAATAATTTCTTACGCAATTCTTGTACGCAATTATCTCTTCATTTGCAAATATGAGTGCAGTGAGTGAGGGTGTGTTGATCGTTGCTGCTTTTCTGAGGCAAGAAATATTGAGAAAACCTCGTAAAAAAAAGGTGTTGGATCAAAAAATGTAGGTATAGCAAGAAGAGACGTTCTCGGAGCATCTAACAATCTTTGTTTAGAGTTACAAACAGAAAATGAAGATGACTTTGACATGTTTCGTGTGAACAGAACCCATTTTTATTTTTTGTTAGATAAAGTTAGTTCTTCTATATAAAGGCAAAAAAATAATAATTTTTATTTTATTTTGTTTGTTATTTCCTTTGGTCCGAAACCGTCAACTTCAAATTCCTGTGAAAATGCTGCTAGCGCAGCATCACACGTGCATCACGGTTCTTATAATCTACATTTTCGGTATCCCATAAACACTCATGTCTGCGATTAATCTCAATGAACTTTATTATATCAGCAGAACTGAATTTAAACACCTTTTTACTCATAATAATACCTCTCTTTTGGATGGTTCTAATCTTGTAAGGAGACTGAGCTCTGGTGGTTAGGACCTATTTTAAAAAAAGGGTGCGTGTACTTACAGTGTGTACGCGCGTAAGTTGAAGGTTATACTTCTTTGGCCTTTGGCATTATTAAAAATGTTGGATTTTGGCTTTCCCCCAGTTCCCCCCTCGTTTTGATGTTTCGCAGCGATAAGATGACAACTCTTTTTTTATTCAATTTAGTGCACTTACACTGATTCATCAATTGTTTTTTCTCTTGTCCTTATATTTGCGAGAGAAAAAATACATGTTTTGATTAAACAATGTGGTAATTTTTAATCAAAACATTACTCGATAATAATAATACAAACTGATAGTTTACCTCACTTCAATGTAATGGAGGACTTAGGAAGGTTGATGAGCACAGTTTTTTCACAAATATTAATTAGTATTGGTTTAAATATTCAATTTAAATCACTTCTGATTATATATAATTCAAAAAGCTTCTTAATTTCTTTGAAAAAATAATTAAAACTCCTTTATTTGTTTAAAGGTAAATGTGACAAATGTCATTATGGTCATTCAAAATTCTTGGCATACGAACTTCACGCATATTCTATTTTTTTACTTGTAGATTGTCTTATTCCTATCGGTCGCTCGCGCACGCTATAATCACCTCCTAATTTTGTGTCACGGTGCGCGCGCATCGTAAATCATCACTCTCATAAATTTTCATAACGCGCCTAAAGAAGTATAACTAAAAACAATAATTTATGTTTATAAAGAGCCAAAGATGTTACACTATCCGCGTCTAGAATAGAAGTACTGTAAACAAAAAACAGAAACTATCTTTTTATATAAAATTCTAACAGGTGTTCTTTATATTCTAAACTAAAACTTTTTATTTACATGTGACAAGTGTTTCTGCCATTATTACTCTAAAACATTTAAGACTTGAATGAAAAATTTGCCAACGCAAATACGTGCAGTACTTGAACGTAAGCGCCATTAAATGGTATACGCACGTACAAGCCTGTGTTTAGACAACTCAAAACTTGAAAGTAATAATCTCCTTAAAATAGTTGCATTGACAAACAAAAGGCATGTGCAATTATTTCCTTGTCAAAACTTGAATACAATAATTGCATTCAAGTTTTCAAGTGTAAACAGTTGCATACAATTCTTGAACGTCAATTATTGCGCTTCATTTATTGCTCTGGTATGTACAAGAAAATGGCATCCTGTAAATGGGCCTTTAACTTAAGATAGCACCTTACCTATGGAATAATTATCTGGAGGAAAGTACTAGTTGCATTTGAATATAAATATGTATTCCTATCAGCATTGATATTGCATTGAAGTTGAAAAGGAAAGGTCAGCGGAATCGGCTCACGTGACGTACCAATGATTGATGACAAATGCAGTCTTTAATGATTTATGCTTATGATCTTGGCGATAGTAATACATTTGCATTTATTCCCAGATTTCATGAGCCATATAAAACACTTAATAAAAACGGATAACAATGGATAAGTTTCAGTTTATTGTGGTTTTATAATAAATTCGTCTATAGATAAGTAAAAATAAATGATGGTTGTGAATTCTTTGTTAATACGATCTGTAATGAATTAGCTATCTGAACAAGTGAACGTCGTCTTGTCACGCACTTTTGGCTTTCTCCAATCCTAGTCGCTTTTAAAGTGGTTTATCTATTTTGATTTAAAATAAGTATTTATTGGACTTTTAAGATGTTAGTAACTGGGACTTATCCAATAATAGTTTAAGTATAGATAAATTTAATTAAAAATAATTGTGAGTTGTCATGGGAGAGACGATGAGACCGAGCCAGCTAATTCAGTCTTTCTGTCAGATTTAATGTACATATTTGCAGTTTACGATTAACATTTAGTCAGACTGTAATTTACTTTAGGAGAAGCTCAGATTTTCTTTATAAGATAATATTATAGGAAGGTTTTTTTGTTTAAATTGGTGAATGTTCCTACTTAAACATTGTTGCTAGAAGTATACATGTATATTAAAATCACCTTTACTTAAAATATATTATATCTAGTAGAGAAATGTAGGATCTACAATCTACTAGGCACAAAGATTACTTATCCATTAAAAGTCTAGGTTCTAGTAATCTTTGTGGCTAGATTTACGTGTCGCGAACACGTCACTGGCTGACGCTGGCTGCCATTCCTCTCTCTTCTTGTTAACTACTCGAGTTATGTACGAAAAGAAGATTTTAAAAAAAAGTACGAAGGCGACAACTTTACCGCCGTAAATATTACTATTACCCCTTGTATTTTGCGTTTTTGCTGGGCACTTACTGGGGTACGAATCACTTGAACTACGAGCAAACAACTTAGCATTGTTTTTTGTTGTAAATACATGAGAGTAAAGCTCTTAGAGCGACTAAAGTAGCGGGCTAATACAAACATGTACCAACAGCTTATTGGAATTTTATGTTAATCATTTGTTTCTAAAAGGTGTCATTGAGGCGACCAGTGGCCACAATAGAATGAATCATATGACAAAATGTGACTAAACGGTTCGTTGTAGCTGTTGAGGTTTATTATAAATATGTTCTTCCTGGATTTTCGTCTTTTATAAGGCTTTTATTGGGCTTGCCAAACAAAATAAATAACAATAAAGCCAATTTAATTTCACACTTTACAATTCAAATCAAATGGGTATTAGTTTTGTTATTATACACTTAGTCTACGTTAGTTATAGTTTCATTACTTCGTGTTCTGCAGTATGGACCCCTTTTGGGTATTAAGGCCTCCTGAAGTTTCCATTTGGAGCTGTTCTATGCTTCCTCGATTCATTTCTCCCAGAAACATCGTCGCTTTAGCGGTCTTTCGTTTTTTTTCCTGGAGGTTCCCTCCAGCGGGTGGCTTGTAAACTCTACTTTGTTATTCGTGCTAAAAGAAGAGACGAGACTTAGCACGAACTATGACCCCCCGAATGTCTACTTGTATATCAATTTTAGATGTACGGCAGTCAGACTTAGCGCCTTAAAAGCGCTTAAAAGCGCTTAAAAGCGCTTAAAAGCGCTTAAAAGCGTTCCTAACTTTCACAGACCACTGTAGCCTCATCTGGGAACAAAACAGTTATGTGAAAAATTTACGCAAAGTTTAATTTGAATAGTTTTTTATTTTTTCTAATATGTTGCAATAGTGATTGCTATTTTTAATTATCAACGATACATTGTGTAAATGTAAATTTTTACCTGTAAATAAATACACCTAGGAAATAATAAGCATGCTGGTTACCTGATGTCCTAGATATGCAAAGTGTTTGTCGGAGTAAACAATACAGAAACATACAAATAGCGGGCGTTGCATCACACTCGGATGTCATAATTGCAGTTTGATTGTTCGCATGTACGTTCACTAATCTATAGTTTGTTTTATTGCATTACTGAGGTCGCTTATCAATATCTTAATGCTAAAATGATTTACCTATTATGTGGAAATGGGTTTTGACGAAAAAAAAACATTTTTAACTTACGTTTAGGTAACTGCCCGACGAGGCATTTCTGAACCGATACGACTTCGGGAAAGAGCGTACCGATTCCTTAAAGGCCGACGACGCACTCTGGCAGAGTCCATGGGCGGCGGTGTCACTTAATATCAGGAGACCACGTCTCAAATTATATGATTTCTAATATTTTTTCAGATGTGGGGTAAATATCGCACTCCTGAGACATTCTGAGACGCAGTTCATTAAATTCGCAGAATAGTAAATTATTTATCGTCACTTCTTTTGCCGAGGGGTAGGCAGAGACCATGGATCTCCGGTGGCTTCATCAACTTACATAACATTCACCATGCATGCCCGTCGGTTATAGGATTGACTTGTCCCTTCTCTAGTACTTCCTGAATTTGGTCTAGGTATGTCCGACTAGGCCTTCCCAACCCGATCTCACCATCTAGCAGTATATACAAGGCATTGTATATACTACTAGTTCACCGCTTCGCATTAATCCGTTCTACATGGCCAATGGCTCTAAGCATTCCCTAATAATAATTATTTGTTTGAAAAGTTCGGTGGTTCCTAAAAAACGATAAATGATTCCCAGATTCAGAAATGTACCTGCCATATCCATCTGCTCTTTGGCAAATCGATCCATGTCGTAATAGTACTAGTGTTCATTATCATTTTACATATTCATATGTAATATAAGATATATTTGGAACCAATATGCCAATATCTTATATTCAGCATCAGGCAATACGTATTATTAACTCCGTTTTAGCTGCGTAGTTTATTAAACTTGGGAATTCGTCAATGGCCTTATGCAACATTTAAACTGAAGTGGCTTTGCAATGACAGTTGAGTATAAAAAATTGATATATCTTGTATCAGCTCATAGCTCTGGTTACATGTTTAAAATGGCTTCGAAGCGAGACTTGGTTATGGATCAAAATCTGGTGCTAGTAGTGAAAGAAATCACGCGATCAGGCAATTGTGAGGTCAGTCAGCTACCCGGCTAGCAGAAGTGAAAGTGATCATGTGGCCTCGTGACGCCACGGTATCGGCTTGTGGTTATGCGTCAAAGAAGTTTCGACTCCCGCGCTTCTTTTGACGATTTTCTAGTCAATCTCGTCTTCATAGCCAATTAAGTGGTCCCTCTCTGAGTTTCAAGCAATTTCTTTGCAATCGGTCAAAATGTGGAACGGCAATTGAGTCCATTAAAAAAATTGTCTAAAGTTTAAATCTGTTTTCGTATTTTTCACGATGTCCTGAAACATCTAGAAATAAAATAAAGTACTTAATCATTTCTCTTGATATTGCTATTTTGTTTTACAATCCAGAACGAACCACAATTATTATTCAAGCATTGGTTTCATTGATAATAATAATTCTCGAGTGATGTAACGGTATCAGTTTAAATATTGAAATGAATTCAGTAGTTCGAAACTTCACTTTAGACTTGCTAATGGCCGATCATACATTTGGTTGGATATTGTGTTTGCATTAATTGACTAGAACGGTATCGTAGTGCTCGGTCCGTTACACGCTTAAATTGAAATTCAATAATACCTTTGAAAATGTTAAATCTTTCAACTGAATTGTTTTTAGAACTCGTTTAATTTGAGTTTATGTCGTTTTGACCTCAGTCAGAGTAACTTGAAAGGGCAATTTTATCAGTGCGAACAAGTCGGGGGCTTTCACGCGATACGCGTCGTATCTCAATATCCTGTTGGTCGATTCCCCCTTCATGTTTCCATTTTGATAGCTGTTTTACGATAGCGGAGTAATCATGTAACATCGCTCGTGTGACCCTGGAGTACATTGCAATTTGCAGCGTGTCGACGACGCGTACAGATAAATTGAACAATATTTTTGGCAGCAGAAGACGAGGTAAAGTTGAATCTTTTTAAGTTGAGCGTCGAGTGGTTTGCACAAAGCAATTTTGATGAGGTCCGCTGAAGCCAGAAATAGAATCTAGGTATAATGCTAGGTCGCCTCGCAACCTGCTCGACCGGCAGGTGTGGTTTACGAGGGGAAGAGGTGCGGCGGAGTGCGGGGGGGTTGCACGCTGCACCGCGCCAAGGTCAGCCGGCACACGCATGCGCTCCCTCCCGCCGACCTTATCGGAGCGAACACCTAGTGTTTATGTATCCCTGCGACCTGCACTCGAAACAATAGCCTCCCGGACACTTCGCCGCACGGAAATCTTGTTGAAAAATATCGATAAACTCCCCCCACTCGGACGTACGCGATGTGTGCCGGTGACTAAAGTTAAAATTTCTCTTCAGAGTTCACGGTTAGAAGCGTATCGGTATGCGCCTCTATTAATAGCGAAATCGCTGATAGTTTGTTTCGCACAGCGCGATGATTACCGATATGCGTAGTTAGTTAGCGCGATTAAAGATAGGGGATTTTTTATATACACGGAGCCCTCGAGCTCTTTGCTTTCTCAACCAGGGTCAATTTAGAGATTCCTTGGGAAGTTACCTTAACAGCATTCTAGAGAGTTAGTTTATCGAGAGACATATCATTCAAATCTTTAATACCGTGTGGGCGATGGCGGCCGCCAGTACGTAAGTACGTTTCGTTAGAAAGCTTGCGTTTTCGCGCATAAGGAGTGGAGCGTCGCGACCGGACACCTACATTCTCATCATCCTTCGTGGCATTTGATTCGGTACAATGTTCCGTTCACCTTATTCGACGAGGTTCAGTGACATCGATGGCGACCGACGGCGCCACGTCACCGATACCCAACGCCGTGGTCTTCGGCCGCCGGTTAAAATTCAGTAGACGCGCGAGGCGGTGCGACGGCGACCTCGTTTAGAAGGGAGTCGCTTGCAGTTATGTAAAGTGCGAGGCGCAAGAGGATGCAGGGCGAATGTCGCGCGCCGGGCGCGGTGCACCGAGACGAGAGGCGCGGGGCCAGGGGCGCGGAGGTCGCCCGCCTCCCGCCTCGCCCTCCACGCGGCTGGCCCGCGGCACTCGCTGCCTCCTCAGTCTTCATTGTGGGTCAGTCGTCGAGTGGAGCTTGTCGACGTCGGTCGGCACTCGATCTGCTTAAGCGCGAGTCGCTGCGTGTACGGTCCGGTGCGTATGGGATTCGCGGGTGCGTTTGCGGCAGTTTTTAACGCCGAGCCGACGGCTGTGCTTGAAATAGCGTGTGTTATCATCGTGACCTCGGCCGCGACGAGACGAGATAGCGCGAGGTCGCCGGCACCTGCGCGCCGCCTCACACGTGCGCGACCATTGCAGCCAACAATTAGCGGTGCCCGCCACTGACCGCCGCTGGTTCGACTCCGCAGACGGTCCGCGAAAGCCCTTCTTTTCTCTTTGTTTATAACCTTTTCAACAGATACAGTCACTTCTAGAACATCCGATCGAAACACTCTTTGTTTGGTGGTTGCAAGTTTTTTAATATTCGACGAACGGCAGTCAATTGTTTGACGTGCGTGTTTTGTTATTGAAGTATAACTAGCGCTTGGTTCTGCATCTTTGTCTATGACTTATTTATATCTACTAATTGTATTGATAGATTATTTAATACGTTAAATATGGACGTTGGTGCGCCTTTTTTATTTAGTTCTGCAGTTAGCTTCTAATTCTAAGGGTAACAATTATTAACTTGGTGATGTTTATAATAAACAGCGCTTCAGACTGAAAGTAAATATTTTCCCTCTATGCATTATATATTTATTGCTCTATTATTTTACGTGAAGTTAAAAAAATTTTTTTTAAATAAATTAGTAAAAACTAAAAAGTAAACCTTGCGAAATCACGATATGACGAAAAAATTTTTGTTTCAATAACTATACTATAATTCACTATTAACTGCATCAAAATAAAGTGCTAACCCGATGTTATTGCCAATGTAATAATTGCGACATTGCAATTATTACACATTATTTGCTATTCGTTAGTAGTTTGTTATTAAGGAAAAACTGGAGAAATGCCGCACAAAAATATCTAAATATGTACATATTTGTTTTACGGAGATAAGAAATACGTCGAGATCACTAATTAGTTAGTTACTTTTAATGAGTTCGTCATAATCGCGTAAGCCCTACACAAAAATATCCGATTTCCACAAAAGTATCCGATTTCCATGGTTTCCTAAGTATGCTCTACGTTTTTTATCATTTCAGTTGTAATTGAAATAATTTGATTCGACCAAATCATTTGTTAGTTATGCAATATCTTTTGTTGCGTAACAGCACGTGCTGTCCTAGAATACATTCCACTTGGTTTCCATTGTTTTGATATTGTATCATCAAGGTGTCGGTTTGCAGTGTCTAATTTCAGTTGTGTGTGTCAGACATGTGTCAGACTGCTGAAAACTCATTCATATTGACCATCGCTTTTTTCCCAAGTAATTTCCCAAACATGTCACATAATAGTTTTTCATAATACAGAATAGCTAAAAACGTATACAATTAATATAATAAGCGCATTACCGTTTCTTCAAACAACGTTATGTAACACTTCGCGGGTTTCCTTGATATCGACACAGCTCAGAACATAAACCGAATGTGTCGTCGATTCAAGCTATGGAAGTTTGTCATAAAGTTGACAAATAATGTAATGCTTTTTTGGCTCTGGTGCAGCTGAGGATATTGTGATCGCTTGACGGTTCCCCTTTATTAAATCTCTAGTTAAACCACCTACAAGTTGAAATACAGTAAAATTTATGTGTGTAAAAATAGTGAGAGCTTAAAATTATCCATGTTCGAAATCAGTCTTAGTGTGTGAGTGATACACGTGTCTCTCTTTGTTAGACTATGCAATACGGTCTTCCGTTGTACTAGGATCGTATGATACAACAAGAGCTAGTGAGTGGGTTGCGGTTCGAGGTAGAGGGGGGTAGTACACGTGCTCGCAGTCATATCGCCGTGCATGCCATGCGTTCGTTCCTCTGGCCCCTCGGCCCTCCCTCACTTGTTGAGCGGATTGCTCACTATCCGTGCCACTGGCCTTCGAGCGAAACGATATAATATCATAACTCTTCACACTCGTTAATGCCGCTTATTTTCTGTCTCTTTTCATGGTCGTATTGAGACTATCGATTTCTACATATCGTATTTGTGTTATTGTCTTTTTTAATTAATCATATTTTGCAAGTAAAAATGCCTAAGTGCCTTGTGATCATTTTTTATTCTCTAATGATTGTAGTATGCATCCTTCTGGAAAATTCTGTTTCGTTTCTATTGTTTCACTTCCAACACTGTTATCAATGTTTTGAAATGTATAGCGAAGTGAAGCTTCAGTTTTATAAAAAAAATACTGTTTACGCGCGGAACTTTAGGGTCTGTAGGTTTCTATATGGGATGTAATTAATTAAAATATTTTTCTCTGGATAAATAATAATTTATTATACCTACTTATTTGTTATATTATTAAATTATTTATTTAATTCATATAAAAGTTATACTTTACGCCGTCCCTTAGCCGTTAGCAGCAAGAGAATGATTTTTGTTTCTCTTTCAGTTTCTCAATTATTGCGGTAAAAAATTAGCTTTTAATTGTTTATTGTTCGCCATTGTTTTGCTCTTGTATGGCTTTAAGTTTTGAAATTGTTTCATTTAACAATTAATATTTTGAAGGAAAAATTACGACTGCGGAAAAAGTTGCAGAACTTTCAACCACCTATTATTATTGTTTGTTTCTTTTTATATCAGTATTTCAAACAATTAGCTTTTGACATAGAAAACTTGCATCCTCGAGATACTTTTATACTGACTTGTTTTTGTATTAATTATTACAGAAATATTTTAAGCCAATAAAAACTAAACGCACCCGGTGATTCCACCCAAGATAAAAAGTTATCAAAAATAGCGTTAACGACAAAGTAAACAGTGGTAAATTAGTTATTTATAAATAAATAAATAGCGGATCGAGTGACAATGAACTTTGTAAGGGACCACAGTGAAATATTAAAAATGAGGACATGTAGTGCGTGTTAGAAAAACTGTTGAAACATAGAATGGGTATTGTCATGGAAAGCTCAGAGGTTAACTTGGTCGGTGCCAATTGTCTCAGTATTGAGCCAGAATTGTTTGGAACGATGAGTGCTCCCAGCGAATACTATGAAACCCTCCACACCATCGCAATAAATACCAGAGGAACAGAATTCGGAAGCTATGTGGAGCCCATACCGATTACGCTCAAAGCGTATAAGCACATACCGACTCTCACTCCTACAAACGGTTACGGTTTCCCTCACTCGGTCATAACTCCGTTGCATCCTGTTCCCCGGGTAGAGCCAGAGAGGGCTACGACGTCTGTTATCATACAGAGTCCTGTCAAAGAGGATAAACCTAAAGTGGCAAGGCCACCTAAAAAGAAGTGGATAAAGGAGTATTTAGGTAAGTTTACATAGTTATCTATGATGTCAATCTGCAGCTATTTTAATTCCTGACACATAACTGTTTGACGAGTCGTAATTTAGTTGCAGCATCGCTATAACGTATCGAAATACACGTACAAATTAGATTACTCCGACGATCGCCCGTCGACCTTGTTGGGACAACCTTGTGTTGTTTTTGCACAATAGTGAGACTGTTCGCGACTGAATTCGTCAATGAATAACCGTTGCACACTTTTCACGTTAAATGCTTCATATTACATGTTTAGTGATATTAAGTTCAGCACCTTATGGTTCCAATTCCCAAACATGCTGTGTGCCAAGGGGTATAGTGTAATATGGATGATACAATAATATAAACATAGCGTCGGGTAAAAAGTCATTTTTTATTACTATTTCGATAAGGAATGGTCGAAAGATTTTATTTTATTTCATATATTTTAACTCGGCCGATCCTCTTATATTTATGTGGTAGTTACGCCCTCAATTATATAATTTCTTAATGAGTTTTTGTCCGTATTTTGATCTAGTTCAAGGCAAAGTATTAGTTACTATATTATCATAAGTCTAGCCGCTTATTGTTCCCATACTAATTTCGTGTGAATATTTCGAATCGAGGTATTTATTAATATATTTTTTTATTATTTTAATATAAAACTGGCCACGAAATCGTGGAAATCGTTCTTATTGGACGTAATTTCATTTAAATATATTTAACCAATGTAATACTAAGTAAGAGTGTTCCATTGCAGTATTATTGCTGTTTAAAGACCTTCGATATATGTCATCATACAGGTATAACTAATTTGCCCTAGAATTGTTTAACATGGAATTTCCATTCAACATAATATTTGACCTTATTGCTTTACTTCAGATAAATCACTCTAGTTGTTTAGTATGCAACAATTAATATGCAGATGTGTAAATACTAAATAGTGAATAGGAAGTGGTTAGAGGAAGAATGGTTGTTGACTGTCAAGGTTCTTTAGCGGGGATTTATATTGTACCTTTCAATAAATGATATTTATCGTTGCTGTAGAAAGATAACCTCGAATGTCCAGAGAACCAAACATTACAGGAAACGAAAAAAATGTTTCATTTCTTCAATGTTCGTTGTGTGTGTTTTTGTACATAGTTTTAGATGGTAAAAATGACTTATTTATTAAAAACATTAAAAAGTCCTTACTTCATGATTATACCAGTTAAATGACATAAGAGTCTAAGAATAAAAAATAAATGGTTTTTATCATACGAGGTTATCATTCTACAGTGACGTTACGACGTTTCAAGTAGATAGAGAATTATGTGACGCCGTCTGAGTATGGTTTTTCTTTCCGTGCACACTAGCTTGGAAAAGGAAAACTCGTGAGGAAACCGGTATGCTATAGACGCCGCGACCAACATTTGTCAGGCACATTAAGAAAATTGAAAAACGAACAGACGCAGATATGTTTACCCCATTTGTTCGTTTTTGTTTTTTAAGGCAGTTATTACCGGAAACCGACTGCCCACTGAAGTATTTCCGAACCAATTCCACTTAAAAGACCGCATTGGCGAGCCTTATGGCATTGAGGGCGGCGGTATCACTTAACATCAGATCAGCCTTCTGCCCGTTTTCCCCCCCGTGCTATAAAAGTAAGTTAAGGCGAGATTTTGTTAAATTTACGAGACTGAAATGTTACGCATTTTGTCGCATTGCTATAAAACCCGTAGAAACAGTTATATACTTTCTATATGCAACATGAGTTTGTTTGCGTGAATATTTCCTGTTATCAAAGGAAATCTCTCTCTATTTCGTAATTATTTTCTCAGGTGTCAGAAAAGTGCATCTATCGAAGTCACTGCTGCAATTGCGCAACAACGTTAAGATACGATAAGCAAATTAAGCGATTAAAAGGCCGAAAGTAGAATATTTTATTACAGCCATTTATTTCATATACTTTTACGCTTAAACATGTGTATTTATATTTCTATCTCATCTTTTTTAGGCATCTGTGTGCCCTTTTTTGGCAAAGGCCTCCTCGAAATCCATTCCTGTCTGCACTATCTCACTCTCTGCCATGGGCCACCTGCTGTTTACTTAATTTGGTCTATCAATCTTCTAAATCTCTTTTTCGTTTAGTCCAGTTTAGTACTTTCTTGGTCCACTTTCTGTTCTCCTTGCCATTTGCCCCGCCCATTTCTACTGAAGTGTATTTATTGTCGTTGTGACATCTACCTTAGTTACTTTTCCTAATGATATTGTATTCTCTTCTTTCCTATAGATCGTTCCATCGATCTTTGACAAACCTGTAACTTTGTATGCTGCGTTTTAGTGGGTTTTAGATCCAACTAACGTTTACTTAATTCTCGATTTTACTTAGGTAGAAACTTATTCAAAATTAAATTCAGTCTCTGGGTTACGCATGCATTCTTTGCAATACGTGTATTTAACCCAATTTTAATCATCAATATACCATATAGTTAAATTTTATATTAATATATTATGCAATACATACCTACAATCTCGTACAATATGCTCGCATGTGTCTCGATTATTACGTAACCCTATATACCTATCGTGTTTTATATAATGCTTTGGTACATTAGGTATCTACTAGGCTAACATATAAAATTTCACAAAATTAAATAGCTCAACATATACATTCTCCTTTACGTGGATTAGAAATTTCATTTAAAGCAATAATAATATATTTCTTATTCTATTTTATTTTATAAATATATTTTATTCTTCATTAAAAATTTAGCTTTCTCTCTCTCTCTCTCTCTCTCTCTACGTGCCACGATAATTCGTATCGGTGTCACATGGGTCACCACTCACCAGTCTCCTTCTGATGCTATAATCTTGATAAAATTTACACGTGTCGAAAGTACGCGATTTAATATAGGCCGCGCTTAACGATTCGCGAGGTTGTTGACATTGCGATAAATTGATATCTCGGCGCGTATTTTTCTCAGTAATGATCACTCAAATGGCTCTTTTACTATAATATAAGGTGTCTTATTGAGCGCAATGTTTCTTCATTAGTCTTTGTAAATTCATAATATTTCGCATTCCAAGACAGTTTCCAAAATGTCTTCACAAAGCAGTGTAAAAGTAGTTTGCTTAGCAGGTGGTAGGTTTCTGTTCGGTTTTGCTCGGACGGCTTCGACGTCACGTGCCGAGAGCCCGAGCGCCTCCCCTCCCCGCTTATCAGCACCACCAGTCGCGACTGTGACCTCCCTGGCAACTTGCACAATCAACACCCTACATGGAAGTTGTACTGCATCCTCTGGATCCTGCCAACAATATTTAATCTATTCACAAATAATAAAGACGAAGTTCACGATGTTGGTGCTTTCTTAACAACTCTCCTATTATGAACGTTAGTATAAATAATGAAGTAATGTGTTACCACTCTTACCAGTATTATGTAACGTGTTTTGCGTCGGTCATTGTTTTTATCGTGGCTAATTATTGACTCATTCCATGTTAGCTAAAATCTAAACCTGTATTACCTACACACACTTTGAAAGTGTGGGAGTAAGACGCTCGTCTTGGCACTCTTTCACACAGTTTGTTTGCCTCCGCAAACGTCCGCGACCGCGCCGCCATGCGCATTTGTACTAGGATCGTATAGCTTGTGAAAGCACTCACTAGCGTATGAGAAGCTATCTTGGTTGTTTTGAATTGCCAGAAATGTTTATAAGTACATATTATAATCATCACTAAGATTATTCCGTATTTAGTAGTATAGTTTTGCCTCTGCGATTAATAAACATCTATTAGTCATAAACAGTTGTTATAACAACAACAGTAACGAAACAGTATAAAGACATTTACGTAAACGCAAAACTCCACTACACAAGGTTATAAGGTAAACAGTGTTCGAGCATTTTCTTTATCCTCGTGGCTCCGGGTACTCGTGCGTGAAGAAAGCGCCCAACAAGGACTCGCAGGGGAATGACGCAAGTTTTATATAAATCAGTCCTGTCGTGTCCACGGACTTTTGCAAGCGATATGAAGCATTTGTTTCTGACGTTTCTGTTCATTTTCTCTATCGATAAAGGAATATACATTTTACGACAACTAGAAATTGGTAATTTAGTAATTAATGACATGACTTCATACAAGTTGATAAACATTTAAGTAGGTATCAGTAGAAAGATTTTAAAGTATTATTAGCGATTGGAGTATAATGTTTAGAAATTATTCGTCTTTGAAAGTCGACGATAGACATACATTAATAATTCGTTGATTTTTAATTTGGTTTGGGATACTAAATCCTATGTTTTAGATTTACATAGTATCGTCATCAGTTTCTTTGATTTACATTCGACCGGATGTCGTTTGAAAACTAAGACAAAAAGGTAGGCTAAACCTATATTAGTGCAAGAATCATGTCTTTTCACACATTATAACTGATCTGTTTAATTGTGTTACTTGTGTATGCCGACTGGACCACGTCGGCTTATCTCTATTGAGACTTGCCAATTATGCAGGAGATATACAAGTGTGCGTAGGCAGACGAGAGCACTCCTAATTCCATGACTGTCATCCTACGATGAAGTACAGCTACAGCTTTAGGTACATCTTATTTGAGGCACGAACAGGTACCAAACTAAGGCTACCTACAAGGAAATAACTAATAAAAGACTAGGAAAAGTCGAATTGACATATTTTCTAATGTTGGCCCTGTCTGGGACCAATTAGACTGTTGATATAATGAAATACTCTGTTAGCAACTCCTCTAAAATGTAGACGTCAAGAAAGAGTGGCGTAAATAAATAATTCAATGATAGAATACAAAGTCAGGATGTTTGTCAAAGTCAAGAGTTCACAGCCCCGGGCCACTCGGACTGATTCAAATTTATGCCGAAGGCTTGGAGCGCTCAATACCGCCGCCTTTTTATTTCTCTCTGCTTTTTACTCTTTTGTTCCTTTTATTGAATTTGCATATGTGCAGAAATACTGAAGCGGGCTTTTAGCTTGTCCGTATAAAGGTACTTTGGCAGTTTGCATACTGCTATTTATGACTGCAGTTTCCTTTTTGGGTACTTGAAAGCTCGTGTACTGTATTTGAAATTGGAAATAGTTTTAAATGTAAAGTAAATTTATGGATAATTATTAAAAGCCACGTTTCTGTTACCGAAAGCATTAAACGCCAAAAGCATTGAATTCGCGTACGCGGTACGACGCAGTGCAAGTGAACGCGAGACGCCCGGCCCCGGCCGTATGTATAGCGCACACCGGTTTTTTATATCCACAACCAGCAGCTGATTTTTGGCGTGGCAACAAACGTCAAACTCCTCATGCTGCAATGACGTCAGGCCGGTTACGCCTCTTTGCCGTCTCCCTCTAACGAAATATTATGTGTCCCTCTCCGTCGTGCTTAAACAGTAAACACGCAATAGTAGACCTTATCACAGCGAGTCAAAGTTTAATGGACCGCTCCACACCCGTCCTGACAGACGGCCTCTCGACCGTCTATACCGTCCTGGTAATTTACCGCCACGATTCGCAGCTTCCACCGCCCGCTGATCGCGCAGCCTTCGCGGCGCGGCGGTGAGGTCGGTTAGATTATTATCTATCCGTATCGCGATGTTCCGAGTTATGACGCTTGGCGTTTGTTTGCAGAGGAGGAGCCGGAGCTGCCGGTGTCGGTGCGGGTGGGCGAGTCGCCGGTGTCGCGCAGCAACGGCGTGGTGCGGCCGCCTTCGCCCCCGCCGCCCGCCATCCTCGACTTCGCACAAGAACATTCCAGGCCGCGCACTAACGGCAGTCACGGGTGGGTCATACTCCCCTGGTAGCCACGGTCTTGAAAACAGCTGGGGCGTTGCTTCTTTGCCTTGAATTATTTTTGTACCTGATTGATACGTCAATTAATTACAGTGTATTTGGATAAACTGGCCGTTATTACAAAATTTAGTGGGTATCCTTTGATATCCATTATGACTTTATTACATTATAGGTTACTTATACATATATATACTAACTATAAAAGTCTACTTATATGCAATAAATATTGTATAGTCAGTCACAAATGTGTCCAACTTCATCATTCCAAGAGGTAAACCCAAAATTTAACCCTCAATGTAAGTATGCAATGAAACGAGATCAATGCCTTTGCTCATGAAATGTATAAACCATAAGCAACTGCCTCTATTATTTAGGACGTCATGAATTAATGCCCATATCTAGAACGTTCTGTAATAAAATGTAAGAGGGTCATCTTGGAATTGTAAGTTATCCTTGCTATCGATATGCAGGTACCTGATTTGACTAGTGATATGCTATCAGACCGGTTCAGTCAACCATTTAAAATAGTTTATTCGTTAAGAGTTCTCACAAAGCGGTTTTGTACTTGTCTTGCAGTTTATGATACAATTGCCGAGTGAATATAATATATAAAAGTTAACTTTTGAAAAGCGAATGTTAAATTTCCAACCCTAAACATACAAAGCAAATGAATATCAAACTAGTTCCAACTGCAATTTTAAATTCCAAAAAGACTTCAGTTTCTCAATCTCAAACTGCAAACACGTTCTTTTTGCCAAAATTTTTCCAGAAATCTTTTAATTGCACGAATTTCACTCCAAATTTAGCCATGTCTAATGAAAATACATTGTACATGTTCTCATATCGAAGTAAACATGCACTTTTAAAACAGGTAAACAATTAAAATTGTGAATTAAAAAAGTCCACAGTAACAATTAGTAAAATAATTTGACCTATCAATTTTTAAAAACATTTGTATATCGCGATAACTATTACGTTTACTGAAGTTATAATTTTCATTAAAAATAAATAAAAGTAGGCGCTAGGTTTATCGGTATGTTTGTCCCAGGCGATTAGCGTCAAGGCTCTGTTGTGGATGCGTAATCAATATTAAACGCGTCCACTTAGATATTCAAATATAATAATATGTCTTTGCTCTGCATGCATTAATATCTCTATACGCAGGTCCCTGTTTTGTAATTTAACGACCCTTACAACAATTATTCGTGATATCTACCCACAAAATCTATATTAATTGTTTATTAGTTTTATTTATGCCGCAAATAAAATAAATACGTTGAAAGAGATTAAGAAATGCACAAATTTGTTTTAGAAAGTTGAGCCAGACTATGTATTTCTGTTCAGAAAATATATTAGTAGTTACTGCTACCGGTATTACTATACCGGATAGAATATGCTTTTTGTTTTCTGTACGCACATTATTGAAAACTCTTGCTTAGTAGACAAATACAATTGACAGGCCAACCCAAATCCCGTCCCCTCCGTCGGTGGGCAGCAACGGCAGTAGTAATGGAAGCTCCAGCAGCAGCAGCAATGGTAGCAGCAGCAGCGGCAACGGAATCCCTCGCGCCGGCACCCGCGAGGTCCACAATAAGCTGGAGAAGAACCGAAGAGCACACCTTAAAGAGTGCTTCGAAATGCTGAAGCGGCAGCTGCCGGCTACCCCTGATGACAAAAAGACCTCTAACCTCTCCATACTGGGTTCTGCTATACGGTATATACAGGTAAATGTTCATGAAATAACATTAAGGTGCAGCACAAACAATTAAAATAGGAAAAAAAATTACAAAGCGAAAACAACAGAACACAACTAAACCAAATTCATTGATATAATGATGTACTACTAAATATATCTTATGAAATCCATTTCACAGAAACGAGTAAGTGTATGTTCGTGAACAAATGAGGTCTATTTTTTTCATACAAATTTATTGCTGAACATATTTATTGATATTATAATATTTTTATGAATACTCTGTCCTGTTTATGTCACTCAAAACTAGGGCGCTATTGAAGGCTTCATACATGCACATTGTACACGCTATATATATTGAGATTTCATTCTAAGGCGTTTTTCTGATGTCAGGAAAATATTAGGTAAAAATAATCAAAAAAATCTAATATATGACTGGGTCTTTGTGGAAATCTGCTCAAAAGATTGTATTTAATATGTGGGCTAAGACAACTATTACGTATTTCTATGAGTTGTATACATTATTGCAGGTGCTTCGACGCAAGGAACGCGAATGCGAGCACGAGATGGAAAGGCTAGCCAGGGAAAAGATCGCCGCGCAACAGCGGCTCGCCGCACTAAAGCGAGAGGTGACGATCCGAGCCGCCGCCGTCCGGCCTCGCGTCTTTGGTAAGTAAACCTCTACGTATTTTCTGGGCGCCTGGTACATACGCTCGATATTATTTAATATTTGACAATGTTGTATGAAAATAATTATTCTAACTGAACTGTTTTATTAATAAATATCGGTTATTAATAATAAATGGCCGACCGACCATTATAATTAATTTATAGTTTTTTTTACCCGTAATGGGATAAAATAAAACAGGCGCCATCTCTTTTTATTTCTACAAAACGTTGAGTTTCGCTGTTTCAGTGTTTATGCTGCCGCTTATAATCATTATCATCCCCTAAGCTTTTGGACATTATTTGAGAAATTAAAACGTTTAAATTTTATCAAGAAATTATAAATGATTTCAGATGGTGATGAGGACAAAGAGAGAGAGGAAAATATCGTTAACGGTCAAGTTTTAGGAATTCCTATAAGTGTGAGTATTTTGATAAAATTTAAATCACGTGAAATTCGGTAGTGTCACGTATGATGTAACCACAATAATAACCTATAAACCCATGTAATTTCAGATTAACTGCTCCCCTCCGCGAGAGGCAATCCGCGCGGACACCCCCCCGCCCCGCACCCTCAACCTCAGCACAAAGCTGCGCACACTGCCCATACAGATATCGCCGACTACCTCGCAGGTATGCGTCCCTGGTACACAGTTAGAAATTAGGGCTGATCTTAATCTTGGATTAGAATTAGAAAATAGACAAAAAGTATACGATCTCCGCACACCGTTTGATGTTTGTTTTGTCTGTGTGTGACAGCAGGAACTACGGTTCTTATCTTGTGTGTTATAATGCGCACACTGATTACTTGCAGGTTATAGCAAATAAATCTTTTAGTAAACAATTATTAGAAATGGCGCAAAAAAGAAAATTTATTGAATTTAATTTAAAAAAAAAATTGACTTCGTTCGTATTTTTAACTTAAAAATAAAGTTCATCTTGAGATAAATTTTCTTTAAAATAAGTAACGCCATCTATGATGTTTTTTATGCTTATTGTGAGCTTTTAAGTGAGAAACGAAAGAATCATTTACGTAATAAAAAAAGACCGCGAAAAGGATTGCTCGCTTATCTCCGGTGGAAATGTGTTCTTAACATTAAAATACGTATTAATTTCGTGCAACACTTGCAGGTAGTGCGGGCGTCGTACGGTGCGAGGCACGGCGCTCTCACGCTCACGACCATCGCGCCTGCGCATTCCACCTGTACAGTTCAGGTAATGGGTCAGGCCTTCATTAGGCTTTGATTCTCGCTTATCTTACATAGAATGTGGAATAGTGATGCGGAATGTATTGCTCAAACATTTGCATTTACCAATGACTGAACTATTTAAACGCGTAGCAGTAAGAGACCGGGATTTAATATTGCAGAAGAGCGAGGACGGCACGGCCGCGGAGTTCGGTACATTGGTGCAGCCCGCGCAGATACATTTGCCCATCTCACAGGTCATCATCATCACTTTCGCTTTTAAGCCGTGAATTCTGTTGCTCGATGCTTTTGTACCGTTTAGAAATAATTTGGCCGATGCTATGAACTTACAATGACAGATGTTGCAATTATTTTCATGTGGCGTGTGCAGGTGGTAGGCAGCGGCGGCCTCATGGTGAGTCCGGCCGCCATCCAGTTGCTCTCCACCGGCGGAGGACTGCGGGTGCTGCAAACGAACGGTGACTCTCTTCTTTTTTGATTACTTCTGTTAAATAAGATCCTCCGATAGAGACGGTTCGTGATCTAGTAAAAAAAAAGTGCGTGCGTACAAAGTACACATGTCAAAAACTTCTTTGGTAAACTAATTTTTAACTCTTGTTCATATTTATACAAATCTAAAACTTTAGATTTCCGAGACTTAGATGGAGGGAAAAAGGAAGATATGTTAGGAATATAATGAATTAAAATGTAAAAAACGTCGAAAATTAATTCAAATAATAAATTTAATTTATTTCTTCGATAATAAAAACACGTGGCATTTAAATTTACAATTCGCCATTTGAGATTTCAATAAATTATTTTCCATGAAATATAAAATACTATTTCATAAATATTCTTTGCGAAATTTTAATTTTAAAAATAGAATTTCTTTAAGGTAATTCACCCTTCTCACTCTCTCTCTCAATCGGTCTCAATCTCTCTCTCCCTTTTCTTTGACAAAATTGCTGCACATCTTCGTGACGTTCCGTAAAAATTTTACCCTCATGCGCCTAAAGAAGTTTTATTTCAAAAAGGTTTCTACTTCAGTTAAAGTCCTTTAGTGAAATTTCCATATTTCTCCATAACGAGAGATTATTTTCTATTCTAGGCGTTACGACTGAGACCAGTCGGCTGTCAAAAGAGAACGGCGTCAGCGCGTCGGCCGCCGGCCCCACCGGTCTGTATTATTTTGCTAACTTTTTATTAAGCGACTTGGAAAGGTTATTTCAATAGTTTTTATTTTTATATCTATAAAACTAAATTTGTAACCGATTTCAGAAGGCAATAGCGTGGTAGTGAGCGGCCTGACTCCGCTGGTGGTGTCCCAATCGACCGCGCACTTGCTGCACACACACACGCACACAATCACCCAAAAGGTAAATAAAAACATTGGTTAAATTACTGCTTTTTTTCAATTAACGCACGCGTTTTTCTTCTTAGATATTTATCCTTCTATTAGAATCTCTTGATCTCTTTTCTGTGACAAGATTGAATATAATATTAATTAAATATTGTTACACACATAAAAAGGGTGCGTGTACTTATGTACGCGCGTAAGAAGTTATACTTCTTTGGCATTATTAGAAATAGATTTTGATTGCATGCAAATAATTAATTACAATTAAATAATCAAAGACTGGAAAAGGAGTCATTATAGTCAATAAAGTTCAGTTTACATTTGAAAAATTTAATAAATAAATATTTATAATTATTCTCTTACAAAATAAAAAAATTTTATAATTCATATTATAAATTTTTTAACACATTTATATTAATATAATTATATAAATGTGTTAATAATATAATTTGTAGCACATGCTACAGACCTGGATAGCAACTTTCTTTTATTCTATTTAGAGATAGAGATAATTTAAATATAATACCGGTGTCCTTCCTTGTAGGTTTCTTTTGAGTTGTTTGGGGATTCTTGGTTGATCAGTTCGACATGATTTTCTTTAACCTTTCTTTAATCCTACAAAATAATGAAATTGTTAAGTTATGTTGTCACTGTTGTGCACACCTTTGTTTGGCTTTTTTAGTATTCAAGTTATGTCAAAACTGATTTATTACCTTGTCATTGTTGGCTTTATTTGCTTTTGGGATAGCAATTGTTTCCAAAATGATTTTATTTGTAATATCCTGAAATATATAAATAACATCTATTAATTTAAGTGTCATGGTGAGTGGTTCGCACTCAGGTATTAAGGTGTATTATACCCACTGTCCATTATAAGTGGGAATGGGCTCACTTCTGGTGGACAGAGTTTCGGTACTACAAGAGCAACATGGATGTTTTGAGGGATTACAATATCTCTAACTACCCTGTAGGGGAATAAAGTATGTGCCTATGCTTGAGAGGTTGAGCCTTGAACATCACCATCATATTTATAATTAACATTCCTACCTCGACACCATCACAATCAAATTCATTGAAATCTACTTCAAACCGTTGTAGTATCATCTCTGCCATATCCATTGTGTCTGGAGAAGGTGATGGTGGCTTTGTTCCACCTCTTGTTTTTGATGTTTCACGGCGATAAGATGACAACTCTTTTTTTTTATTCAATTTAGTGCACTTCCACTGAAATTGTTTTTGTGTCTCTTGTCCTTATATTTGCTAGAATCAATCTGTAAAATTACATGTTTTGATTAAATAATGTAATCATTTTTTTGAGATGCAGGTACTTATTAAAATGTTTACTTCTCTGTAATATCGCTCCAAGCCTTCATTTCTCCTTATTAGTATTCGTGCTTAAATCTTTGTTCTCAATTATTGATATATAGGGTCGTAGAATATTTCTAAAAAGTTGCTGTAACAAACGCAATAAACAAAAGTTAATTAAGTTCATGTTTCAGTTTTAATCAACAATAATACTCGATAATACATACGGATAGTTAACCTCAATTGTATTGAAGCACTCAGGAAGGTTGGCACAGTTTTTTCACAAATATTTTATCATATTAATTAGTATTGATTTAGATATTCAATTTCTGATTATAATTCAGACGCACATATAAAATTCGCACTTGTATAATGAAAATAACTAGGTACTTTTAGAATCTTTTATTTTAAACAATAATTCAAACTCCTATATTTGTTTAAAAGGTAAATGTCATTGTCAGATGTCAATTGTCATGGATATTCAAAATTCTTGGTAAGGCTGAAAATACAATACATGCCCAGAAGGTAACTTATACATTCGTTAAATTTCTTTTTGTTAGATTGACGCACGCGTTTAATCACCTTCGATTTTTTGTCATAGTGCGCGCGCATCGCTTGAACTCTTCTCTCTCATCAAGATTTAATCATAATGTGCCTAATTAAATATTGTTACACACATAAAAAGTGCACCGCTGTTTGCAGATGGTCGAGAGCGGTATGGTGAAGAACGGCGTGCCTCCGCTGGCCGTGAGCGCGCAGTACCTGACGGCGACCACGATCGTGAAGCCCGTGGTCGTGGTCACCTCCGCCCACTCCCCGACCACGTGACCTCGCTCGCCCGACGCCCGCGTCGGTCTCTTCCAATGACACCGTCGAGTGCGACGCGATCCGCGGGCGTCGGACGAGACGTCCGGCGCCTAGAAGCCGATCGGATTCCATCTCCCGCGTGTCGCGACCGAGTCGAGGCGAGGGCCGGCCCGTAGTCCTAGATTATGTGGAACTTAGTTCTCGCGTCGGCCGAGAAGCCTTATTCGCGCCTCCTTATCTGTTAGACAGTCGAAGCGTGCCCTCTTATCTGATAGGACGTTTGTGATTATATTATATGCGAGGAACCGTGTCGTTTCCATCATTTCTTTAACTTCAAGCATTTTCGTTCAAGCCGCGAAACGGCAAAGCGCGACGCTACCACGAAATAAATACATTTCGACTACATTTTTATGCAATAATTCTGGCTAAAATCTGCGGAGCAGTATTATTTTGTGGTATCGGCGCACGTCTGGATGAAACGTTTAATATGTGTCACTACCTCTTCCCTGTGTACTCGCGGTCGGGCTTATAAAGTCGCGTGCGCAGGCCGCGATCACGTATGCGATATTCGAACTTCTCGAAAGGCGGTTAATTAAGATATGAGTGATATTGTGTTTGTCGTCCGACGATAGAGTATAAAAAGAGGAGTAATGAAGGAATGTTCCGATGTCGTATCGTGAGCGCGGCCTGGACGAGTGTGGAGTGTCGAGCTGAAGTCCTGTACTCCTGTAGATCCAGTTTTAAGTATATTTTTCTACAACAAATTCTACGTTGTGTACAGTCGAGAAGTGATATTGTAGATATAGTTATTTATTCCGTATCGGCAATGTAGGGAGCAAAATTACGTCATTCGCTTAACAGGAGTTTATTTGGAGCAGATTTCTCAGCAATAGGGCATTGTGTGGTGTGGGAGATGCTTTCAAACCCCACAGAGAGAAGTGAATACTTTTCTCTGGGACTCGTTCGAGGAAGCCTTTTCAATACTCAACACGTATTTTAATGCACCTTTATGTGCATTTATTGCAGCGAATTACTTTTTAATACTATATGTACAACAGATACTATTTAATTGAGTGATTGTTTGACGTCTATAGTTCAGTTTATTTAAAAATCACTTAAAATGTGATGGAACCAACCGTTGCAACGGTGCGATTGATTTATATTTATTTGGTCAGAAAATCAAGTGTAGTGTGTGTTGTACCAGGAGAAAAGAAAATAGTACCGATGGTAATAAGACAGATATAGGAATGTTCTGAATGTTATTTTTGTACCCTGAATATCTTTATTTATTTATTATTATTACTTTTTAAATTAAATTATTTGGGACCATTACTATTTACTATAATCACTTTTGGTATATCAAAAAATTTGTTCGGTTTGTACTGCAATAGAAGAAATTGTTTCGTCAGCCAGTGTTATTTGAATCTTTGGATGAAATATTATTGTCATACGAATCCGCAATTGCACTTGAGATTTATTGCAAAGCTTGATTCCGCTAAAGCAGGCCGTTTGGCCGTCCTAATCTAGTGCCTACATAGATAGAGTGAATACCTCGGCCGAGATAAATTTATCCTTATTTTTGTATCGCATACTTCCAAATATCACGAAATAATAAAATTTTAAGACGGCTTTAAAAATGTATAAAAATATTTTTGGAAATTCATTTAAGTACTATTTTGATACGCTTTGTTGTAATCGGGTATCAGGAGTCAATGAGTTGAAAGGATACATTTATCTGCTGTCCTGAGGATTTGTAAGATTTTCGTACTGTAGTTGTTGTTAAGTTTGCAGTTTCTCGTGTTGTTGACTCGACGATGTTGTCTTTTTCACTCATATGAATAGCGATCGGCGTTGAAGAGAGACAAATACTGTCCAGTTTTCTGATAAGCAATATTGTGCCAATAGTTTTTATATCGTTACGAGTAGATGTTACTTGCAAACTGAACATTTATAATATCGTTGTAATCGAGCTTTAACTTCCGTGATATTTTATTTTTGTGCAATATTTTCAATTATTAAACAATATATTATCGAAATCGTTATAAACTCAAAGTTGGACCTTGTGGCAATCCATCGTGAGTTACTTAATATTGGAAAATTAAACTATAGTATTGTCTTTTATTGACGTAACTTTCACACATTTGATAATAAAACTATTTTTTATCGAATTGAAGTTATGTATTATTAAATTAAACTATTTTATTAAAGCTATAAATTTATTGAGTTGAAGGATCCTGCTCCTGCGCTGATGTAAAGTAATGAATATTATTTAATTTTGTGAATTTCTCTAGCATTTGACTTTGCCTAACGGTAGTTGTATAATATGAAAGATGTATAATGTAAAAATAAATTAAAAGAGAGAATTTTATTTTAAATGTATTGCGAAGCGAGAATGCTCATGTAAATATTATAAATTACGTAGAATAACATTCTAAAATTTTAGAAATACAGATGAAACATATTTATTTTTTTCGTTTTATTTACCTACATTCTCCACAAAAGTAAAAAAGTCAAAAGTCAAAACTCATTTATTCATATAGATAACACAATGTACACTTATGAAGGTTAAAAAAAGAAATACATTAAATGCTTCTTTTTACATTTACTGCCAGTTCTCAAATCATGGGCGTAGAACGGAAGAGAAGAACTGGCAATAAACCCTCCGCCACTATTTAATCGCCAAGTTTTTTGTTTTACACAACGTTTGTAAGGAGCTGCAACCATTACACCATGTTCCACATGACATCTTAAATAATAGTAATAAATAATAATGAAATAAATTAAAAACAAAGATTAGTTCTCTATCAGCAGGAGACATGGAGAAATAGGAGCACGCACTTACATTCTCGTGGGAACAACACGCAAATACATAGTCGAAACAACTAACATCACACTGGTTTTCCACTACCCTTTATACAATAAACAATTACTTGGAGTTAGAATTTCATAAAGACGGAATAATTTTCGTTCTTAGTCCCAAAATGAAGACATAACTTTGAATTCTTTAGTGCAATATACGTACAGTATTAACGAAGTCGAGGCAAACGGCTACTGTTTAATGTCAAAGAAATTGATTTTCGCTTTATAAGTTCTCTACTCTACATTTTTTCTATAGAACAGGGGGCAAAAGGGTAGGAGGTTCTCCTGATTTTAAGCCCAAGCCAAGGTCCGAGACTTGCAGGGAGTTGCGGGAAAGCGCCCATTCCGGCCGAGCTACGCTCCCCAAAACAGCCCGAGCAGAGCTGTCAAAGCCTTTAAGCAAGATTCCATTAAAAAAAATTGCCACTGGGGCCTTTAGGCAGGCCAGTCAGAGGTTACACTGGTCGGCATCCTGCCTTTGGGTTGGAGGTATAGTACGTAATCTCATTTTACGATTAACGTTTTTAATAATAAATTGGGTTTTTGTGATAAGTATTTGTCGGTAGTACTTCCGTTTTATTTATTCAGTAGCTAAAACTACAAATAAATGCCTTATCCAATCTGTAGCGTAGTTAACCCTGTTGCCATGAAAATTCTTTAGGGCTCAACGATCTTAAATGTATTGCAAAATTTTAATGAAAACTGTTAAGCCGTTTGGTCATAATAAAGCCGACAGCTCTATTTCAAAGCTAGTCGCGCTTTGCGCATTACATTTAGAATGTAAGATCACTAAATCATATGTTGCTACGTACATTAAGTTTAATAACGTGAGTGAACCCAATCTAATCAAACGTGAACCTGTTGAATTTTATTACAAAGACACATTTATCTTAGGCATTTAGACGGCTAATTCTAGGAAATTTGCGCGATACATACAAGTGCGCGGCGTTGCGGTTTTTGGCCGTCGTCTAATATGAATTTGTTTGTATCAGAAGATAGTGTTCTAAGTTAATTACATTATCCTTGTACTGTTACGATAATATTCATATTACACCTATATTTTTTTATAGTGCAAGGGGCACTATAAAAAAATGCCATAACGTTTTTTCTATATTGTTTATCTACCAAATAATACCTCTTTTGCCTCGTCCAAGTGATTGCTTTTTTATATAAGTTAGTTACTACGTACTAAAGTGCCAAACTGTAGTTTGTAGCCAACATAGGCGCATTATTTTATTAGGTCTCGTAAATTACGTAAAATGCGGGCCCCCCATCCTCAAGACGCTAGATTAATTTAATATATATAATGTCTAGACTTTTATCTGTAATTAACGGAAAGCATAAAGTTAACTATCTACTAACGGGTTTTTATTTGCGTTTAAAACATTTAAAAACCTAAATAATGTTATTTTTTCTAGTTTATTGTATCTACATTCTACATGTATTATACAGAATTATAATAATTGGAGCTACTTCTACTTACCTTGTCGCTGATAGGTTGCTGACCGTTCGACGCCACCTAAAATTTTATTCTAAAATAATTTATTAAAATAAGTTCAGTACCTTTATTTATTATTACAACTATATACAAATAAATAAATACAAATGTTTACAATCAATAATTCTACACAGACAAACATTAATATACTGCTCAAAACAATTAGCGGAACAAGATTTTTCTCCTTTCCATTGCTTAAACTAAAATTAGATTTAAATTAACTTGTACGCTATTTTTTACCTTGTTAATTTGTTAATTACTACAATTAATAAAAAAATTCAATTTGTATTTTTTTTATTAAAAAAAAATTAAAATGTGCATTGTAGACGAAAAACGAAGTGACGTCTTTGAATTTTCATTACTTTCTAATCACAGAAAACACGTTTTAAGTAGTTTTTTTCAATCTTTTGAGTATTAATAGAAATTGAAGTGAGCCTTTTGAATATTGTTATTTATTGAAGCGAGTGAGTTTAGGTCATAATGCCAGATCTGACTGAATTGCATGTCTCCCGAGCTATCGCTTTGCTTGAAGTGGGTCGAACTATGCGTTATGTAGGAAATGATCTAGGAGTAGCCCCTTCTGTTATCTACAGACTTTGGAAGCGATACCGTGAGACGGGAGAATACTCACGAAGGCGTGGTCAAGGTCGAAAGAGAAAAACTACACGTTTGCAAGATCGCTACATTGTCAACTGTGCTTTACGCAACCGCACCACAACTGCAAGAGATCTACAAAATACACTAAGGACGGCTACTGGTGTAGAAATTTCCGACCAGACGGTAAGAAATAGGTTGTTGGAAGCCAATTTGAGATCACGCCGACCAGTTCGGGCTGTGCGTCTAACAATTCAACATAGACAAGCTCGCCGACAGTTCGCGCAAAATCACGCTAATTGGCAACTTCGACATTGGAGGCCAGTGCTTTTTACTGACGAATCACGATTCCGTCTAACACGTTGCGACAGGGCCGCGCCGACCCCCGGCAGCGCCTGTGTGGGCGAAACCCATGAAGCGCCTCCTTTTTCTATAGGGGTCAAACGAGCCTTAGGGACGGAAAAAATGGCAGTCATTGAATCTCATAGACATTTTTAGCGGGTGTGTTGCAGGCCTTTGAGGGAACTCCTTCTATATTTCGGCCTATTTTTTAAGAATCTTCAAGTTTCAATGTATTTTTTAATTTTGACTGAAAGAAAATTTTTCTTTAGTTTAATCCACTTAAATAGGTAAAACGTCCGCTGGCCAATTGCCGTGAAAAATAAAACGTGAATTAAATTGTTACATAGTTTATTTATGATGTTATTTTTATCTAACCGTTTTTAAGGTCAGATTTATGACATATCTTTGTAATAAATCCCATCTTTTAGTAGAGGACGAAAAATATTTATATAGTTCTTGCACAATATTAAAAAACGCAGTCGTGTATGAGATGTGCAGCGTCATTTATTATTAAATTTAAACTATGGCTGGCGCACGGACATAAAAAGTGCGGAGATTTACTCGTACATCCCGCAATATTCTTACCGCGCATATTTGAGCCATTATCATAGCCTTGCCCCCTTAAGTTCTTTATGTCCAAATTAATTTCGTTTAGTTTTTCTATTATAAATGACGTTACTCCAGCGCCAGTTGTATCTACGATTGAGCAGAAAGTGCTATTATAAATTGGAAAGCTAGGAAATGCTCTCTTATTCTTAACTTTCTAGTTTACATGTTAAAGTTGACAAATCTTATTATCATACTAATGGTAGGGGAGCCCAAGAGGGGATTTCGGGATTTACTAAAGCGCGGCAGATTAATATACAGGGGGATAGCTTGTACTCGGTTAAGTACCTCCACAAAACATGAGGTCCATATATAAGGCCGCCTGTGAAGGAGACAGGATCAGATTAGTAAAAAAAATTGACCATCAGAAATTCCCGAGCGCATCAGATTAAGGTAGGGTGAGTTAATTACATCCTAAAAAGTGTATATTCCACTAATCTGACAATTTGAGAGTGACGGAAAAAAGGGGAGGGCAACAAAGTTGTAAAAAAAACGTCATCTCGACATTCTCGAGCGTAGCTATTTTTTTTTTTATTTTGAAGGAAATAATTCAAGAATAATGAAAAATATATAATCTGACGATTTCCGCAAGCCGAAATAACAAAAATTCGTCGATAAAGTTAAATGCGTGCAGCTGCGTGATGCCTACATTTCCTTAAACCGATCGGAATCTCCTAAACGGCGTTCTAAATATTTCCCTCAAAATTACATTTCCTGTGAATTTGAACCGATTCGGACCGATAGATTTTGAGAAATTTTGAAAAATCTTAAAAAAATAAGAAATATTTTTTTTAAAGTGGTTTCTTTATCGATCAACTTTCAAAAACTAATCCGCCTTTGAGCTTGAAAAACCACGTTGATCGCCACTAAGCTGGTCAAAAGCGGTTTATTCGTTCGAGAGATATCGTGAACGAAAGAAACCCGAAAAAGTGTTTATTCGGGATTACTCCGAAATTTGTGGTTCGATCAATTAAAATTGCAAAATTACTTATGGGAATGATAAAACTGCGTCGAATGCCGCCAACCGCGTGAAAATTGCTTGATCCATTCAAAAGTTATTGCGGTTTGAAAATTCCAAAAATAGTGTTCTATGACACTTCTATCAGACTTTCGAGCTGGGAGAGCTCAAATGCATAGAAATGTTATTTCTTTGAACTCAGCGAGCTCAAAATATCAATTTTAAGCGCCCAGGAATGGAATTAGCGGGAAGTTGCAGGGATGGCCCTTTAGGTGAACCGTTTTTCTAATTTTTTTTGTCAGATCAGGCGAATCCCTCTAGATAATCGTCAGATTATGAGACAGTACGTTTAGAACATAAAGATGAACCACATATATCTTAATCTGACGCGCTTGAGTATTTCAAAATTGCGATTTTTTTTTGCAAATTACGAAAATGCCTGTGTTTTTGCGTCCCATCGAAATCGTCAGATTAGTGAATGAGAGCTTTTTTTGGTGCACTTAACACTCCCTTAGAAAATCTGACGCGCTCGATAAATTTTTTTTTCATTTTCAACCCTTAAATACAACCACCCGCATCATGCAAACGATCAGATTAACATACGTACATTATTAAAAATACGTAGGGCATAGATGCTATCAATATCTGACGCGCTCGAGGATGTCCAGTGCAACAGTTTTTTTTACATATTTAACTATCTATAGCCGCTTCCCCCACCGATGAAAAGGAATTTATCATATAACATTTTTTTCTTCTTATTATCTAAGCTTTGCATCCCAATAGGTCTCTACGACGCTCGAGTAAATCCCCATTTAGCATCGTTGGGTCCCCTACCATAATTTGCTCTTCGTGTGAAACGTCAGTAGTACAATCCAGTATTATTGAAAAATATTTATTAATTCGACATAAATTTAAAATAAAATGTTGAATTTGGTTACCGAGTATAAAAAATAGTTCATTTTGGATTTTATCAAGGTATGTCGGCATATTATTGAAATCATAAGACATAAACACACTCAAAAAACTCACGGCGGTCACCAGCGGCCTTTCTTTTGATTCGCTAAGCTCTGAGTAATTAATGTAAACTAAAACCTAAAGCGTAAAATGAAACTTCAAACGTACGTAAGAATATTGTAGTGTAGTATAAATAATTTCGGTGGCGGCGCCCTTATTGTATCAGCGCCTGTGTGCACCGCACACTTCGCACACATGGGCGGCGCGGCCCTGGTTGCGATGGTCGTCTCCGTGTTTACAGACGCCCAGGCGAGCGATACAGTGCAGCAGCAGTCCAGGAATATGACAAATTTGGATGTGACTCTGTGTTGGTTTGGGGCGGAGTTAGTTTGGACGAGCGCACAGATCTTGTCGTTGTTCCCGGGCGCTTGTGTGCTCAAACTTACATTGAAAATGTGCTCGAAGATCATGTTTGGCCCGCAGCATATGGTATGGGCCCAGATTTTCTTTTAATGCAAGATAATGCCAGGCCGCATACTGCAGCCATCACGTCAGATTACTTACGACAGCAGGAAATCCGTGTAATGGAGTGGCCTTCCATGAGCCCTGACCTAAATCCAATTGAACACCTTTGGGACTTGCTTGACAGGGATCCGGAAGCGTCCGTGCACCTCAAACACGGGGCTTGGGTTGATTGAAGATGGGAGCGAATTCCACAAGAAGATATTCGGAGGATCATGACGGAGAGCATGCCGCGTCGTTGTCAAGCCGTGATTAGGGCTCATGGAGGCCACACACGTTACTCAAAGTCACTAAAGACGAATATTCAAACGATATAAGAATATTTCTTTGATGGACATTTTTTATCACCAATTAGTTTTTCGTCTACAATGCACATTTTAATTTTTTTATTAATTGTAGTAATTAACAAATTAACAAGGTAAAAAATAGCGTACAAGTTAATTTAAATCTAATTTTAGTTAAATGCAATAGAAAGGAGAAAAATCTTGTTCCGTTAATTGTTTTGAGCAGTATATATAAAAATATATATACATATTTATATATAATGAAAAAATGTAAATGGGTATATATTTTCTCGTTAGTTTAATACGCTTTTTCGTAAAAGTTCGTTTAAATATTTTTCCAACGGAGTCTATAGAGCTATCAACGTTTGTTTGATACGAAAAACTAGATTCAGATGATGGACACAGAGGCTAACTTTTATTTCCGCAAACAACCAAACCTTGAGAAATATGAGGAGATTAAAGTAATGAGATAAGGTGTGCTTCCGAACTGATGCAAGTGTTCCGACAACGTCATGTCATGCCTCACTCAATATTTATATAAACCACATTTCTAATTTAAAATGTTATCCAGCATATACTATATTGTTTGGTGGAAATGCATTTCGGTGACGCATTATTTGAGGGCACCCAACTAAACGTCATCTCTGATGCCCTCTGGGTTAGTTTAGCACCGAGGCAGACACACAAATGAAACAGAAACAGAGAAAAGTTGAGTATGAAGTTGACACTAAATGTTATGTTAAATGTTAGGTAATAATTTATAATATACTAGCTGACCCGGCAAACGTCTGTTTTGCCATGTATATCATTTCTAGGAAACAAAGGGGTTGATCGTGGAGGGGGTTGTATGTATTTTTGTATGCTGTATCATAAAAAAATAAAAAAAATAAAAAAAATAAAAAAATATCACTAAGGGAAGATAGATAATAGCCGATTCTCAGACTTACTGAATATGCATAAAAAATTTAATAAGACTCGGTCGAGCCGTTTCGGAGGAGTATGGGAACGATCATTGTGACACGAGAATTTGATATATATACGTATACATAGAGATAGTGTAAAGTTTATTAGATTAACAATTAAGTAATAACACATACACACACTCACACACATACACATGACCCATGTGGTTTCCTTATACTCGTAAATATCCTTATATAGAATTTTTTAATGTTGCAACCTATTATAATAACAATTGTTTATTCAGCAAAAATTTTCTCTACTTTTTAAAACCTTCGGTCGATCCGAAGTGGTGGAGGCCTGATGACCTGTAACTCAGGTACTTACCTTTAGCAGACATCAGTCTCACACAAACAAGCATTTCCCTTAATACAAGAAGGACAATTAAAAAACATAACATTGATAATATACTTTTTATTGGATTCAAACGCGTTTATTTACAGTGGTCGTATGCTGTTCAGTTGCTCACATGCCGAATCCTACTTCATTACCGGTGTTTATAAATTCATCCTCGTCGCCCTTTTTTTGGTCCTTTATTCTGTGCGTGAATGCGAATCTTTTCAATAAGGCCAACGGATCTTCATAATCCCGAACAGTTTTTGGTTGTTCCAAAGAGTGCGCACGGCCGCTGGACATTGTATTTGTACCATAGCATGGACATGGGCAGGTACAGCCCCCAGATGTACCTGTAATCGATGTACAGGACACCACAATGGCCAGTAACATTATGGTAATCATTTTGATACTATCTCACTGAATTTCTAACTCTTAATAAAGGAAAGTCTTATTCATCTCGATTTTTATACTTTCCTAGTATAATTTCATTCAAATGAAGTAATTATTATTGAAATTGTCGCTTAGTCAAAAAAGTAATCAAAATCGAATAACAGTTCTAGTTAGATAATAAGCAATAAATATTTATTAAGTTTACGATGTTTGTCAGTTTCTACTGAGCCTTGATTTTAGATTCCGAATCACAGCGTTATGTAAATCATACGAATTTTTAAATTTATTTAGAATTTAAAACCGGTCACAAGGTGTGAATAGTATCGAATTATTAGCAATTCCATAAAATTAAGTAATTACTAAACTTGAGTGTATTTCTTATCTGGGAATGACGAGTGACGCGACATTTGTTTACTCTATCCTTAAATATAAATTCGGCGCACCTTCAAAGTTACTCAGATATTCTCACACCTTCTGCGGGCCTAGTACATCTATAGAAAATGGCTTTATTTTTAATATTCTTATTTTGTGCAACGACCACCTCTTTGCCTATAGAGGACGACGACATAGTTATAATCTCTGATGATTTCTTGAGTTCGAATCGGATCGAGGGAGATGGAGAAATTGACATATCTGACCTGGGACCACAGGCGTTTGGTTTGCCAACAAATGAAAGCGGTTAGTACCTTTATAAATTGATTTAAATGTTATTAATAAATAAATAATCAGGCCAAATACTTTGGTAAAGCAATTATGGCTGATAAATTGATTGTCACGCTTCGGAATTCATTGACGGAAACGCTTCCTTTCCTTAACGATATCTTGATAAGAAATGGCTTTTCATTTCCATTTAAATATTCATTGAAGTCAAATATAGGGGTTCCCTAAATGTATTTCTTTTTGTCAGAATTATTAAAAATAACTAAGTACTAAACCACACATAGAATTTAGTTTCCGTAAATCTCTAATTTTCTTTATAAAATTCGCTTAATAAAGTTGCTTTTAACCCATTGGATTTTTAGGAGCAGCCCTATCGGAGTGGAGCGATTCGTCCTTGGTGAACCCTGAAGAAATGGGCGGCTACCTACAGGGAGACATCTTGATACCGGGCTTGGCTAGAAATGGAATTAGGGACAAAACGTCGCGATGGACAAATGGCATCATCCCTTATATTATTGATGGCAGTTATAGTAAGTAAATTGAGATGATTTCTTTCTTTAACGAGCCTTCATATGTCATCTAGATTTCCTAGACTCTGGGAATTATATGAAGGCTTCCTTCCACGTTTATGTATTTTGACCATTTTTTTATAACATTTTCCTAAAGCTCAGGAGCAGAAAGACACAGTACGTAAGGCCATAGCCGACTACCACCGCCTGACGTGTTTGCGGTTCGTGCCTTACAGTGGACAGAGCGACTACATTATCATCAAAAGTTCCAATACTGGCTGCTGGTCCAGCGTTGGGAGACTCGGTGAGTGCGAATAACAGGACTAATAGAACATCATCAATGTTGAAGGTTAAGTAACAAAGGACAGATAATAAGAGTAAAATATGAACTTAAAGAAAGGCAATACATACATATTTGTTTAAAATATTTTTTAAATTTAATCTTTATAACGCTAGGCGGCCGTCAAGAGGTAAATCTACAAGCACCTGGTTGTGTCTCCAAAAAGGGTACGGTGCTGCATGAGCTTCTCCACGCGATAGGGTTCATGCACGAGCAGAGCCGGCCAGAGAGAGACGACTTTGTAACAATTCATTACGATAACGTCAAACCTGGTAAGCGAGTGTTTGGTTTTGTATCTACGTGTTGAAATGTTTTGAATAAATAATTTACTACTACTATTAAGAGAAGTAGCAAAAAAGCTAAATTTATTGTTTTAAATATTCCCTACTAAATAGGTACCGAGATAAATTTCAAGAAATCTGACGTGAAAAGAACTGATGACTTCGGCATTGGCTACGACTACAACAGTGTGATGCACTACTCCGAATTTGCCTTCTCCAGAAACTCCAAGAAAACGATTGATCCCAAGGTATGTTCCAGAAAGTATACAATAATAGCTGATAATAGAATACTACAAAAACAAGTACAGTACAGTCTTCAAGTAATTACAACAAGAAATTTGGTTGTCATATTCCCCACAGGTCAGCAACACAAAGATCGGTCAAAGAGAAGGTCTCAGCCGAGGGGATGTAAAGAAAGTGAACAACATGTATAATTGTAAAAAGGAGTAAGTAAACAATAAAATAATAATGTAACCTAATCTAACTTTAATCGAAGTTTTAATATATTAGAAGTAATTCACTAATAATGATACAGCATTTTAACGGGTTACAACGCATTTGTTAAGACAATTTTATATTAGACTATTTGTAACTTATATAATTAATTGATAAGTCATAAACGCGTTGTAATCCGATGAATTGTTATTTTTTCTTATTTTGCACTGAAATTTTTAGCACACCCCCCCAGCTCTGAAGGTATTGTGGAGACGTCTACAGGGAAGCCACAAAATTCCTCACCATCTAGGTATAAATACTAAAAACAAATTGCAATATTTATTTTATGCAGTAACTAATAAAGACTGCGGCCATATGTAAGGTTCTTTATGTGGTCCGCAGAGTAAAAACTCATTAAAATCGATCGAGCCGTCTTCTAAACGAAATTGCAGTTAAGCGGAAACTAGCAGTGATTCAATGTTTCACTGTTTAATTCAGTTTTCGTGTAATCTTGCCTTCTTCTTCTTCTTATGTCTTTTTTTTTTTGAATAGGTAAGTTATTTATTTAGTTATCAAGCTTACGACATCACACACAGTCTTTTCAATATAAAGTAGTACTCCGTTCAATCAAACCAACCTTTTAGCTTTTTATTATTAGTATAGTTATACCAAGATATTTTAATGGGCTTAGTTACGCGCAAAATGATAATTATAATTTTATGTTATAATTGGTCTTAGTATATAAGTTTTAAATTTGTTGGACGTCCTGGTTATCAGAAAAACTGTCTAGTGTATGTTTCCACTACACTATTGTAAACTTATTTTTTTTAATAATACAAAAGAATATAAAAGGTGAACATAGTCTAATTTAAAAAATCATGTTTTCAGAGAGCCACAGACAGGGTGGTTGGGTTCCATTTGGCAAAGTTTTTTCGGCGATAAGAAATCCGACTCCGACGTGGTCGTCTCGTGAAAATGACAATACTATAAGCCAAACAATAATTTATATTATTAATAAGAGAAAAGAATTAAAGACTAAGGATAATATAACTATGCATTTTATTTCGTATGACGATTTCATTATCAAACATTCTATTTTATTACGCGTTAATATTGTGTATATAAAACAAAAAGAGTGTGCTTAAAAATTATAAGCAATCAGTGAAAAAAAAATGATATTGTCGTTTATTTTTTAAATCTTCGTGCGGGGTTCCATTATTTGGTTAAATTTAATTATGACTTTGTCTCATACTTCTGTATTTCGGTCTCCATGAGGCATTTCAAATACTGGTATGATCGTTCACATTTACACGTTTCCGCTGAAATTAATTTTTATTAATAATTTTCTTTAAACAGTAAATATTTGTTTAGTGTATACAAAAAACACTCTATCTCTCACGGTTCTCCTTTGAGCATTTACAGCGTGACACACAAACAGACTTTCCAACTGAAATTAATCCATATAACACTGTATACCAAAATAATTTAAATATTGATTTGTAAATGTTATCTAACTGCTATTTATAGACAAACTAGAGAACCGACATTTTAATTATTTAAAAATATAAAAATGTTTATCTTTAGATACATACATCGTTTAGCACAGTCATTGGCAATGTCCTTAATGGCCTCTACCGGCGTAGTCTTTCTGACCTGTGCCAGCACTATGGCACTCCTCTCCGGGTCAAATTCCTCCCCCTCTAACATCACACCTGTCTTCTCCAATACGCAGCGGATGTAACACTTAAAATAATATATTTATGACGCTAATTGGTACTGTCATATACTATATATATAGCGTAATATGAAGTTTAAGGTTTACTTACTTTAGGTGTTTTTTCTGTTTCATCTGGAAAACTGCCACTTGCGTTTAACGCCTCTATATAAGCTAAAATAAGTAGTTAATGTAGCATTACGATTAGTAAAACTTATTTAAATATCTTTTATAAATTTAATACGAAAGTTTGAATAAAACCTTACACATCTCGATCCGAAAACTATCATTGCATTCTGTCAAAACTTCAATTAAATCAAAGTCGCTCTCTCGGGATTCTAAATTTGTCTGTGGTTCCATCTCTTTCACTTGCTGAACTTTGCTCGAACATTTCGCGAATGAAAAAGTTATAATAACCAGAGTTACGACAAATATTACTTTCATGGTGGTTATATGCAGTGTCGAATTGAGATCGTGTCTTTATATTGCAGGTTTCATGTGCAACAACAGTGATTGAAATAATTATATTTAAGTAGCTTAATTGGGTATTTATTGTGATTTACCTCATTACATACGTTTACCTACAATTACTTAATTATTCTAAAGTTATAAAGCGACAGTTATGAACTTTGCTTGTTGTCATCGGCTGAATAGGAATTGTGATTTCAAATATATTAAATTGCATCTCGAAAAGATTTTTAATTCCAATTCCATGCAGAGTACACGATACATGAAAGAGATATGTTGGTTGTCAGTTCAATAGTTAATTAAATAATCCAAGGTTCCCAAAGTGGTCTTTCGCCTCGTTAAGTCTTATCTTGTAAAAATTAGAATAAAAATGCGATAATTCATATTCAGCGTCTCTAGATAGTGAAGTGTCATCGAAGAAATATGTTCGTTAAGACATTCGAGCTTATACTTCTCCTTTCGGTGCTGTATATTCTAGTTGGGTCTGAAGGTATCGATTATATTTACATTCTTATAAATGTTGCTAAATACTAAGTTAATGTCTAAATTTAATAAACTAATGAGAAAGTTAAACCTTATTCACAAACGCTTTCAAAAAGAAGAAAAATGTATATTGTCTGTCAAAGATTTTAATAATAGTTACTGTTTTAGATGCGCTAACCAACCCAGATGAAGACAGATCGATACAAAACTTCAATATAATGAAACACCTGCCGGTATTTTTTGAGTATCTTGCGACATATTTCCTTGCAGACGAAGCACACGTTTTAGAAGAGGATTATGGGGAAGAGGCTGTCATGGACAAAATTGATGATGCCGAAGAATATACATCGTTTCAGTACACGAAATATGATCGCGTTGCTTTGACTCCTGAAGAAGTTGTTGAGCAAATCTTGAAGGTCGAACACGAATTGGAAGAATATAACGATAACGGTGAATTGTAGTTTGATAAATTATATTAATTTGTGTAATTTTTGTTTGTTTCATTTTCCTCCTTAAACTGAAATTCATTCGCGTTTATGGTAATCGCAGGATTTGTAATCATTATTGGATTAAGAGTAAAAAAGGAGTTTACACAAACATAGTTTAGAATGATAAATTTTAATATTCAAATCCAATACAACTTCTTTAAATATGCGATACACTTGAAAATAATGAAAAAAAAAACAATTATAGGTTATTTGCTACACACGATGTGTTAGTTCCATTAAATACCTTCTCAGTGGAGTTGGGAACAGAGAAATAATGTCGTGGTATAAGATATGCAGACACCACCCCCAGAATCTGAAAGAGATATTAATGATATATAAAATGATGAAATCTTTGCTTACACAAATACTTAAACGTTGTAATTGTAGAAATTAATACTTGCGTGAGTTATGTATTAATTTCTACAACATTAGTTAAGTGACATATATATATTTTAGTAAATAATTAGAAGCCAACCAAATGTTAGCAACCATCGCATACGAGCCAAAATGAGGTCTTTAGTTTTTCCCATACTCATATATTGTAATATAACATTCTCGTTTCCGATAATGTCCAATTGACTACACTTATATACTTCGTAGATTTAATAGCCCTTTAAAAAGTCAAGTTAGTTTTTTGTAAGTCTTGCCTCGAAACCACACTACTTCTAACTTTATGTTAGTTATAAGCTCATGTTTTAAACGACTAAATCCAGTTGTTACCCAGCTTCAAACAAATAGTTTCATTTAACATACATTTGAACATGCCTCCAACACCTCCGCTACCGAACTTAAGTCGTTCGTGTGAAACAATTTAGCGAAACTAATTCTGACGTCAATTCTACAAAAATACCACACGACACTTTTTCAAGAGACAAATGAGAATTACAAATCTAAATGAAAAAAAAAACAATCAATATATTGTTTGAATGAGACATAGAAGCTATTAATAATAAAAAAATAACATGCCTAAATCATATTTATGTATAATAAGCGCTAACCGTGATGAGGAGAGGTCTCTCAAGCACGCTCATTCCCAAAGGTGCTATCAGTGGCTGCTCTAAGGTAAGACTTCTGAAGAAAGCAGCAAGAGATCGTGAAAGACTGTCATTAGGCCTCGTCTGACACATCAACTTGCTGACTAATGATCGAGTTTTGGACATCTGTTTAACGAAGACAAAAATAAAATAAATAAACAGTCAAAAAGGAAAAACAAAGTTATTCAGACTCTACTGAAACAGATCTTCTTTTGTTTTGTTTTGTCTTTTGATCTTTCTGGAAGGGGCAGGACGAAAATTATCCGAAGTACATATTTGGGACCTTCGATATATTAATTTTTTCCTATGAAAGATTACAATGGTGTTTTAACCTCACGTTTGGTTAAAGTAGGTACCTGTTGTTGCACACGATGGCAGGGTTCCACAATGAGTATAACGCTAGCAGCGTGGAAGTGGAACCAGGCCACTTGATGACCTAGTGACGACAGTCCTGAAGGAATTTGGCCTGGAAAATAGGTCGATTAAGAAAATCATGATCATAAATGCAGTGTTTGTGCCACAGTAAATTTTATTTGAAGTTATTTTATTAATATTTAAGTGCTTGGACAGGCGTAGCTATTTAATTAATTAAACAATATTATAAAGCCTATAGATATTTCCGAAGTGCCAATATTTTTATTTCTATGAGTTCTCCTCTCTTTATGTGCAGAAAAATGTTATTCGACATTAAGTTTAATTTTATACTCACTAATGTTTAGGATATAATATGGTGTCATAATGAAGTGAAGGAAAAATGACTGCAACAAAAGCAGCAGTATGAGGCCAAAGCCTCGATCCACTCTCCGAATCAGGTCACACACCAACTCGTATACTAGCCAGAGTACTCGGATCTCTTCGCTCGCCTGTTCTTCATATACTAAATAGTTAAAGAAGGTATAGTTTTCAGAAGGAAGTAAGCATATATTATATGCATACTAATATGAGTACCTTTGTTAAGCCTAAACCTAGTTTACGCCAATAGGCTTACTTTGTGTGTTCAAGCTTTAAACCAGCCAAAAACAACAATTGTTTCGGTTGTAAACACTGAAATTACTAACGTTAGAAAGTTTTTAAGATAAGAAAGTGTGTGTGATTTTTTTTAATACATGTGTCTTCACTAAGACATCATGGAATATTACGATCTAGCCTAACTTAAGACTAATAAGTAATTTAAGTCTAACCTAATTTATTAAAAAGGATATTTAACATAAGAAAGTGTCCAATGACACTACTTACAGTCTCTATTAAAGGGAAGACACTTTGTTCTTGTGTTCTATTTTTCCACTCACTGTTTAGCACTTAATACTAACATGCACTAACACTAATTCACTAGTTCAAGTGGTTTTGTCCTTTTAAGTCGTCTCACTAGGCCCGTGGTGTCAAGGAATTGAATAGCCTCGACATTCACGTGATGGTTCGTGGGCTCCGGCAGTCTTTTTTATTACTGTGGCGACGTCCTCTACATTAAGGTCCCGATGAAGGTCGTAATTGCGAATGAACCAGGGAGCATTGACTACTCCTCTGAGCACTTTGTTTTGGAATCGTTGGATTACTTGGATGTTACTATTACTGGTACAGCCCCACAGCTGGCAACCATAAGTCCATACACGTGTCAGGACTTGTTTGTAGATCAATAATTTATTTTGTACTGATAACGTGGAATGCCTTCCGAGCAACCAGTACAATTGAGTGTAACGGAGATCCAACTCTTAGCGCTTCTTTTCCAGTTCCTCCTTCCTTCCAGATGGAAGTTCCATGTTATGAACTTCCATCGGAGTTTGGTATCCAGCGTCATACCAAGGTAGGTACTTAGCTGAATTTTGTAACGGCACTTTGACGTTATCAATATAATATATTGGCAGGTAATTTGATGGTTTGTTGGAAAAGTTTATGTGAACTGATTTAGACTGATTTAGTCATATCCGCCATTTTTTTGTCCACAAGCCAACAGTATTTATGGCATTTTGTAGTTTTAATACCGCTTCCTTTTCCGTAGCCGCCGTAGACATCATCGGCAAAGGTCGCGATTACGTTACCTTCTAGTTCAGGAATATCGCATGTGTATAAGAGGTACAGGACCGGACCTAATACACTCCCTTGCGGCACCCCAGCTTTTATTTCTTTCAGTTCTTAATAATCATCTTCTTGTCGTACCCTAAACATTCTTTGTGTTAAGTATGACTCAAGGATATTTTAAAATTGACGAGGTAGTAGTTTCTTTAATTTATAATCAAGTCCTTGGTGCCACACTTTGTCAAATGCTTGAGCTACATCCAGAAAGACCGTGGAGCAGACTTTTTGTTCTTCTAGTGCTTTTTCGATATTATTTGTAATTCTATGAATCTGCTCTATGGTAGAATGTTTTTCTCTGAAACCGAATTGGTGATCCGGTATAAGCTGCTTTTTGGCAATAATAGGGTTAAGGCGTTTGAGAAAGAGTTTGTCAAATAGTTTTGCTATAACAGGTAACAGTCAGATTGGCCTGTAAGATGTTACTTCGTGTGGTGGTTTTCCTGGCTTGGGAATCAGTATAACTTCCGCAACTTTCCACATATTGGGAACATATTGAAGTCGCAATGACGCATTAATTAAGGTTGTCATTTTAACTACGGCTTTACGGGGGAAATGCTGTAGTACCTCACCAGTAATTAAATCAAAGCCTGGCGCCTTTTTTTTTAGTTAAACATTTAATTTCACTTAAAACTTCTTTTGGTGTGACTAGAAGGATGTTTAGCTCTTCTGACAATATTTCTTCGAAGTCAAGTGAATCTTCTTCATCGATTTGAAATATATTTTCTAGATGATCAGCAAACCTCCTAACTAACCTTCTAACTTTTTGTATATTACTTGCAGCCCAATTTCCATTAGACTCTCGTAAGGGAGGAATATGTGTTGTAGGTTTTTTGATATTTCTTATCGCTTTCCAGATGGAGTAGTTGGTGGAACCATCAGAAGTTAATTGGTTTAGGTATCTCTTTATTGAAGTATCTTTATGTATTTTAATCTCTCTCCTCAGTTGTTTAGTGAGATTATTCAGATGTTTTGTCTTCAGGACATCTTGTGGAATGCCACCATTTTCTTTGAGCTCGTTTTGTCTTTATCAGATTTTTAATCTCTTCTGGGTAGTAGTTGTTTTGTACCTTTTTCTTAAATTTTGGAGTATTTCTCCAAGCAGCTTGATTGGCAGTTGGATGTTCTTTGTAACTTTATTTACTTCTAATTGTAATTGTTCCTCAGTCTTTAAAGCTACTCTTAAGTCTACCATATTCTCATAAATTTTGAAGCTGTCCCAGTCCGTATGCGGGTTCACGAGAGATGGATTCAGTTTCCGCTTTACAGGGTCTTCGCCAATTGTGAGTAAGATTGGTGAGTGATCTGAGTTCATATCATAGGCTTCCTCTATTTGGAAAACATTTGGTGATACTTCTCTAAATATGAAGAAATCTAGAAGATCTGGTATTTTATTCTTGTCTGTTGGCCAGTATGTAGGCTTTCCTGTCAAAATTGCATCACATCTCAAATCTTTCATTGCATTAAACAGTTCTTTTCCTTTAGTCAATATGAGTCTTTATCCTCAGTAGGTATGTTTTGCATTGAAGTCCAACACAAATCTATTTCCAAGACTTTCTAGCAGACTTGTGTACTGGTCGTACTTAAGTGCATGTCTGGGTGGGCAGTAGATAGAAGATATTGACACCGCTTCATTGATAGGCTCACAGCCACAGCCTGAATATGTTCTTTTTCATATTTAAACACCTCATGGTGTTTTAAACTGTCCTTTATTATAACTGTACTTCCCCTCTGGATTTATTGCTTGAGCGAAGGGCATGGTAGGCTTGAATGTATGACTCCCTTGTAAAATATGTTTCCGATACCAAGCAGATGTCAATGTTTTCATGTTTAAGAATTATATGAAGTTCTATTTGGTGTTTTAAAAGTCCATTAGCATTCCATGCCATTATTTTTAAAGGCATCAAGACGTTTAGAAGCTGCTATTTTGGTGCTGCTTTCTAGTTTTTGAAGTCTTTCACTAAAGGATGTCAATAATGAAAGTATGGTGTTAATCTTTTCATCTATGCCTGTGTTAGATGTCTCATCTTGTGGTGTTGAGGATAGAGTCTTGGGACCTTTAGTTACCTCAGCAAAGGATACAGTCTTGGAAACTAATTTAGCTGGTTTTACAGATTTGCCCGTTTCAGTCTTTGATTTTGATTTTTAGACGTTTCTCATTTTCTGTAATTCTTTTGCTACTACACAGCATCTGTAATTAGCTGGGTGTGACTCACCACAGTGAACGCACTTCGGTTTCGCGTCTCGTAGCTTGTTACAGTCTACTGTGAGGTGCTTTGCAATGCTTTGCAGCATTTTACACACCTCGGCTCCTTGGAGCAGTATTTCTGTATGTGCCCATAAGCTTGACTCCTCTTGCAATCGGGAATCAATTTCGGTGATTTCAGTGGCTGTACATCAATTTTGCAGCCAAGTATGTATTTTATTTCATAAATATTTTTTATGATTTCCTGATGGTGGAAAGAGAGAATGAACATGTTAAGCGGTTCCTTGTTTTTCCAGCTATATTTGACGGCTGCATCTAAAATTTTAAATCCTTGGAAGATGAGGTCTTCAACTATCCTTTCAGGTTTGCAAGAAGCATGCAGATTTTTAGCCATTTCTCTTATTGGCCTGCTCTGCTTGTTTCTTTAAGATGTTTTGTGATACCTCTGTAGGTAGCTTCACTATTGGTGTCTATCTTATAATCTTCACCGATCCATTCCTAAGCATTTTCACGGTGAAAGAGTCTTCTTCGTCCGTCTCATACTGAATTGATTCAGCGGCTGCCTCATCCCTTTGTGTTAAGGGCTGATCTATTTTTCGTTCGAGCTGAGCTATTTGTTCCTTGAGTTGATGGACAATACTTTCCAGGTCTGAGCATCGGGCTCTTTCCTTTTTCAGTTCACCCACAAGTAATTGCTCGGTTTGGGTTTTAATTTCAATAACACTTGGAATTAGAAAGACAAAACCTCGCCTTAATTCATTACACAATAACAAATATTAGGTCAACGATTCATCGTAACGCGATCGAAGAACTTTTTCGATCACAATAATTAATACGCGACGTTTCTAACCGAAATGAAAACAACGACTGGTGAAGACTGGTGTGTGAGAATGATGAAATGTTTCTTTCACACACCTGCCACCCACCACTGGACTTGACACCCCCGTACACGACCACTAGACCGAGTCGAGCGTCGCTTCTCGGTCCCTACATCGATATCTGACGCGATATCGTCTGCGAGTCGAGTGCTTCAAGGGCTGCACAGACCGCCCCCGTACCGCCCTGTATTAGCAGGGCGCGAATACACAAACCACCCGAAGGAGGCATAAGCCCTGAACGGGCTTACACGAGGGGGACTCTCGCGAGGAAGGGTGTAACAAATACAAGACTCACTCACCTTCCATCTGATGACAGTCGTTGTTAAAAAGAATATTTTTGGGGAGTGTGAAGTTGTTAATTAATGGTTTCTTGTTTCCACACTTCCTTCTATCTGAAAAATGCAAAGTCCCATATCCGGACAATACAAAGAAACCGGATATGAATGTTTTTATATATTAATTATTTGTTAAAATTAAAACGTTATGTATTTCGGTTCGATTCGACCCAACAATTCTCACTGGGCTGAAGAGACTTCCCATGCTCATGCATATTACAATAATTGTTTGTTTGGTAGTAGTTTTAACATTATCACCGAAACATGTTTTTTTGTTAAGGAAAAAGTAGAGGGTCGTAGCTGAGGGCTTTATCTCATTAAAATCATCGAATGACCGGGAATTAAAATAAAGAAAATATTTGGTGACTTACCCATTCCTTCTAGCAACTTCGAAAGTCTACTGTTAACTACCCTTAGTATAACAGTTAGTCTAATTACAACGATCGCAAACTGAAACTCTAGCAGTATTTCTATGATGTACTCCAGGTAGTAGGAAGAGAGGGGATACAAACTTACTGCAATAATTATAAGACTTTTTCAAAGGCGCAGTTGAAGTCTATCGTTCCATAAGTCATACATATTTCTATCTCAAAACGACTTATTGTGTAATGGCGGCCGTATCAGTTACATTTAAATTACGTGTACCCTCTTGATACCCCAGGCATCCTATTATCCATATCCAAATTGAGTGTCCTGATTAACGAGCTAAGTCTGAATATAGGATATTGCTTCTCCTCTCACACTTTGAAATCGATTTTACCCTAATAATTGAAGTGAATCTTCTAATGCGACTTCCAACAAGGTTGCGTTAAACGTTTAACGCTCATGGGGAGGGGGAATAGAAAGAGACAGAGCGAGAGTATATGCTTCCCTTTTTCATTTCCACATTACGACTTCCGCGCAGAGTGACTCCACGCATTTTTACTACATACACTTTTCGTGTATGTTATGTTTGTTTATAAGTGCCTCTCACATTAAATATTGTATTTTATTGCCATACATTGGCATAAGAACAATAAATACAGTGTGCCGAGCGTTGGAAAGCTTTTATAAAATAAAAAATCAATAAGTTAACATTAGGCCAATTTACTTAATTTTGTAAAAAAATTATAATCCATACATATGAAATTGGCGTTTTGTCGTACTGGCCACTTTGACCTCAAATATCTGCTCATTGGTTAGGAATTTCACTTTCAATTTTACGAGTTGGACTTCCACCATGGCACCAGTGCTGCAGAAACGGCTCGAAGCGAATGGCGGCGGTGTCGCAAAAGAAAACACAGTGCCATTTTGGTTTTCGATTTTGTTCTGGTAATATCGACCTGCAGAACAAGTCCCGTGGACGGCTGGAGACCGAAATTGATAATGAAGAATTGAAGGCTATTGTGGAAGCGGATCCATCGCAAACTACGTCTGAGTTCGGTGTTCGTGATAAAACTGTATTAATCCACTTGAAACAAATTGGGAAGGTGAAAAAAAGACTGAGACCAGACTGCTACCAAATAAGCGGAGCTTCTATTGGAATGTCTAAGACCTCACCTGCTCAGACCTTGCCCCAAAAAACATTTTTTTCCAAATTTGGATAACTTCTGCAAGAAGTAAAAAATTCAACTCTGATGAGATCAGGGCAGTCTAAAATGCCTTTATAGATTTTATTGATTCCCGCCCCAATGTTTTTTTAGTAAAGGGATCAATGAGCTACCTATAAGGTGCGCTTACACGGGCAACTAAAATTGCTCAATTCCAGTCAATACTCGTCAACTATGACGTCACGACTACATCAAGCAATTTACGGCAACGGCAACAAGCATCAATACTGCGCAATACAATATTGAGCGATATGGCGCAACTTCATCAACTACGCAATACTGTCCTACACGAGCATTTCAGTATTCGCTCGCTATGGACGACATTGTTCTTGCTGCGGCGGCTTGTAGCGCTTTTTTTATTATTAATAAAAAACAAAAAAGAAAGAAAAGGAATAGGCGTATCTGAGTGCGATCGTTTTTGGCCGCAATTTTCGTTGTGTAAAGAATTAGATGATATATTATTCAAAAACTTTACTAGAATGTCACGAACAAACTTTGAATTACTTTTGAATAAAGTAATTAGAAATTATTATTATTTAGACTTCTTGCTCTCCCCTCGGAAGCAAGACGGCAAGCCGCAAAACAAACAAGTGCGAATGAGACATATACAAAAATTGCTAGGAATTTCCAAGTCCATTGGATATTCGTCAATTCGTATCTGCGACATTGAGCGATATGAAATATCTGGAGCAATTAATAGCAATATTGCCGAAATATGTAATTTATTGACATTTATTGAATTTATTGAAATTGCTCCATTAATTGCTCCAGATCGGTCCATTCGAGTCGCCGAGGAATTATTGCCCTCGTGTAAGCGCACCTTTAAGATGGCAAAAGTGCAAGATAGCAATGGTACATACTTTGATTAATTAAATATATTCTATTTTAAAATGACTACTTTTTGTTTCTCCCATACAAAACCCCAATTTCATATGTAAGGACCTAATATTTATTCTAGATACATATTAGAATGCAAGTGTTATAGGTAAATTTATTACAAAGCTAATACCTGGGTTGTTTAAATAGAACGGCACACACAAGTATTGATACCAGTCAATAAGGCAGAGAATGACCACAGCGGATAGGAAACAGAATATAGTTGCATACATATATATCGCTTCGATTTGCTTTGACTTTATCTCGCCCAGAAAGTTTCTGATCTGGAATTATAGATCGTTATATATAACGAGTAATAATGTCTCCATAAAACTTCTTTAAATGTAAACGAATTCAAATGCTTTACGACATTCGCTGACCACGTCATCAATGTTGTTACCTAGAGTTATATGAGAAATTATGTGATCATACATTATTAGTAACTTGTAAGCCGAGTCTAACTTCTGTATTTTTATTCTATATGCTTTATTTTACGGTATAATTATAGTGACCAACTTTACTCATTTACTGAGTATCGTACTCTTTTTTTCGCAAACCGTACTCTTTAAATCATGTACTCTGAAATTTCCTTATGTTGTCTAGGCACTAGTGCTGCTGTTGTACGGGTACTTTCACTAGGGAATGATTATTGGAGCAGTGAGAAGTCACAACTTTCTGTAAAAACATTATCTGCCGTCTTAACAGTCAAATTCAATATGCAAAATGAAAGTTTTTCGGAAGTGACTACAATATTAGACAAATAAAGTTTTTATCGTTTTTTCTTCTTTTTTTTTCACCTATGAAATACTTGCAAAGTGTACGCTTTTTAAAAAAAGTTGTTCACATAGTTGGTCACCTTAGTACAATATATTATATATTTCACCTAGACTAGGCCGAGACAACTAAATATATAGTAGGAGAGGTGGCACCAATTTTTGGGCAGGTATTTGAGGCAAGCTGAAAACTTGTCACATACCTCTTCTATTATATTCCAACAAGGAATTGCAGACCTGGCTGGTGAGCAGCGGGGCTAAATCAACCCCTACATTTTTAAAAATATTAATTTTTTTTCCCCAAAAATATATTTGAGGAAATACGCAATTTATATATGTTGCAGTTTAATACTTAATAAATACGAAAAAAAATAAGCCAGACAATTTAATCGGGGCTTTAACATTACCAGACGCGTGCAAATATTTTTTCAAAAAATTATAAAAAATGTTTATGAGGCAGCTTGAAATTTTAATGGAGTGTTATTTATAACTATAAAATAAAATTCCCAAAAAGACAGATCATTTTGGTAGGGCTTTCTACCTGCCAGGCGATCAAACAAATAATGGATGGGTACGGGCCTGTACTACTATAGACAAGCTGTAGTGTGAGAAGAGCGCATATCGAAGCTGTCTTCGTTTGGTTGCCGGTTATATTGGCTTAGTGAGGCCACGTGACTTACAATAACCCATGAGGTTTTTAGTTAGAATTTCGGAGTCGTTACTTTCAGTCGTATTATTCTACTAATGGTATTATAAGTTTTAAAACTCAAATAATTAGAAAATGTCTAGTGAAAAGTTAGTGTGTATTTGAAAAAAATGAGAAAGTGATTGTTGGGAGAAAACTTCAAAAAAGTAGGAGGTGTAAATATCCGTAAACATCATAGGTTAAAATATAATCATATGTTTTGCAGTGATTTACCTTTAGATGGTTATCACACAAGTTGTTATAAGAATTTTATAGCTTTGATGAAAAAATATAGTGAAAAACTGGATGAATCAATATTTATACTCTTACAAAAGGTATTGTATTAATTTAATTATTTTTCAAGCATTACATACTGAAAAAAAATAAGATTTACAGCACTAAGTTTATAGTTTTCTTACTGACATAATAAAATGTGAATTTTTATCATTATTCTATCTTTTATCTGTAAAATAAATACTTTTAATAAAACACTATTTTGACCGGATTGAAGTTATGTATTATTATAAATTTACACACCGTGTAGTACAGCGTGGGGTCAGACCACGCACGCTGTAAAGCACGGAAACGTCGGATAAATTTAAAATTATGTTAAATAGTGTAAATTTATAATAATACATAACTTCAATCCGGTCAAAATAGTGTTTTAAAATGAAAAAAGTATGTTAATCAAAGACAATACTAAATAAATATCTATTTCTTTTCGCAGAGATGAAGAGGTTGCCGAATCTGATACAGAAGAATCCGAAGATTCAAGTAGTTGAAAAGATTCTGATCCAAACGAAAAATGAAATTATATTGTAACGAATTTAATTTATTTCAAATTTTTTTATACTTAAATAATTGAAACACTGAAGAAATATTATATTTTTATAAATCACATTTTAATTTTAACATTGGAAGTAACCCTTATTAATTTTAAGAGAAAAAGGTTTAAATTTCCGTAAAATTTTGACTTGCAATAATGTCAGAGAAACAATTTTTAGTTTTGAATGTAGGGGCAACAGAGAATTGTACTGATTTTTTTAATTCTCTTCAAAAATAAATATTTTTACGGAAATATCAAATATTTAACAATTCATTAGTTTAAATTCGCATTAAAATTGGCAAAATGGCTAATTTTTTAAGATAAAAAAGAAATCACAAAAATATCTCCCTTTAACGTCCATAAATCAATACAATCACTTTTATGCAAAATGTATTTAGTACAAATTCAGAAAATTTTATATTTTTTTACTCCGAAATTCTAACTAGAAGCTATGGGTTATTGTAAGTCAGGGCCTGCTAGAGTCAATAGTAACGCGGCAAGCAAGAACGAAGACAGCTGTCGATATGCGCTCTCTCTCACACTACAGCTTGTCTAAGTAGTAAGGCCGTACCCATCCATATTGTTGATGCTGGAGGTAGAAAGCCTACCAAAATGATCTGTCTTTTTGGGAATTTTATTTTATAGTTATAAATAACACTCCATTAAAATTTCAAGCTGCCTCAAAACATTTTTTATAATTTTTGAAAAAATATTTGCACGGTCTGGTAATGTTAAAGCCGAAAATGGTTATTTTTTTTTTATTTATTAAGTATTAAACTGCAACATATATAAATTGGTATGCCTCAAATATATTTTTGGGAAAAAAAAAATAATATTTTCAAAAATGTAGGGGTTGATTTAGCCGCTACTCACCAGCCAGGTCTGAATTGTGTTGGAATATAATAGGAGGTATGTGAAAGTTTTAGCTTGCTCAAATACCTGCCCAAAAATTGGGGATATATTTAACGCTTATACCGTCTATCATTGACATTTAATGATTGTTGAAGCTACTAAACGGACATAATTGAAAAGGAACCTTTTCAATACGAGTTAAGGCATCGAGTATACACCGACAGCGCTTGGGGGCCGTAAAACAGCCCACTAAAGTGACAGCAGATAAAACTGACTGATAAGCAAGCCATATTATATGTGTGGTGGCCGCACGACGCGATTGCTTTGGATATGTCACTTCCATCACGAAACCTACTAAGATTGTTGTTTCTGAAATCATAAAAAGCGTTATATTTTTAAAAACGTTCAGTTGTTAGCTTTGTCGGAGTTGAAAGAAATTTCAACAAGACATTTTTATTAGAAATAGAGCGTTGTCGTCTCTTGTATAAGTTTAAAAAGTAAATAAAGAAACCCTAATACTACGCTTCTTTAAATTCGATAAGAGATGTAACTAATTACTAACTTACCTAGAGCTGTAATAAAAGCGATGCTGCATATATAGTATACAAGTGAAAATTTTATCCCTTCAGGTACAAAAGTCAAAGGTGCCATGCCGAACACTCGCGACAGCTTAAGGACGAGGTTTAAAGGGCCCTCACATAAGGGTCTTTTCGTATCTTTTTCTTCCTTAGCCATCGAAATGAACTTTATAAAGACTGACAAAATATGTTCCACCTTATTGAGTCAAAGTTAAACTACAAGAGCCCTCAAAATAAACAACTTTCTATGAAATAAAGCCTGTGTTTGTATAATAACGATTAAGGTTTGTGTCAAAAATAATAAATCAAACGTTCCATACATCTTTAATCGTATCAAAATACGTTACAGTCTATAAAAATACGAGGTTATAAATGGGCAGAAGGGTGTTTTTGTTATAATCATATAATGCAATAGACACATGGATTAAAGTATAGTTTCGTTGTTGGCGTGTGTCTGTTCATTTCCCAAACCGCCAATGTTATTTCCGAGTGGTCTCATAATAGCTTGAAAAGTCCCCACCATTACTTGATTCCCTTCCAATCCGGGAAGCTGTCTCTTAACTCGACGACTATCCAAACTCTTTCCATCTGGGAAAAATATGTTGTCTCTTATAAAATCACGTAAAGTCAGGTTATTTTGCGACCCAAAATCAATGGGTACACCTAGATTTTCTATACCAAAGTTTTTATGCACCTTACGCATATTCGGTACTTTTAAACCAAAATTTGTATCCCCATAAGCATTTAAAAAGATTGCGAAAACAATAAATAAAAACATTGATTTTAAAACCATTGTAAGGCAAGTGTAAGAATGCAACTTAAAAGGATTTTAAGTCTCTTATATGCATAATGATAATTTGCTGTCCTATATGCATTTGAATACATTAAGATAAGTCGTGTCTAAATATGAAAAAAGTATTTATCGTAAGTAGAACATTGTGTGGGTATTTTTAACCAATATTAAAGGAAACGGGCTGATTGTTAAAATAATGAAATTTTTAAAAAATATTTTATTACTCCTTATACAATATTAGCTTATCTTTTAATTTATCACAGAAAAACATTAATATTTTACTTAAAATATACACTCTATTATTAACAATGTTTTAAAGTCTTTTTATCAGTAATTTGAGGTTAAATGTCTAAAGCGACGAAAGTTACTTTCATTATCACTTTGAACTCTCGTGACTTGGAAGGATGACTTTACTAGTGTTATCTTATATGTCATAGACCACGTTAGGACAGAGAAGGACAGCTATATTCATATACAAAATGATTAAAAATTACTCATTTAGGGCAAATATCGGCAGCATCTTTTTATTTCAATGAATTGCTAAAGAGGGAATATACGAAGTTGGAAACTGTACATCTTCAATTTACAGAGTGTGAGTGACTAGATCGAGCCGTTATCGCTTCTTCCTTCGGGGCTTCTGTTTCGGCGGTTGAACGGTGACGCTGGCTTCTTGGATCTCCTGCTGCGAGGCCTGATCGGTGTTCTGAAGTGTGCCTCGAGCCTCCACGAAGAACATTACGTCGCGGAGTTGCTCCTTCAGTTCATCGATCTAGGAGGAGACGGAAGTTGGGAAGTCAGTGGAGCACAACAGGAAACTATCTCGTATTCTTAGGTGAATATAATAATAAACAAAATTAGTAGACGTAGAAGCCGAAAGTGAGACAGTACAAATGCACGATCCGGCTCGAAGGACCATACCTCTCTGCGGAAGGCTTCGTCCTTCGCCCTGGCCCTCTCCTGCCACTGGGCTTGGCTACCCGCCAACGCCGTGGCCAAGCCTCGCTCCTCCGACAGCTCCGACTGTAGCTTCGACACTCTGGTAAAAATAAAGTATATATTAGAAAATTTAAAATTTACCTATAATTGATTATTATGATATACGCCACTTCTCACTTGTTGTTGAGAGCCGTGACCTTGTGCGTGAGAGCCTTATTCTCGGCGGCGTTGGCTTTGGCGCGGTCGCGAAGGGCGGCGCTCTCCGCTTCGGCGCTCTCGCAACGCACGCGCCACGATTCGCGTTCTTCATCGTGAGTCCGTTCTAGCCTGGATAAACATCGTTAGTCATCATAAACGGGAATTCAACATTCATCCCCAAGAAATAAAATTGGAGTCGAGCGAAACCGAGTCGGGCTCGTTCTGACCGTAAAGGGGCCGTTCAAGTAATACGTAAGCAGATTTATTGCAATTTATCCTCCCCAGCAAAAAGTAAGAAAAGCTTTCAAAAGTAATATTACATAAACGTATATATTTTTTGTAGAAATCCTCGAAAATGCATTTCGTTTTCAAGCATAGACAATGTAACAAATGTAATCACCAAATAAGAAAAACAAAGACCCGCCCTTCAGCCCCATAGTGCTTACGAAATACTTGACCGGCCCCAAAGACACGTAGATCGTAGCGTACTTAGCGATTCTCTCTTCGTAATGTATCCTCTGCGTGTCCAAGTGATGAGTGAGCAGATAGGTGAACTCCAGCTTGTCTCCACAGGCGGGTTCAGGGTCGGAGGTGCGGCCCTCTGCGGCGACCAGTTTGCCGTCTGCCTTGTTTTGCACCAGGCGGTGGACGAAGTTGTCACCTTGACGATGAAAATCAATTGATAAAAAAAGTTGATTTAAAACGCAAAAAACATGTGTATGTACTTATGAACACGCGTTAGAAGTTATACTTCTTTGGCGTAACAAGATAAAAATCTATTTAATTTTTTTATCTTTCGCTTTATTCTACGTATGTAGAAAAAGCGACACTAACAATAGAAAAGAGGTATTTAATACATTAATAGTTTTATTATAAAACATTATCTAGTTTATAAATAAAGTTTATTTAAATATCACAAAAAATATTTCTACATAATTTCTTTAATTATGTAGAAATGTTTTGTTATTTAAAATGTTGACTATGCTAACTTCAGGGTGTCGGTTTTTTGTGACGGTTTGCGGGTGTCAGTTTTTTATGACGGTGTGCGCGCGCATATTAAAAATTACTCTCATCATTTTTCCCTAACGCGCCAAAAGAAGTATAACTTCAAAATTTTGTAATATGTATTTGGTTTGTAGACGGGTAGTAATCGGATTTGTTCTTGTATTCCCATGTTTACAGCCTGCGGCAACTAAACAACTCAGCCCGAGCAGAGAGGGCTAAAGACACCGTTAGTCTGCCTGCAGAAGTATACCTGCGTAGTCCCACACGCGGTTTGAACCGAGCTGCAGTGCGTATGTGTGGTTGGATAACATGAAGTGCTTGGCGGCGTGACCCTTCTCGTACCTGTGCAAAAAAAATTAGCAGAATAATAGTTTGAAAACATTGGAAAATGTAAAATAAAAGAAAAAACAATTTCCTATACGAAATGTTCATCACGTTGATACGGTGATTCCCCTAAATTAAAGAACGAGAACATGAATTCCAATCGTCAAAATATATATCCACAATATTCGGATAATGGCGGATTTTAGGTTTTAAAAAACTAGAATTCAGTAATGAAATCTTGGTTGTCAAATGTTGATGCGTGCGTTCAGACGCCTTTTTCTTTAAAGTAATGAACTTAATATGTGGTTTGTATGGAGGTACTTTCATACAATCATAAATTAAGTTCAGCTAATCTGTAACACGACATTCGTGACACTCCTGTACTGAACTTACCGTCCACAGCCCACATGACCACAAATGAGGCAGATCCACATTGTACCGGCCTCCACTTCGAGCATCCCTTCGGCCACTCCGCAGGGCGTGTCTCGGGGCTCACCTGTCTCTTCCGTCTCACCCTCTATGTGTAACAGTTAAGGAAACATTGTTTAGTTTGCCTTTTTTTATAGTCTTAGAGTTGGCATTTTTTTTTATTGAACGTTAAATATGTACATACCTTGGGCGGCCAAGGACTCGCAGGCGAGACACTTGGCGCAGTCGCGGGGCTCCGGCGTTTGAGCGCATCGGCAGACCGGGCAGCGAGCGTCCCGCCACCCCATGAGGCATTCTGCGTGGAACGAGTGAGCGCATTGCACGCTCAGGACGCCCGCTACGCTCTCGTCCATACGCTCTATGGATTAAATTTAAAATAAATGTATATGTATATATATAATTCTTTCTTCATTCTTTTGAATTCATACAAAATCAAGCCCACCCTAAAACGAAAAGGTGTGTCACCATAAGCTCATAATTTAAACTTGTTAAGAAATATTAAGTATAAAGAAAGACTAATACCATTGGATAATTGTACACACACTTTAGATATCGACCACTATTGCAGTGATTTGTTTCTTGTGAATATGAAAGTGTACCATACTATACATGTTTCTGGAATGCTGTTTTAATGCTATTGAGTGAGATATATAAAGTGTATGGTATGCTTGTTACATTTGGATTTTGATTCCACAGAATCATTACTACATGTTTCGCTATGACTCCGAGTAGTGTGGACTCAGTTTCCACACTTAAACACACATTTGGTAAGATTTACACTAATCCAGGCACTATACAGTCTGGTCACCCCCAACACAGGGGATCCCTAGCATTCCATCAATTTTACTTTGAGTCTTATATTTTTCAACATATTAATGTAAGAAGTTTATAAATTAAGGAAATGGACGGCGAGTTTAATGTTTTGGTTTTTCTGTTTAAAAATGTAATTAATGTATTTTTAATTACATTAAAATTATTTGTGATGAGAATATAAAAGGAGCAAGGAATATTTATGCTTAAATTATGTTAGCATTTTGTAATTTTGTCAGATATTTAGTATTTCTATATTATTAATAATTTTTAAACTTTTAAATAAATATCTTTTTGTCTTCAGGCTGGACCAGATGAAAGTCTCCAATGGGACTTCATATTGTCATAATAGTATTACTTTGTTAGTTAAAATCTATTTAGTGGAATTTACCTAGGCAGACAGGGCAAGTAGGCAACTCAGTATGTGTCGGTGGGGGTGCTCCATCACGTGCATACTCAACCCGTGAGACCCAAGCCGTGTGGCACAGGGCTGCAGGCTCTAAGCTACTGTATGGCACACCATCAAAAGCGGAGTGGAATTCTCGAGCAGCAGCACTTGTGCGGAAACTAGAAACCAAAATAAGCTTCATATTATATATTTGTACACAGTACATATATATGTGTGCATGTCTTCATGCATTGTCTAATAGAAAATTAACTACAATTCTCTCTGTTTTAGGATTTAGGGTGTTATCTGAAAGTACATTGTTTGATAGCACAATACTTACGTAAGGAGTGCCATATAGTGATCAGGTGAACCATCTCGAAGTACACGCACATGTGCAATGTCTTGTTGACAGGCAGCAGCAAATGCCAGCAAGTCAGGAGCACCGAGAGCTCCCGGAACTGATAGAAGGCATAATGTTTTTGCTTCTTCAGCTTCTTTTAGTTCACTAAAACAAATAAAGTTTTATGTTGTAAAGATAAAGGTCTATATCAAGATTTTATCATCAGAATTTAAATAGAAAACATACTTTTCTTTATATAAATGTAGGACTCCTTTAGTGACTTCCACCAGTGGATTGCCACAAAAAAAGCTTATGACATCATTTTCATCGGAAACACTTCCCTCAGTGGTAGCCCGACGTGAGCTCGTCGGCAGTATTCCAGATACTGAATTTGGGCCACTAAGGATGCTTGCATAGGTTTCAACTGTGATTGTTTTAGATTCGCGAGCTCCACGATCTTTTTTCTTTTGTTCTTTAGCAAACTCTATAAACAATAATTATAGTATCATAGAAAACATTCAGCAAAAATTTATTCGCAAATTTTAAATACTCACCTATTTCTGTTGCATTGTCTCCCATCTCTGGATGCTCTTCATCCATTTCAATTCGCAGTACACACAATGACACAGACATTTACATTAGTTCTATGACCTTACATAAATTAATAAAGGATCTAGTATCAGAACCGTTATTTTCCAAGATTTAATCTTTAACTTGTAAATGACTAGGAAATCAAAAATACAAATAATTTAACACGAAGAAGTATCAACAAAGAGATGATATATTTAATATTATGCCACAATTCACAAAGTACAAACAAAAACTAAAAAATAAAATTTAAAGACAAAGTCACTTTACGACAGGCGTGACCCACTAACGCCAAACGAATTTGTAATTTGTATAGGAATGTTCAAGTTGTCATGTGACCATTCCGTAGCGTGAGCTAATGTCATTCTCATACAAATTACTTTGGCGGTAGTCAAGCGCTTTGACTCAGTCATGACAACTTCTACAGAATGTTCCACTAGAACCAACTTCAAATACCCCGAAATATCGATTAAAACCCCTAAAGTTTTGGTTGTGCACTTGGTTTGAAAGGTTGTTATAAATATGTATTCAAAATACATTCAAGTCGTATAAAGTCGGAAGCTAGCCAAAGTAACCCCAATCTGGAAGTCTGAAAACAGAGTGGAAGTTTCAAGTTACAGACCGATATCTGTACTTCTAGTCAAAGCTGTTCTCATTTTTAGAAAAACAATCGCTCCTTTCTTACAACCAATTCGGGTTCAGAAAACAAGATCAACTTAAGTAACTTTTCAAGAAGCTTTTTTGTTAGTTAAGCTAGCACTTGGGAACAGGTTTCCATCGTAGCAGAGAAAGGTATAACTTGCATTTCAAAATAATCTGGTAAGTATAAATCTTAGCAAAACCGAATTCCTGTGTTTTACATCGCTCCAGCCCTATCAATCTACCAGTCATTAAACTTCACACATGCTATAACCAATATTCATTCCAATGTCCAGTTGTCGAATACATGGAAAGTATTAAATATGGGAGAAATAATAGTTCGACCCATCACTTGGGAAAAACACATTGATGCAGTCTTCTAGGGTTCCCTGCTAATGTATATCTTCTATCAACTAAAATGAGAAGCGGAGCACGAAGTTATTAGAATAATTTATTTAGCAATTAGTTAGTCCATCCTAACATACCAACACACCTACCACATGTCTGCCTGCAAGAGGAAGAACGGCTGAACTTCAATTAAGTTAGAACGTGCACAACGAGCAATTCTTAAAGTCGCATATCGCTGACCACAGTCAAACCACCTAGAAACAAAAACCTATATCACAAACTCCATGGAGTAATAATTAATCAAACATATCTAAGATCACGTGTTTTGTATTCCCGACGACAAAACAGACTATGTTTGGTCAACGCTTTTTTTTATTTTATTTCTTAATAACAAAATCTCCCAATCTATGGATTCTGGGATAGTCAAACTATCCAGATTAAGTCACAAAACATATAAAAATTACTCTAGCTGAATTGGGTTTCGATTCTACAGAGGCCTTATTACGAATTTTGGCATGACTCTGAGGTTCCAAAAACTAACACAGACACAGCGCAAGTTTAAAACAACTCTCAGCTATGTATTTAAGAGTTCAGAATACATTCGCACACACACCCATTCCATACTCACGCATACTTAAGGTCGAATACGGCTTGTATTTGAATAGTTGTAACACTAAGACGTTTTATTAAAAAAATTGCTTTATACATGCATCATGTACCATGGAATAATTGTAATCTGCCTAGTGTAGTGACTAGCGATAGATGAATTAATATTTCTGTCATGAATAAAGTTTTTGAAGTGAAACTTCTTTAGGCGCATGAGGGTAAATTTTTTACGGATGAAACGCAATAATAATAATATTAGCGTCACGAAGATGTGCAGTGTTTTTGTCGAAGAAAAGGGAGAGAGTGACTGAGACCGATTGAAAGAGAGAGAGAAGGGCCTTATATAAATTTTATTTTTAAAATTAAAATTTCGTAAATAGAATTTATGAAATATAAGTATTAAATATTTTATTCAAAATAATTTATTGAAATCTCAAATGATAAATTGTAAATTAAAATGCCACGTGTTATTATTATCGAAGAAATAAATTTATAATAATATAATTTGTATTAAATTTTCGACACTTTTAATATTTTAATGACAATTAAATTCCTAACTACTTTTTATTATTATTATTATTTTATTAAAATAGCTGTTATTGAGATATTGCAGTATTACAGCTTCTTTTTCAGTTGTAACCACGCTTACAGTTTATATTTGATTTAGTTTGCTGGTTGGGGTTGAGGCATTATAATATAAATTGTAAAGAATCGTGCGTTTATAAAAAATAAAATTGAATAAAGTACCACCTATAAAACATAATGATTCCCCCTAAAATTGGGGGGAAACCCCTTAGTTGGCATCACTGCTCACTGTGTTGGCTTGTATGATATTTAAAGCGATTAGGATATTAAGCAAAGTATGAAAGTACCGACTGCAGTGCTATCTGCCGGGCTGATTTGTGAATCTAAACCATTCCCAGATCCCCTTGAACACACACAAAAAATTTCATCAAAATCGCATTGTTTGAGAGGATTCATAAAAAAAAAAAAAATATATATATATACTAGTGGACCCCACAGACGTTGTCCTGCATGATATTTAAAGCGATTAGGATATTAAGCAAAGTATGAAAGTACCGACTGCAGTGCCATCTGCCGGGCTGATTTGTGAATCTAAACCATTCCCAGATCCCCTTGAACACACACAAAAAATTTCATCAAAATCGGTCCAGTCGTTTGAGAGGAGTTCAGTCACATACACACGCACAGAAGAAATATATATATTAAGATATGAATACAATCTTCACAAGCACAGCCCCATAATAGGCTCTTAGGAGGCCCCGACACACACACACACTAACGGATCCGGATGATCCAATAACCGTAGCTAACAATAAATTAAAAGCCGCCCGCCCGGCAAATAATAATAATCAAAATAGTTAAACACAGATTAGGGTAAAAACTGCCTTTACCGGGGAAGGCGAGGATCTTTACTTCGCACTTCGCTCACTCCAGTGAGCTTCCATCCTGCCCTTCAGGCGATTGACCACCCCGCGACGGCTCAAGCCGAGGTTCGAGTCTCACGGGAGACGCCCTTGCGCTAGTCGCGGGAAAAACGCCCATTCTGGCCGAGCTACGCTCGCCAAAACAGCCCGAGCTGAGCTGTAAAGGCCATTAAGGCCAACAGCGAGATTCCATTCAAAAAAAAAAAAAACAAGCACAGTCATAAGTCACAACTCACAATGTCTTTAGCACAGATGAGTAGAGCTACTCGTAACACGCTAGGCATCTTGTCTGAGCCCCTAGAACCTGTTGGCGTTGCGGTTAAAATTGTACAAATTTAATAAAATGCCGTCAAATAACTGGGGCTTTAGTCAAGATGCCTTAACAGTAGTGTATGTAGAACGTCAAAAACTAAATTTGTATGAAAACTTTTCGACACGAACTGTCATTTCCATACAAATTAAGTTTTCGACTTTCTACATACACTACTGTTATTAGGCATCTTGACTAAGGCAATCATTGTCAACACAAGGTTATCATTGTCAACACAACAGCCAATGTCAAAAAGCGAAGGTAGTGGTTCCGTGTTAAAAAGTTATTTAATTTTACTTTAGTACCGTGCATAATAAAATAAATGTAAATAATATCCAATATTGTTTTTAAAGATCTCTTAGTGCGTTTTCCAATTACAGCACTAGAGCGCATTATGCGGCATAATGCTCAACGTTGAATGTTCCAACTACAGCAACGCTTCGCACAATTGAGCACTCTCAAAAGTAATGCTCTCGCGTGCTTCTCGCAATCAATACCAACACAGTGACAGAAAATTGACCAGTGTTTTTCTTTAAGTTGGCATTGATCGAAATTTTCGTTAGTAAATATTATTTATTGTTGAAAAATTTGTAAGGCTTTCGTTTCGTCGTAGATTTTGAAAATAATTAAAGTTAATTCAAACTGCTAAAAAAAATAAATATAAGTATGGATGAAGGTATAAATAGTTACTTTTTTTATATTCCACGTCATTTAAAATATAAATACAATTTCATTTTAAAATTCGGATCTGTAAACAAATTTATTTTACAGGATTATACTTTTGTAAACATTGCAATGGTTTTGAAAAAGTATATAATTTTTTTAGAAATCCTTTAAAAAAATTACTCAAAACGTAAATGATGTAAACTTCTTACATGAAACTAACTATTTTACTGTTAATTTAGCTTGTTAAAACCTTATATTCTTGAAAGGTTTTCTCTATTTTCAGTAAAAAAATGTTAATGAAATAATCAAAATACAAATTACTTATAATAAGCGTAAATAGTTATCAACCAATTATTATTGTTTACCACATTATTTATACATTCATGAGGTTGCTAACTCTATTCAGAACATTTTTTTTTCAACACTGACTTAGCGCACTCTGCTGATGCATTTGAAAACTAATTCACGTTCCAATTAAGCTTCAGCATAATGCGGCATTGTGCGGCACTGAGTCGCATTATGCTGTGTAATTGGAAAACGCACTTAATAGTGTACGAAAAATTTCGAGGCATACGGAGAAGAATATTTAACAGATAACAGTAAATTCAACAAAATAAAGTCAAGTTTTATATTCTGTAAGTTGGAATGACATTCTAAGAAATGTTTTTCCTCCTTCTCCTTCAAATTCTAATGGAAAATATTCAATTCCAATATGGCTACATGGTACGACGTGAGCTGTCAGCTGAAGTTTTGTTTCTTTGTATTTGTACTTTTCTAATGATGTGATTTTTAATGTTTTCGTGAATATGGGTGTAAAAGACTCGAAACCTAGTTTTATATCTTACGAAGATGCAACAAGACGAGGTACGGAATGGTGGCATACTTCTAATACGTTACTTATTAGTGTTTTGAATATTAATAAATACGTAATTGCAATGTCGTTGTGTTAAATTACAGTGTCTGATAGTGAGTTAAGGCGTATACGTGAGGCGTTTAAAAGATGTGCTGGTGCAAACGGTACAGCTTTAAGTTTGGATGCATTTATTCACGAAGTTCTTTGCGATGGAGTACCTCACGAAGTTGCAGAATGGCTGTATCAAGCCTGCGGAGGTACCAAGCGGGGCATTGCTTTCAAGGATTTGCTATGCGGCGTCGTAGTTCTTACAAAAGGAAATATAGAAGAAAAGATTAAGTAAGATCTTAAGTTTTTTCTAATGCAGGATTTTTTGCTAAAGCAGTCAGTGTGATTTACAATTATTTTTTCTCCTATAGGTTCTTATGGACTTTATATGTCAATAATCAGAGTGAGAATGGTTCATATATTTATAAAAAGGATTTTGCGAGAGCATTGCATTTAGAAACTACATCATTACCCCTGACAAATTTACCCAGAACTGGAGAGATACTGACTAGTCTATTTGGCACCGGGGAAAGGGTGACATTTGAACAGTTCAGGTCCTGGCTACTCATTCATAAAGACGCTACAATACTCTCCAAGTGGCTGTTGTATGATAGAGGGAATCATGTCCATGATTTAGAAACTCCTACATTTTATCAAAGCTTAGCTGGAGTCACTCATCTTGAGGAGCGAGTAAGTATAAGTTTTTCTGAAATTATCCATTATATTTTATACTTTACCTCCTTATTTGTTTAAAGGAAATTATTGCATGTAAAATTGTATAGTGAATAATTACAATTACGATTTAAATACAATAATAACTTAATGTTCTCATTGGTTTTATCAGCTATTTGTGTTATCTGGATACATTGTTTGCAGGTTATTAACCATTCTTTAATATCCTCCATTTAGTTTGTAAAGCATGTTGTATTTTCTAGTTGTTATGTCAAATTTTTTACAAACCTAAATCAATAATTTATAGAGCCTAAATTATTACTAACCATTAATAAATAAAAAAGTAATTTTACTATTTAAAATCACTGAAGTGACTTAGTATTGATACTTTTTTGTGATATTCTGTAATTATTTTGCTTGTATTTGCATTAAAAAGGTAAATTTATTATTATTATCTTTTAAATATTATATTTGTAATATTTTAAGTATTAATAATCATGTTATGCAATTTATTACACAATCGTTTTCTATGCAGTTATGAGTATAATTAACAAAACTTAAACATTCTAGGATATAATAGAACTTGAAAAATGCTTCTGGTCTCTTCGTAACTCCACCGCAACTGGCGAATTGGATGCAAATAGTCTTCAGTCCCTATTGTCACCACCTCTTCCAAAAGCAGCAGTTTCTGGCTTCTTCTTAGCCTTTGATGAAAATAAAGATGGACATATTGATTTTAAAGAGTTATGTTGTGGATTGAGTGCAGCTTGCCGGGGACCACAGACTGAGAGACTAAAATGTAAGTATTTTTACCACTATTCTAGTTTAAAAAAATTGATGATTATTTTATATGATAAACCTTTGTTAGTATAAAACATTTAATTGTCGTAAAAAATTACTAAATATCAAAAAGGATTTTGTTGAATGAAGTTCATGTTCATCCTTTAAGATATTAATATTTGTTTCTTGATAATAAATGTAAAAGAAATAAGACTAAAAAATTGGCTTTGGCCTTCAAAATGAGTTCCAAGAAGTAATATCTTTCAAGTCTCGGGATTTACATTATAAATATTTAAAGTATGTATACATAAATAGCGACAAACTGGTTTTGACTTTGTGCCTTAGAAGTCCTTGCAAAGTTATTTTTACTTTGTGTAAAGATATTAATTTCTTGATCTATAAGAATGACGCTTAAGGTAGCTAACCTCTTGCGTGTTTAAAATACAATAAGAAATCGGAATAGACTTATTAGTTATGATGTATCAGTTGCTAGAAATCTTTCCTGTTAAGTACGGGAAAGTGCCGGTGGTTCTTGGATGTTATTCGCGTTTTCCTTTCGAAGCATTCGTTATTTTGCATAGTTTTAATAATATTAAACGTAATTAAAAAAAAAATTTCTTAACATACGAAGAACGAATGAAATCGGTTATAAAAATCTAAGTGAAGTGCTCTATTAAATGGATAAAGTATTGAATATCTGGTTTGCGACTAATATGCCTTGTGCCAGTATGGTTTAGTATTTTATTACCCTCTATAAAGTATTCAATGAAAGGAAATCGTCACGTTTCTAACAATGCATAATTATTTCTTATTGCGTCACAAGCATGCACTCAATATTTTCATTGATCTATTGCTGTGACTGTGTTCTTCGGGATCGAAAAGTTCGTTTGTTTTGACCCAAGTGCTTTGTCATGGAAGGAAAACAGCGAAGATGTAGCGGGGTAAACCCCATTCTATTAAATAGACTTACGTGTTATTCTAAGATTTATTTCAAAATAAATTTTTGAATTGTCAATGGCGCCATTTGCTTGTTTTTATGAGCGTTCATTCGCATTACGCACTAATTATTATAGTACTTGTCGATTGATAATATGAGTGTACCACTTAATGTACTTCTAGACTAGACTATTGAACTATATATAACAGTATATTATGTCTTTGAAAAATAAGAGTTGGATTAGCAATGTTTCAATATGAAACAAATTCAGCCCTTTTTATCAATTATATTTAATTATGATTCAAATTTCTTTATGTTAAAGTAGTAAACAGTTTTTCCTTGCCCACGTAGTGAGAACTGTTTACACACTTAAAGTCTGGCCAAGTAACGTTTTGAGACTGATACCGCGGCCTATAAAGAGAATTAGGAACTACTCAGATTACCATTTAGATTATAAACGAATGCGGAGCGAGTCGACATCTCTCAAGGCCGACTTATCTTCACACCAGCTAGGACATTTAGCACGGACCATAACCATACAAAATTACTACAATTACTCGACTCGTTAGGTAATTTATCACGATTAATGTTGCTCTCATTAGCGTTAACGTGAAGACAAGTCGAGATTTTAATGGCGAGTTCACGGTTCTGTTTGTTGTTAAATGCCGTGATTATTATTGTTTGTAACAAACTTATTGTACGTAAATCATCGTGGATTAATTATTTTAATCATTGTCGGATTATGTATAGTTGGAATCGCACACGCTGTGTTAGGATAAATAGAATGCACTGTAAGCTAATAACAATAATTTAAACATTCATTGTTACTGATGGCATTTCAGCAAATATACAGCTTTTAATAGATTCGTCCAGCACATATCTAAACGGTGAAACAGAGGTAATACGATTGTGTTCTTCTTCGTAGTTTTCATTATGTCGGCTTGTTGCGTCCACACCACTCTATCCTCAGCTTGTCTTTGGGCATTAGGGATGTTGAGACACATTATTGTCATAATTTGGTCAGACCATCGAGTAAGCGATCGGCCCCGACTTCTCCGGCCATCACACCTCGCTACCATTACCAGCTTGTCGAGACGATTCGGTTCTCTACAGGCAATATGGCCAAAGTAGCTGAGCACCTGTTTGTAAATTATAGTTGATAGTCTTGTGGTGATCTTTAGTTGGTTGAGAATGGACTTATTGGTTCTTTTTGCAGTCCATGGCATTCGCAACATTCTCCAACACCACACATCGAATGCCTATATCTTATTTCGGTCCGCTGCACGAATTGACCAGGACTCTGATTTATACAAAAATATGAAAAATACCAAATGTAATCTTATGACATCAATATTCTCACCTCAATATTGGACATGTACGTATTTATCGGCTTCGTTGATAGTCTATTTGTACTGCCCTACATTCAAAACCTTTTTGAACCGTTGTTTGCTGTCTTCTCTAACTAGAGACTAGACATAAAAGTATGTTATCTTTTTGATAATCGATCGCTTCGTATAAGTATGTTTTATTTAATATAACCAATGTTATTGTGACTAGTTTTCTCTTTTATTGTTACACCAGTGTAAGTAAGTGTATCAAGAAGTTCGTTAAGAAGGGACGTCGTAATAAAAGTTGTTCGGTGTTCAATATTAAATCCCCAAGGGTGTATCGCGTAATATACAGAACACAATAGAATCAACATGACGCGATATAAATAAACAAATAGGTCTCTTTAAACATTGCAATCTTATTTTAGTTCTTTGATAGCTGATATGAGACGTTTCAATGTTATCATTTTATCATATTCGCAATTTAACTATCATCGACAAGATACTTTCATTTGCGATTCTTAAAATTGATTGTCTACTACCGAGATTTTATGTGGACCCCAAAAGTATCATGCACTCCATTAAAAACCCAGGATTAAACCTGTTGTACTATAATAAAAAATATTATTGTTCACTGTCAGTTAATTGCACCAGGACAACGTCGGTTCTAAATAAAATATTTTTGGCAATTGCATTCGTACTGGACCAGACCGTTGAGACAGAAATCATCAAAAATGTGCCTAATGCATGGTTGTTATGTTCCACCATCCCATCATATGTTGGATTATGCACGTTAAGTTAAAAATATATCTACTAAATCCATAGCTAAGTTTAAAGATTTAAGCATATGGACTACGGGGAGAAATTTTGATATAAAAATGATATTTCAATGACACTCCCCAACCAAAATCATTTTGTAGGAACTTGTTACATCTGCAATGTACGACCTCTGTCACCTTGGCAATGACCCTCGTAAGAGGCGTGGTTGTTTGTTTTTATTACAAAGGGCGATGTGATAATGTTATATCTGTATAGTATCTGTACAAGCCTTTACAATCGACGAATCTAAATTACCTTGACCAAGGGTAAGGCCATTTTTTATTCATTTTTTAAACGATTAAAAACTCATATCTAAACTCTTAGTGATTGCAATAATATTTTTTTTCTAGTAAATGCCTTCGGCTATGATATTAAGTATAATATGGGTTCATTAGTGGCTTTTAATTTGCCATCTCCTGGACAGGTCACATCTCACTTAACTTCACTCACGCTTGCGGCGGTGTCCATGCGTTGGGTGGCCTCTCTGCCTAAAATGCCATGCAGGCCATGCGTCATAATCGTGAACGGGTGCTACTTGTGGTGACTGGTATTTGCGTGTTGTTCCCACGAGAATGTAAGTGCGTGCTCCTATTTCACCATGCCTCCTGCTGATAGAGGACAAATCTGTGTTTTAATTTATTTTATTATTATTTATTACTTAAGATGTCATGTGGAACATGGTGTAATGGTTGCAGGTTATTACAAACGTTGTATAAAACAAAAAACTTAGTTATTAAAAAGAGTGGCGGAGAGTTTATTGCCAATTCTTCTCTTCCGTTCTACACCCTTGATTTGAGAACTGGCAGTAAATGTTAAATTACATTTAATGTATATTTCGTTTTTGACGTTCATAAGTGTACATTGTGTTACCTATATGAATAAATGAGTTTTGACTTTTGAATTAACATCTGGTGGGATTATGGTCTAACTTCAGTCCTGTTCTGTATAAAAAGAATTATTAGATTTTCCATAATTTTTTTAATATATATATAAGAATGATTATCATCAGTACGAGTACCAATAAATTATTATCAATTGGGAAGTGGTGAATTAGATACAGCGCTTTCTTTCCGATCCGAAGCCGCATTGACGTCAATCATTTATCCGGAGATAGCAATTACTTTTGCACGGTCCAGTATATTTATTTTTTGAAGAAACATTTATAACGCGACATCGAAACGGAGTTCTCAGTCATTGGTTATTGTGGAATTCTAGCACCTCACTCAAAATTAACTGTTTTTAACATTAAACTTTGACATATTTGACAGTACTCAATTTGAAATACTGACCGTATTTCAAATTCCGCTCTTTTAATACTTATTAGGTTATTTCTATTACACGGTTTTTAAACAAAATTTACGAATGAGAACTTTAAAGCAACCTGTACTCCTCGGCGTTACAGGTGTTTATTATATTTCAATATACAACATGCGATTTGCATTTTAAATAAAAATAAACTATAGTATTAGTTAACAGACATTTCAGTTCATTCAACTACGGCTTTAAATTACAAAAGACAAATTTTTAATACAACGATTGTCTTTAGTTAAGTTATAGATTCTGAGTGTAAATACAATAGTAAAACGATATGATAATAAGACCAATCTTGGGTAAATAGGCCAAGGCATCAGTGCATCTACGATTATCTGTTACACTATGTTAATTGTCAGTGCTACCGATAGATTAACATATCTTATCTATGTTGATTGCACATACACTCGATTCGAGAGCCGGCATACAATATTGTTTGAAATTGGCCTTAATGATATATGCAATTTCCCGTACTAGACTATCTAAAGTTAGTAATTCTTTTTTGGAAAAGGGATACTCTTCTTTAATACAATCCCAGAGGCTCTTTTATCTCTGCCTTTTAATAAATTTAAGAAATGTATTGAAGAAAAGCTGTGTAAAAACGCTTACTATAAAGTTAATTATTATCTAGTTGATAAATGGGCCTGGGACTAGTGCTAGACAGGCTACTTCTTATTAATTTGCGATAGTTTTTTTATTTGAAATAAGTGTTGTTTGATGGTTTGCTATTTTAAAAGAGTACCGAGAGTTTTTTACGCCGGCTTTTTCTCTCGGCCTACACCCTCTGTCTTCTTTTCCGATGAGTAGGGATGCCTACAGATTCAAATTTAATGATGTGGAATAAGTGATACCTGTATTTATATTTTATTTTATTTAATAGTTTTAAAGGGGTGAAATATTTTTGATCGTTTAAGGGATTTTTTAATTTGACTTGATAACGTCAAAGAAATGTTCGCAGTCTCGTTTATAAGATAACTAGCTAACTGATCGTAGAGAGATAAGAATTAAGGGTCGTATGTATTTTTGTATGCTGTATCATAATAAAATATACACAAAAAAAATTGTATAAAAAAAAACTCTTTTTTTTATTGGGTGGACACCCCTGGTCATCTTTATATATCACCCCGGGTTTGAAAACTAGATAGTAGTATTCTCAGACTTACTCAATATGCATAAAATTTACATAAGAATCGGTCGAGCCGTTTTGGAGGAGTATGGGAACGAACTTTTATATATTAATAGATGTGTACTAGAAGTAGTAATATTTAGTAATCTGTTCTCAGGCCTTAAGAGAATACTCGCTGCACAGAAATTTTGCGCTGATGAAGAGGTAATCGACGAAACTGAAGCCTATTTTCGGGCTAAAGACAAATCGTACTATAAAAATGATATCGAAAAACAGTATGACCACTATAATGGTATCGATCTCGAAGGCAAAGAAAGATTTTTTCTATGTTAGCCTACGGAATTTTTAGACCAACTATTACGTTTTTCTTTTTAAACTTGGCACAAACAAGTCGCTTCGGTTTTTTTGTTTGTTTTATTAGATAATAAGCGACGCACTGAAGCTAACTAAATAGCTTTGTGCGGCCCAAAAATGACTAAAGTGGTAATAATTCTGACAGAAATATCCGGAACACATAATCTTATTAGCACATTAGCATTTTTAATATTTGCCGAAATTCTTATTTGCTAAATTTATGCAGTTTGCTCTATTTTTTAACAGCATATTTCGCGGTATTTCACGCGATTAACTTGTTAATTCACGGTGAACCAAACATTTTTATCGATTGAGACGTAGAACCATGAAGTGAGTCCCAGGGTGAATGCATACGATATTATCTAAGCTCTTAGTAGTGTGATTATTGCTGAAACGTTAATATTATCATTTCGCGATTGTTTTTATGTATTGCGTCGTGTTTGATAATCGTCGTTCTCAGTTTTACAACACGATAAAAAAATTTATTGCATGAGGTAGTATATACTCGAACATAGTTGATGTGTTTTTCTTTGTTGCATATTGGATATTTTTAGTTAGACTTTTGATTATAAGCTTGGTTTTAGCCCACATAACTAGGCGATAAGATACTAATTGATTTTTCATAGAAGTATTTTCGTACCTTTTATTTATTGATAACTACATCTTATAAAAAATACCAGAGATTAAAAAACTTTAGGCATAGTTCTTTTATTTACAAAAGTTTTCACATGTACTTTAATTCTGATGTCACCGAAAATATTACCTGGGCATCTCACTCTTGTTAAGCGATGTTTGTTTTTATAATTGAAAAGTAACCTCTCTTATTGTCTCACAGTCTGCTTCAAAGTATTCGACTTAGATCGCGATGGAGTACTCAACAAGAAAGAGCTGATAGATATGGTGGGCGTCCTCTGTACAGTAGCCAATGAATCTATAAAAAACCAAGGCTCGCGGGCCTCTACGCCTTCTGGAGATTATGATGAGAAGGGCTTCGACCCAGAGACGATTCTACTCAATCTCAAAGAGAAGCTGGTGACGGTACCCAAGAATGGAAAGAAGCCAATGTTCCAGTTGGGTCCCACGTGCGATGGGGACATTATTATGTTGGATCAGGTACGAGTTTTATGTTTATTAGTATTCAACGGAAACAGTTTAATTTTATTAATGAAAATACAGATTAAATTAAACCCAAATGGGTTATCAAACTAGCCCTTTTTAATAGCCTTGGATTACGACTGTATTTCAAAAGAACCCTTCTTTTTAGATCTGTTTGATAGATAGAAATGTCTGAAATTTTACTGATTTATTTTCTATGAATTTTGTGGCACCCCTTTTATCTGTTTGGTTTCCGGTGTCTAGTATCTGAATAGGGAATTCATCATCAAATGTAAGACGTCAAGGCAGAGTACGTAATACCACCCGTATCACCTCGACGTCCGTCGTTCCACAAGAAGAACCTTTTTTAAGACCACAACCACCACTACTGTGAGAAAGTTCCTCAGAGGAACCTGCAACTGATAAATTTCCGAACCAATTACTAGGCCGGCAACGGACTTGCGGGCTCTCCTGCCCCTTTGCCCCCTGTTATATATATATATAGGTATAAAAAAATAAAACACCGTTGTAATACAGGAAAAGGATACCTCTATGGAAGGGGGGGTGCATAGCATCAGATGTGGCATTGGCTGGTGAAGACTTCCTCATTTGGAGCGTGGAAAGTGCGCAGACGCTGGTGGGACCATTCCTTGAACTCGTCTTTGAATTGTGCCACATTGTGCTGGGGTTAAGGCCCCACTGCAAACACCATGAACGTGATATTGGTAAGTTGTACGATTAATTTTAAATCTTTTGTATTAAAGAGACATCTTTTTCTTAAGTAATATAGAATAATGAAGCCCATACTAATAATTACTTATTAAGATTTAAACCGCTTTATTTTTTACCTTATGAGTTATGACTATCAGTTTGCCATTAGACTTCTTACTAAGTTCAATAAGACTGTATATTCTTGTTGGTAAAAAAATTATAGCAACGAAAACAAAAAACAACAGCAACAAGGATCGTAAAAAAATGAAAAAATTGAGATCTAAGCAACATTAATGGGAAACATAGTTCATTTAAGTTTATAAATAAACGTACATACATTCAACTTAATAGCAAAGTGGTCGAATTCTTAAGTTCTTAACTTGTTATCCATTTTACCAGCTCAAACCAAAATGTTAAAGTTCACCTCCGTTATTTTTCCTCATAATTTAACAGTTAGCCTCAGTTATGGTGGCAAAGCTGCGAAATTTCTAATATAGTTTTACCTCAACGTATGTGGCTAATTGCGCGTCAAAAAATTTGTAGTGTTATTTGTGCAGTACCACGGTCTCGTATCAGATGAGCAAACGGTAATTCGCAATTTCGTTATCTCTCGTCTTCAAGGTCGCGGTAAATTTGATAATTTCTGATGCTGTAATCTCAGTAATTTATGCTTTTACTTTCTCTTTTCAATTATTTCAATCTTACAGACATGCACTCACACACTAAATGCGGGATTTTTGTTTAAACAGTTTCAAAAAAAACAAGTGTGTAACTGAAAAATATAAAAAAAGATATTAAGTTTGTTATGGAAGAGCTGGGAATCCTGACAGTTATTTTTTTAATTAAAAAGGTTCCCAAATCTTACACATTGTAGTGCATTATTATAATAGTTTTAATTTATTTTTAAGACAGTTATCTTATCCAATAAAAATGAATACACATCATACAGCGAACACAAATGTTTCCTAATGTATTGATATATATTTCTTAGCTAACTAACTAACTTATGAATGCAATCACATTATGAATCTTTTAAATGTATGTTACATTGTCTAAGACATTTACCTCCTTCGAGATAGACAATAATATAAATTTCAAGGACCTCGTCTACGTAAAATCATGTAACGTAAACACTGAACAAAAAAACTAAGAAGAAATATTTATTTAGGACTTTTTATTTTCCGTATTCGTGTGGTTCATGGTATAGGTTTCCTAATTTTTCCTTTTTACTTTAGTTACAAAGATATTTAAACATCACTAGGGTGTTACAAATTAAATTTCAATTTAAGAAATGTATTAAAGAAAAGCTGTATAAAAAGGCTTACTATAAAGTTAACGATTATCTAGTTGATAAAAGGTTCTGAGACTAGTGCTAGATAGTCTACTTCTAATTAATTTGCGATATTTGTTTTAAAATAAGTCTAGTTTGATTTGCTATTTTAAAAGAATACCGAGAGTTTTTTACGCCGGCTTTTTCTCTCGGCCTACACCCTCTGTCTTCTTTGCCGATGAGTAGGGATGTCTACCGAAACAAATTTAATGATGTGGAATAGGTGATACCTGTATATTACATTCCATAATAAACATATTTCAGCTTCGGACTAAGACATTCGTCGCAGTATTTAAATTCAAAGCTTTTTCTGGACTTAAAATTATAAAATTTGTTTAAAGATGTAAGTAGATGGCTGGATAAAAATTGCTGTACCTTTGACTTTAGGCATCTATCGCCATACGAATAACAAAAATCGTTCATACCTTATTATAATACAAAAGCCAATATAGCTTCTAGAATGCTAGATTTCATAAAGTCGACTAAGACTTTAAGAAACCTGGCAGTCTAGAAGCTATAGAATGCTAAGAGTTCGACTAAGTGTTTAAAAAATGTAAAGCCTAAAATCATATTATTCTAATTCTCTGGTTCGTGGAATATGGTAGTGTTGTTTGGAACCCTCAATAGTCTGTCCATGTTGAGAGAATCGAACGAATTAACCGTCATTTTTTCAAACATCTATGCCGATTAAGTAATAACATTAGCTATAATTGCGAATATGAAAAAAGGCTTTCTTTCACTTGCCATTGCTCCGCGATAAACGCAACCTGATTCACATTATCTTTGTTTATAAGATTTTAAATAACTTGGTAGATTTACCAAATGTTTTAAGTCCTTTTTTACATTCGGACAGTGAGGACCAACCTCGGTTGCAATGCTCCTCTAAACAGATCTCTATCTGCAGTAAACGATGCTTTGAGTACATGCGAAGCAGATCTATTTAATGACAGTCTCCATGTCTTCAGGCGTAAGATGCTGCAGCCACTTTGATCCGTCAACAATAATAATAACAATTGCAAAGTAGAAATATAATACATTTTTAAATTGCACATTTGTATTTCTTGATCTAGTGTGTCTTTTATTTTTAATGTATTAATTATTTTCCTTTTTATCATTGTAATGTTTCCCTCTAAATGTTGTGCACACTTGTCATTGATGCACATGCATACTATTGTGTTTGTTGTATGTCGTGTGTTCTCTGTAAGTGTTTGTATGTGTTTCGTTAGTGTGCCTTTTGAAATAAATAAATTTGTCAAAAACAATACTTAAGTCATACCTCTAACGCGTGGGTTCTCGCCCCATTTCATATTTAATTCCTTTTCATTCCATTTATTCCAATAATATTTTTTTTTCTGATAAGCAAATTCTCGCTCTTTCTATAGTTTAAAGATTGTTCGTGGCTTCAACTACATTTTAATTAACATTAACATGTTGTTCCAGTTTTGGGTTGGCTTCGACGCGAGACCTGCAGGGGCCTCTCCGTGGGTCAGTTCTGGTACTTGGTATCGGCCGAGTGGTGGAGCGCTTGGCTCCTCTACACCAGCGGACCGCCACATTCCTGCTGCCGGAACACCCGCGCCATCGACGACGCCATCGTGTGTGACGATAGCTTTACCACTAATTCTACGGGTGAGTTTTAAAGTCATTTTAAAAGCTATGGGAATTTTGTATAACGCGTACTTTTTTTGGGTTTTGGGTGAGCCCATCTTGAAACCGTTTCATACATTATAGAGTCCATGGGGTCCCTAATGTGGCGAGCGGAGACGGCATCCGTGTGCAGCGCGGGCAGCAGCAGCGGAGTCAGCAGCGCTCCGCCCCCTCCGCCTCACCGCGCTCATCCGCATCCCGGACACGTGGACAACTCCAGGCTGCTCGCTCCCAATACTCTCAAGGTACGAATGTGTCCATCAAGTTATCGCGTGCTTCTTTTCTCACAAAAACTGGTACACACATAGTAAAAATTTATGTAGAATAAACAATTTTTATTATAATCAACAAAAAATGATTATATATAAGGAAACCACATGGGGTATGCGTATGTGTGTGAGCGTGTGTATGTCTGTGTATGTATTATTACTTAATTGTTATTCTAATATACTTTACGCTATTATACTATAAATTATTACATTTATTTTGTGCTAATTCATCAATTGGCGTTAATGATATAAACATATTCAGATTTTACTCGGAATCGTATGTTAATGATCTCAGTGTGACGTACACGAATAAAAACAGCTTAATTTGCCGGTTTAGTAACGTATACACAGCTGAAAGTTGAAAGAATTTAGACAAACCGCATTTATTCTTATAAATTATAATTATACAGTAAAATCTCTTTATTCGCGGGGTATACGTTCCATAAATATGCCGCGAATACAGAATGGTAATTTATATGGGTTTATAGGGATACGTTCCTAGGTGCCAAAATAAAAAACACAAATATATAAGAAAATCAATTTTATTGATGTTATTAACCATTTTGATTATGTAATCAATATCCTCAGGCTTAGGCAATGGTTTGAAGTATTTTGTTATTTTCTCTTGCTTGGCAGTTTTTAATAGCTTTCAGTCAAATCTTCATCTTGCGAATCAAGCAATTCCTGAATGTCACTTGATTCTATCTGTTCGAACCCATCTCGTCCTATTCCATTTGCAATTTCGGCTATGTTTGCAGTCAAACTTTGAACTTGCCCGGATTCTTCGTCATTTTCCGCAGTCAGAGCAGGCCATAGGTTCAGTTCTTCCAATGATTCTTTTATGTTTTCGATGCATTTTGCTATGTCAAATTTCTTCCAGCATTCCATAACATTCATATCAGGATTACACTCCATATTATATATATGATATTGCGTTAAACACCTATTGGAATTTTGAATTAAATTTTAGATCCGCGAATAAAGAAATTGGGTGGCATTTTTTTAATCCGCGAATAGTGAAAACGCGAATGAGGGAAGCGCGAATAGGGAGCTTTTACTGTATATTCAAATCTCGTAATTCGGCCAGATTTTGTATGCTAGGGGAGTGTTCGCGTCTGTACTTTTGACTATATTTTGTTTGGGTTTAATAAAAAAAAACAACTAATTATGCGCATCGATTGGAAATTTATGAAACTGAATATAATAATGATGAGAGGATTTAGGTGCGCACGCTCACCGGCGAGGGCGGGCACTTGCGTCGCGACGTGACGCTGTCGCAGCACCGCGACTTCGAGCTGCTGCCGGACGCTCTCTGGCGGGCCGTGGCCCTTTGGTACGGAGGACCGGACCCCTTGCCCAGACAGGTACCTTCCCCGAGATATCGGGTACTACTATGAATAAAGTACACTCTCTTGACTTCTTCTCTCTTTCTCTCTAAACCGTTTCTTATTAATAATTGCACGACCGAGGTAATGTCGAATCTTGAACAGGTGATAAGGCCGGCGAACTCCGATGTAGAATTGGAGCTGTACCCGCTGCAGCTGAAGATATTGCGTCACGTGCCTCACTCCCAAAGTAAGTTTATCTCGTTCTACAGACTCATTAAACTGTAAGACTAGGTGCGCCATGAATTCCTAAAAAATAGTGGTTCATAAATGTTCAAACGTCATTAAAATCTTTCGTTCACAGGATCGACGGTGAGCATGAGCGGCATGGGCGGGATGGGCGGCATGGGCGCGGGCAGCATCGGCGTGGGCGTGTACGGCCCGCCCGTCTCGCCCGCCCCGCCCGACAGGCACCTCGCCTACACCGCCGCCTTCTCCAGGCTGGCCACCGTCAGACAGGTAGACCTCACGCTGTAGAAATTGCAACTCTTTTAATTAAATTCTGGTTTCAAATGATCAATTTAATTGAACCGTTTTAACTAGTGATGTCTCGTTTTAACCTACCGTTAACCCAATTAGGCAGAAAGAGAAGACGACGGTTTTGTCTTTTATTCCAAAAAAACTAACCACGATCCACAGGTGACGGAGTTCCTCTGCCAAGCGCTGGGGTTGGCGCGCGAGGACGTCCGCTTGTGGTCTCTGTCGGCGGACGAAGGTTCCTTACTCTTGGACGACGAGAGACCGACCCTACAGGCCTTGGGGCTGGCGGAGCGGGCGCCTCTCTTGCTCGAGGTGCGCAACCCCGATCTCACTTGGCCCGAGGAGATTGGCGCTCTGAGGTGAGGAACACTTTGGGTTTCTTTACGTCCACCCCAGAAATAATATGACGAATATTTACTTTAGCGGTTCGGTCGATACTCTTCTTTTAAAAAAAAAAATATTGTGGAGAGTTACCAAAATTTGAGCTGAATCTTTTCTTTCCCAGTTCTTGTCGCGTGACCGAGCGTCGGGAGACTTTGACGACCCCGGAGTTGCCCGGAGCCACTGGACTTCACAATTTGGGGAACACCTGCTTCATGAACGCAGCCCTGCAGGCCGTGAGTACTATTGACGGTGGTGAGATGTTCACGTTTTGATTCAGTTTTGATATAGTCGTCGGTCTCTAGGTGTGGAACACCGGTCCTCTGAGGCGCTACTTCAACTCGGGGCTGCATCTGTACGAGGTGAACACGGCAAACCCTTTGGGGACGGGAGGGGCGCTGGCCGTCCGATACGGAGAGCTCTGTAAAGAGGTGACACTTTTTATTTTATTTTCTAACGCGTTTTCTTATACAACATAATAAAAAAGCGCCGCAACAACCTTCTAGGCTTCAGATTTCTGTATCTGTTACGTGATCATTTGTTGATGTTTAAGTGATCAACCTTCTGTGCCTGACACACACCGTCAACTTTTTTGTGTCTAAGACAGGCTGGTTATGGTAACGGTGTCTTACGGACGAGCGAGTGTTAGATTGGAACACAGACAGAAATTCCATTGACGTGCAGCCGAGGATCGAACTCCTCTGGGATGAGAAGCCCGCTGAAGCCACCGATTGCCTGATGGTCCATGATTATTAATGAATGGAAGTCACTTAATCCAAAGAGGGTGAACTTAATATTGTTCATATTTTACACTACTGAAGCTATACGATCAGCTCGAACGTACAGGTCTGGAGCAGCGGAGCTCGGTCCGTGGCGCCTCTGCGCGTGCGCTGGTGCGTGTCCCGTTGGGCGCGGGCCCTGGCCGGAGGGGGGCAGCACGACGCCCAGGAGCTGCTCGCGTGGCTCCTGGACGCCCTGCACGAGGACCTCAACAGGGCCCCGGCCGCGCCCACCCCGGCCCCCACGCCCAACGCCACGCCCGCGCCCGAGAGGAGACCCGACGAGGCTATCGCGGCCGAAGCCTGGCAGCAGTACGAGGAGAGGAACGCCTCCATCATGACCGACTTGTTTTACGGGCAGCTCAAGTCCAGGTAGAAGAACTTTTGTGAAGAAGAGAAGATTTCTTCTACCGCTTCAAGAAATAATTCTTAACGGTCAATTTACACCGACAGGGTTCGGTGCTCCGTGTGCGGTCGGGAGTCCGTGCGCTTCGACACCTTCAACATGCTGAGTCTGCCCCTGCCCATGGAGGCCTACGTGCGGGCCGAAGTCAAAGGTACGCTTTGGTTCCTCGAGGAATAAAAATTTAATTAAAGGAGGAAATGCTTTGGTGGTTGTGAACGTTAAAAAGACTTCGTTATCAATATATATATACATATATATAATTGCAGTCATTCTCTTGGACGGCTCGGTGCCGGTGAAGTACGGGCTGCGAATTAACTCCGAAGGCACCTACCTCGACTTGAAGAAGTCTCTCTCGGAACTGTGCGGTCTTCCGCCGGAATCGTGAGTTCTTAGTCGCTTTTAATTTAGCCTTCATCTAAATACAAGATTTTCACATTGATTATATCAATTTGCAGGATGCTGCTGGTGCTGCTGGCCGGGAGTCGCATCGGGCAGGTGCTGGAGGACGGCGGCAAGGTGAGCGCCGGGTCGGCCTGCGATCTCTACGCCTACGAGGTTCCTCCCGCGGCTCGAGCTCCCGCCGTGGACGTGCCCTTACTCGGTACGCTTCCTTTGCACCTTCATTTTGGAGTTTATTTCGATAGACTCTGGACTGTCCCATTTAGTCTTCTCTAATATTTATATTCAGTACCGGAACTTCTCTTTGTGATGACTAAAGTCGACCCTGTCGTTGCTGTTGTATGGATTTAACGTACTATTAATATGAAGATTGTTGAATGTGTGTGTGATATGTTCGTTTCCACAGAGTCGAGCGCGGGCCCTTCGAGTGCGGAGGTGAGTGACGCGCCTCGGGCGGCGCCCTCCGGCCTCTGCATGCCCGCACTCTTCTGCTTTAAGGTTAGATCGCACACCCACGCACACCCCGCGCCCTCTCCTCCATTCCATCTTTCTCTCTTTGAAATCCAATAAGAATTTCTTGAAGCAATTTAGAATCCGTTCTGATGTATAAAATAATATAAACGAACGCGCACGACCGCGTTCGTTATTATACAATTATTTTAAGTTAATGATTTTTTGTCTAAACATTTTTTTGTGATTTTAATTCGCTGTCAAAGCATTTTGTGCAATTTTTTTCTAGCACCTTGAACATATTGTGAACGGTATCGTAAAACATAGTTAGATTTTTGATTTTATTTCAGCTAATAGTATAGAATCACTCTAACCGTAACTCATTCATGAAACTGTTGTGTCGCTTCAAAATTGTGTTCCGCAATATTCCCTCCATTTGCATCTTTAAACAGATACTTTTGTTCGCCTCCATCTTTCAGATCGGCCAGTGTGTAAATTGAGCTTTTTCTTAGAAAGTTTTGGCGCTTTTTAGTGGTCTTTGCATTGTCACTTCGACGTGTCTTGTGTATATGCGTGACGGCTAGCTTGATGTAGAATTATATTTAATATTGCTAAAAATAGGTCGTTTTAATCCCAATTTTACAGAGTAAAGTGCAGGTACGCGAGGCTGGGGGTGAGTGACGTTGCCATTATTTTAGTACAATTATATATCCTTGACTTGATTAATTTTGATAATTTTCAATCTAAACAAGTAGTGACTTTTCACATAATGTATGAAAACCGACTCGCCCGACACGGTATACGCAGACGCGTTTTCGTCCAATGCAAAGACGCTTGCGCATATTTTCAGTTATTTTATTAGGAAAAAACGATTTCAGCGGTCGAGATCGGAAATTCTTATGTCCCAGAGTCCGCCCGGTATTGTTTACGGGGCGAGGCGGCCCAGCGATCTGCGCAGTAGGACTTTGCCTCGTCTCGGACCCCCCGAGTCGCGGGACAGGGGCGAAGCTCTAGGCGCCAAGTTTCCCTCCTCGCCGACCGATATGAACAAGATGGAAGACGCGACCGAAGTCCCTTCGCATACGCACTACCTCATCGCAGTGCATAGGTTGGTTTCTTTCGTGCTTGGCTTTTGTTGGACATTAAATACATAGGTTTTATTAACCTCCCGAAACATTTAATAAGCGTAAACATAACTTAGATATATATATATATATATATATATATATATATATAGCATAACCTTATAATCATTTGACAAATCCCGTTCATGGTAATTAAATCGTTTCCAGGAAGCAGTCCAGATCGGACGCGTACTTTTTACCCTGGCAGCGGAGTCGCGCGGCCTTATTCGGCGTGCCCGTGGTGGTGGGCGTGCGAACGGGCGCGTGCGGTCGGGACGTGTACGCCGCGGTTTGGACGCAGCTCGCGCGACTCCTGTCTGCGCGACCGCCGGCCACGGACCGGCACAACCATGCCACCGATTGGTATGGATTTTTTTGTTTAATGTTTTCCTTTCTCTTCCTTTTATCTCAACTCTTTTATAAATCTTTCAATTTAAGTCTAATATGTAGCTCGTGTCATAAGGCATATGTTCAAAATAAAGTCAAAATTTATAAAAATATGGCAACATTTCATTCTGTCAACATGTCGAATTGTGTTAAAAAGTCAAATAAAAAGCTGAAATTTCCTAAATCCCCAAAGCGACGACAGCCTCGGCTACGAGTTCCCGTTCACGCTGCGCGTGGTGAACGCGGAAGGGGCGTGGTGCGCGCGCTGCGGCTGGCCCGCCCTCTGCCGCGGCTGCGCCCTACCCTGCGACGACACGCCCTTGATGCTCGCCGACGTGCCCGCGGGTAGATAAACGGTCACATTCGTTCGGTTTTTTAGCTTTACGTTCAATACTGATCTTTTATCTTTGACCAAGGCGCGAACGGGGAGACGTTCACGGAGCGGTCGAGCCACGAGCGCACGTATTGGAGCACCGCGGTAGACGAGAACAGCTCTCCCATCGCGAGGGCCAAGCTTCACCGGCAGGCCAGCGGCAGACTCGTCACCAGACCTCACGTGAGTATGCCTCGGTTGCGGTCGAACCGCTATCATCTAATGTTGAGAATTTCTTAAGAACGAGCCGACTTTTATTTTAGGAATAATATTCCTTCGCAAAGAAAAAAGAATTAGAAAGGTGGATTTCTTTGTGACATTCTTGTCCCAGCGTTTGTAATTGTCGGTGATCGAATTTCTCAGGAGGAGATGGAGAGCGAGGAGAACCCCTTCGAGCTGAACGGACGAGACTTCAGCGTTTTGGTCGGCGGCGGGAGGAGACACGTGATGCTGGCCATCGATTGGGACCCCACTGCGCTGCATCTGCGCTATCAGACCACGCGAGAGAAGGTGACCGAATCGGCCGAACGCTCGAGCCAGTTTGACCATTATTCGGGCGACGGGTGACAAGAGTGTTGAACTCTCTCTGAACAGGCCTGCGTGGAGCACGCGTCGGTGGCGCAGTGCCGCGTGGCGGCCGGCAGCGCCGTGGACCTGGGCAGCTGCCTCGGCGCCTTCACCTCCGAGGAACGGCTGGAGCAGCGCTACCAGTGCTCCAACTGCCGCACGGCGCAACCCGCCACCAAGAAGCTCCAGATCTGGAGGGCCCCGCCCGTGCTGGTCAGTTTATCTCTCTTCTTGTAATTATTAAAAACGAATAATTCGGTCGTCTCTCAATCCAATCCTTTCTGATTCCAGATCGTCCACCTGAAGCGATTCCAATACGTCAACAACAAGTGGATAAAGTCCCAGAAAGTTGTAAATTTTCCATTCCACGATTTCGATCCGACGCCATTCCTCGCGTCGGTGCCTCAGGAAACGATCCTTCGACACAAGGAACTCACGTTCAAGAGGAAATCTTCTCTTCTGGTCGACGTCGACGATCCTATTTCGGAAAGCGAGACCGAAGAAGACAACGAAGAGAGAGAAAGAGTCAGGACGAGGTACGTCTCGACTATTGAGTGTTATATTTGCTAAAACTCTTTAAACGAAGAAAGGGCGTGTCTTAATCGACGCCGAAATATGTTTGCAGGTCCGAAAGAAAGAAACGGGAATCGGTCGGCAGGAAGAGGTTGGAGTCGAGCAGCCTCGTGACCACGCCCGTGCTGGACGACCACCTGGTGGACTACCACCGGCATCACTTGGTGCCGGAACAGGATCCCTTCGATTTGAAGTATAGGCTCTACGCCGTCGTGGTCAGTTGTGTATATTTCGGTTGAGTAATATATGCTTAAAGTTCTGAAGTTGAACTGAGACACACTTTTTGAAGTGACACTTCTTTAGGCGCATGAGGGTTAAATTTTTACGAAACGTCACGAAGATGAGCAGCGTTTTTAGTCGCAGAAAAAGGGAGAGAGCGATTGGAGAGTGAGAAAGTTCGCCCGTAACAATATATTATGAAATCCAATTTTTTAATGAAAATTTCGTAAAGACAATTTGTGAAATTACTAGTCGTGTTAAGTAGTAGTAATAGACATATACTGGTACATGATGATCTATTGGTACCTTAGTAATAATTAATTTACAAAGAAGTTTCACTTCTGACACGTGTACTTTGTACGTACGCACTTTTTTATTTATTCATTTCCTATTTTACATTACAACAAATAATCATTTGATAGACCGTTCTTAAATTCTGTATCCAGTCCCACACGGGCCAGTTGTCCGGCGGACACTACGTGGCCTACATCCGCCACCCCAGCGGCACCTGGCTCTGCTACAACGACAGCTCGTGCCGCGAGCTGCCCCTGCCCCCCGGCGCCTCCGCGCCCCACGTGGACCCGGCCGCCGCCTATCTTCTCTTCTACGAGAGACACGGCCTCGACTACGACTCGTATCTGCCGGACGTCACCGAGCGACGACCCCTCGACGCCCCGGACGCGCTGGACCCTCAGGAGAACGATCTGAGGAAGATGTGTGCGATCGCGTAGCGGGACGGCGATCTCGCAAGGACAGATCGAATTCCTCAGTTTCGGATCCTTTTCAAATTAAATAAAAAAAAACAAATTCCGAGGCCTAAACGCGTATAAACGTGTAGCGGGCGAAAGTGTTCGGTACTCGCTTCGAAGTGACCGTTTCGTTTGTGTTAAATTGTAGTCTGTGATAAATCCCAGTCGTGCAGCTAGATGTCAAAAACCAAATTTCAACATTTCCATTTTCGACTTAGACGGAGAGCTGCATTGCTCTCGTCTGTCGAGGGACCATTTGAGGTGCATTACGTCAGTTCGCTTATGATTGTGGGGTGGAAAGGTTGAAGAGATGTTTGGCTTGTGATGCAGATGATTCGCCTCCTCGAGAATTTACTAATGTTAAAATAAATCTGAATGCCGTTCGACAGAATGTTATTTATAAATCTATCGCTAAGAGTATATAATGGAAACTACTCCCGACTATTATAAATAATGAAATTAAGTTAATATAACTGTAAAAAGGAGATGTAATTTCTGTTTATCTATATTCACCTATACGTAATAGTGAGGGCTATCGGCGGTGCCATTTTATTGCTAAATGCACAATAAGTATTATATTTTCGCAAATTTTATGAATTGAACAATTTATTTATAAGAACTATCGAAACCCGTGTGTATATAAGTCTGTTGGGTTTCTATTATATTATAATTATTAATTAATTTAGAAGGTAATCTAAGGCATTATTATTCAATTTTCATTATATTAAACATTGAATTGCGATACATATTTGTTATCCGAATTTAATTTATTATCCTTGTGCAATAAAATTATTATTTTGTATTTTGTGTTTTAATGAATCGTAAAAGATAAAGAAGGCCTTCTTTTTTATTTTTATGACTGATGCGGATGCTCCCGTTATCTATTTTAAATCTTTAAAAAAAATCGCATTTGACGTAGAATATGAAAAACGTCGGCAACGCGTTCTAGCAATAAGAACAGCCTTGCGATTCAAATCAGTCATTTTAAGATTTGGCATTCTGATAAACAATTAACTACAAGAATGGACCTTATCAGAATGCCAAATCATAAAATGTCTGCTTCACGACTGATTTGAGCGTGACCGCCGCTGCGAAAACCGCTGTGTGAGTTGGAAAAGTGAGTTACAGAAACGCAAGGCAGCGGTGGCTCTAGAGTGCAGCTCATGTTATGAATAATAAATTTAGAGAAGTATACTTTTTAATTAAAGGTGCGACTGTCAGACATTGCACTATCTAAAGATATAAATATTGGTAAACAATTCTATAACTTAGTAGTTTTTAAAGTGTATATGCTTTTTTACATCAAATTAAAAATTTATATTTAGATTAGAATTATATTTAGGCGGTCTACTCGTAGCGACCGCGGGACCACTCCAAATAATAGCATATAAGGAGTATACTAGCCCAGACTTTCTCAAGGGATATATTTCTATGTACAATATCGTTCAACGCGAAAGATATTACCGATATTTTATTCACACATCTTTGTTTATCTATTATTTTTATTAATCGATCCACTTTTAGATATCTGTAGTATTTGAAGGTAAGTTGTCTATAGTAATGTCAATAAAAATATCCTATATGGCAACATATTCAGCAACGGAAGCCGCCATTTATGTGACGTCATGGGCGGAGTTTAGTTGAAGATCGAATTCGGATTCGGTTGGCGGGTGCGGCCATCTTGGTGAATAAGTGACCTGGCGATTTGGATTTAGTTAGTGAAAAATCAGTTGTAATCCACAATGTCCGAAAGGGAAGATAATGTGTACAAAGCTAAATTGGCCGAACAGGCCGAGCGCTACGATGGTAAGTATTTATTTTCGTGTTCGCTTTAAATGCAAGAACATAAATTCCATCCTATTTTTGCCGACAGTTGAAAGATGATTTAGAAATTGTTTCTGTAAATTTTACTTCAACGTGCTGATTTGCAGTAAAGCTCTAATTTTTCAATTGAAAACGCTAATCTTACATTCAATTATCTACATAAAATGAGTGAACTTCAAATCAGTCGTTTGGGTTAGGCTTGGTCAACGATCGATGCGTCATCCGCCGGTGGGATGCCCTTTATTAGGTTTTATGCTATACCTTAGTTTAACGTGTCTATTCCGCCCTAAAGCCTTATCTTTGAATGAATCAATAATGGCAAATCATCCTTAGGTTTCATTAGCTAAATCAATCAGAGAAATCGATGAAATAAAAAGTTGGAGTTTTTTCTCAAAGCTGAGAGTCGATCGATGTCATCGAGCTCAGTGAAGCATATCGTACCTTGGAGAGTAATAGTCAATAGATGAGATGTTGGAATGTTCTAGATAAGAGGGCTAATGGCGAAAGGTCGCCAACCCGTGGCCGGGTTTCGCCTATTGTTGCAGATAGTGCAGTTGTAAAAGTCGTAGATTATCATTCTTGAGATAAAAAAGTCTTGACTTACGAAGTTATCTTCAATTTTTTTTCTCTGTAAAAATGTAATAATTTAAGGTTGCCGTATAGTACTAATGAATGGCGTAAGTGTTCTGCATGTACATAAGTATTCTGTCTGTGACAATCTTGTTTCAAATAGATCAGTGTCAAATGTGGTTTAATGTAATTCTATACATAGGTCAGTTACAATACTTTTACTAGATTGCATTAATGGAGGTGTGATTAACAATCAAATTAACATTATACTTAATTGATTTAGGATGAGGTCATTAACGCACAGATAACCCTGAAGGAAACTTATCTGTTTACAGAAAGCTAACATTTTTAGTGACATTGTATAGAAAACACATTATTCATATAGTCTTGTCTAACATATTATGTAAGATAACATTACAGAACTATAGGGGATGATATTGATTGTATTTAAGATTATTTTAATATGACTTTAAATTTCATTGTAAGCAAGTACTTTGACTGAATTGAAACATTTCAGAAATGGTTGATGCTATGAAAAATGTGGCTTCCCGCAATGTATCAGACAATGAACTCACAGTTGAAGAGAGGAATCTCCTCTCAGTTGCATACAAGAATGTCATAGGTGCCCGCCGAGCATCCTGGAGAATAATCTCTTCCATTGAACAGAAGGAAGAAACAAAAGTAAGTTCTAATAATTATATCTGAATCACAATTTAATCTATCAAGAAAAAGCAGGATAATGTTTAAAATATTTTAAGATACAAAATTATGTTTACCAGGAAACTAAATGTTAAATCTTTAAATTCTTAAGCTACTTTTGTAGGAGAAATATTGTATAACTTGCAAGCAGGTTGGGCATGAGATAAAAGATTAACTATACAAGACATAATATAATTCCCACTGCGCTAGACCTTTATCTAATTATGCTGAATGTTAAACGGGCTGATGTCTGAAAGTGCATTAATTCATCTGGGATTTGTGAATTCCTCTGAGACAATGTTGCCTTGCTTTGTTTACATAATTCATTGTCTTCCTCTCTATTAAATTGTTAGATCATAGGCAGTCATAATTATTTATTATTTTAGATTGAATCTTTTTATGAACTATGTATCACGTATATTGAAATGTTTCAATTATTTGAACACAACATTAAATATTGATTAATTTTTAATTAACAAAATCTGAAGCTCCTTCAACTATTTCATATTTTTAAAAGTGGCATCTGTTATTTTTACAGCTTTAATACATGATAAGATAACTATACAGATATTATAACTATACATATATTATTTATTCCTTTTTTAATTAAGTATAGTAGTTGTCACTTGAATTAACAAATTTTCCTGCTGTGTAATCTTTATCAAAAGCTAGAGAAAGATTTTATGTCACTAAAATGAGATGCAAATTATGCTGTCAGATTCATTCATATTCGTAAATTTAGTATGAGTGTCATACGATCAAGTGCCAGGAGGACTTATTCCTGAAATAATAATGATTGATTACACAATTGAATAAATGAAAAGTCTTTTTGACATGAGTGATGAGTCACAGTTAGGCACTTTTAAAAGTGACTAAGCATAATTGTGTGAGATCCAGGCCTTCTATCACCCACTCACTTTTATGGCATGTCTGCGATCCTTAAAAACCTTCATGATCAAATTCTCAAATACTAAAACTATTATTTGGCACTTTTGAGGCAACCAAAAGGTGGCCTTGTTTTCAACTCAAATTCTTTTGAAGGACAATTATGTAATTTCTTATATTAGTCAGTTCTTGAATATAATGTAATGGAACTGTAAATATTAGGGTATTGATCATGATCTGATCAGTACATTTATGCTTAGCATGTGTATAATAAGCATTTTATTTACTTAACCTACATATATTTGTTTTTGCCAGTTTCATGTTTCTGTCAAACATTTTGATATAAGATAATATACATGAAAAGATTATGACAAAAAATCATGTTAAACCAGTAATAATCAAGTTTTGCTCATTAGTATTAGTTTTAATGGATTAATAGATTCCCGGGTAGCATATTAAAAATTTTTTTTCCTTTTTCAAATAAACTATCTACTACTATTTTTGGTAAAGTTTGATATCTACTGAATTTAGGATACTGGTACTTAGCACTTAAAAATGTATGTGCTACACTGCTGAATGAATAGTGGTCACACAATTAAGTCCAGACCACCAAATTCACTCAAATTAAATATTTAATAGTTAATTTTTTACAATTAAGTCTTTAATACAGCAAACTCGATAAGTAGATGAGATGAAAAGTGTGTAGTTTAACATCAATATCAATTTTACAAACGCGTTGTTGTATGGGCGTGTCCAATGATCGATTATTATAAGACGTAAGAGTTCATTCATAATATCGCCCAAATTCACAGCTCATACAAGTAGAACCCAAAGCATATCGATTATAATCTTTGTTTTCTTAATGTGGGTGTAACATGCCTACACGCTACGTCAGCGTGTAGTGACACTTTGTAGTAACTGTTGCTTCAATTACAACTAATTAAACAGTTTAAAAAAGTAAAAACTCTTCTAAACATTTTTATGCCAAAAAAAAGGAGTGAGAGAATCGTTTATTAGAATTGCGTGCCGCACCCCTTCAGTAGTATGCCGAATGGGCACATTGTAACTGTGACTGAAAGCCAAAACTGTATCCATGAATACATAATGCTGTGAAGTGACCCACTTACCCTAATTAGTAAACTGTGATTATGCGAGGGAACAGACGAAACGATTTCTTTTCGAATTAAGCAGGTACTTAAACTTTCATTGACGTAGTCATAATTTAATGTATGACGCTGTCGAATACTTCTCTAAACTAATTTTAAACTTACATCTTTTAAAGAGTTGCAATTTTTCTTTATTTTAACGTAAATTATACTAAGAAAACTTTTTCGGGGTGGTGCTACGCTAAGCAAACGAGGAATTACACACTTGCATAAAGGCCGCCCCACGAACGTCCATGACCTGTCGAGCGGGGAAGACGAAGGCTGTACGGAATAATACATGTTTCAGGGCGCAGAGGACAAGCTAAACATGATCCGCGCCTACCGCAGTCAGGTGGAGAAGGAGCTGCGTGACATCTGCGCGGACATCCTCAGCGTCCTCGACAAGCACCTAATACCCAGCTCGCAGACCGGCGAGTCGAAGGTCTTCTATTACAAAATGAAGGTAAAACAAAGAATTACTGTTATTGTTTTTACTTTTTTGTTGTAACTTTTGTGGTAATATTACTTAATGATAAAATCTACGTGGAAGTAAAAAATTAAAATTCCCATTTTTATTTAATTTGGCTTTCGGATAAACTTTTCGGTAAATTTTGAATAAAGAGAAGTAATGATATATTATTATTTATTATTAAATTCACACTTACCTGTAAGAAAACGGTGTTTGTATAGTATTGTTATGTAATAAGTAATTATTAATTTACCTATCAAATCAATTTTATCTGCCTTAGTGACAATCGCGATTACTGCCAAGCATAATATGGTTGTGATATTTTTACATTGACGATTAGAATGAGTCATGTAATGTAAATTTTGTTAAATTATCACATGTCATAGCGGAAACTATCGTATCCAACCCAAAAAGCGTTGAAGAGAAATTAATATCCATTTCGTTTTCGCATACCTTAATTTATTCAATTTGCGTACCGTTTCTCTCGCAAATCTTATTTTGCGGTAGAATGTAATTCATAAGCGTGTCGAAGATTTCTTCATAGCTTTTATGGTGGTTCATTTTAAAAGCATTCGGATTATGATCTTTAATAAATTAATCACGATTACGGGATTACTATTTCTTCTCTACATTATTATATACACTAAAAATATCATCTTAGGAATTATAGCTAAAATAGATTAAAGTGAAAGCGTTATTTACATGCATATAAATACTTTCAGAGATTGAGATGAATTGTTCTTTTATATGAGGCATAAAAATAGTTAAGTCCTATTCAATAATTTCCATTTAATCTTTTGAGGAGCCAAGTATATCAGAATTTTGTACCTTGTAAATTTAGCTCCCCCAACTACCTTTATACACAAGACAGGCTCATAATTGTTATATTACTAGTTACTACTGATATTGGCGCTCACATCACGGTAATAAATGGGCCATAGTATCGTAGTAACTGTAACTGGAATGATCAATATTACGCTCAAGAATCTTGGCACTCACCCTGCTTACGTAATGCTGGAACTGAGCTACCGTTAAATTACTACGAAAATTATTTTTACGACCGACTCACGCGAATACTACCGCTCGTTGTGCACAAAGGTGATTCAACGTTGCTTTTATTTCTTGATCTAATCTTCACATAAGCTTTAAAAAAATTGATAGACAGTGAAATATTAATTAATTAGTTAAAAGAGTTACGCATATAAAATATAAAAATAAATTTTTAATTCTACAATCAAAAATCTACAATCTGTTTCGTAGGTAAATCATTTTGCTATGATAACGCAAAAGAGCTCAACGATCTTAAACTATTTTCAAAATTTGAATGAAATCTGTTAAGATTTTAAGAGATATACAACAAATAAAATAATAATAATAATAATAATCATTTATTTGCAAGAATATGGTATAAAAATCTTATGGTTGTACAATCTTAACTCCGCATATTCTGCCACATATAATAGCGTGCAAATTTATATTACATAATTAACAATTAGAATTTTTACTATATTACAATCAAGCCTTATGTGATTTTATAATCACATTATTTATTTTTTATATCCGGACAATCAGCCATATATAAATAGGCATGCAAATGTCATAAATATTTGCTATGTCATATAATAAAAACATTAACATAATGTCATGATAATACGTCAAGCTATTTATAATCAATTGTTGTCAAACTTATAGGCCAAATATTCGCCTACGCTATAAAAAGCACCTTGACTTTAGAAACCCAATCACCTTCCCCTTGAAAACATTACATGACAGCGATCTATAACTTCTGGGAAGGTGATTAAATATTCTTATAGCCATGGCGTTACAATTTTTAGAATATAGCGCGGTGCAACATGCAGGCACCCGCAGCCGTGTTGGATCCCTCGGTATATATAAGCACGTTTCTTTGTATGTATTAAATAGTTTTGGATACTTCTTGACAGTCATAACTGCTTCCAAGATATACAAACTTGGTACTGTCAGAATACCGAGTTCGTGGAAAATTGGCCTACAGCTCATAAGAGGTCCAACGCCCATGATAGCCCTAATACATTTTTTTCTGAGTAATAAAAACTTTACTCACATCTACCGAATTTCCCCATAAAAGGATACCATAGCGCAAAACTGAGGCAACATAGCCGTGGTAAGCAATAATTGCTGCGTGTTTTGAAGCTACTTTGCGAGTTCGACTCAAAGCAAAAACAAATTTATTAAGGTGCGTGCATATCGTTAAAATATGTTGTTTCCAGTTAAGATTTTGGTCTAGTGTTATGCCTAGAAACTTGGTTGAAACAACTTCTTCAATTGACTTGTTTTTATAATTGATTTTGAGGTTATTAGGTCTGCAATTATTATAGTTTCGAAATTGTATAAAATTGGTTTTTTTTACATTTATACTTAAATTATTAATTTCCAACCATTTCGTGACATTCTTTATTGTTTCATTCAATAATGATTCGTGGTTACGCGTAGTATCATTCGACACAACCACTGAGATATCATCCGCGTAAAGAATGCATTTATTAGTAACCAAATTTGGTAAATCATTAATGTACAGAAGAAACAGCAATGGGCCCAGTATGTCCCTTGAGGAAGCCTTTATTGCAATCTATAGCCAGACTTGTACCCCTTTCAATATGTTTGTAGATGAGTATGTGTGATTTCAACATATTGTTTACGACCGGTTAGGTAACTTTCCAGCCAATTTAAAGGCAATCCTCGGATTCCATAAAGTCTACACTTTTGAAGAAGAATGTTGTAGTCTACGCAATCAAAAGCTTGGCTCATGTCAAAAAAAACTACAGATACCTGCTTGCGCCTATCGATATGTTCTACAATTGCCTTAACTAAAGAGAAGCTGTAGGAAGTATTTTTTTCTCTTTGAAAACCCTACTGTTCATCATTTATAACATTGAATTTGCCTAAAAAGAGCTCAACCTATTGTGCATAAGTTTTTCCAACACTTTAGCTAAAGTTGGTATTAAAGTTATAGGTCTGTAGTTTCTAATATCCTCTGTATTACTCTCTTTTTAAACATAGGTTTAACTATTGATAATTTTAAAGAACTGGGAAAAATACCCTGTGTGAAAGATAAATTTATGAGATGGGTAAGGATACTTGCTAGTTGTTGTGAAGAGAATTTTAACACTTCTGTTGTTATTGAGTCATAACCTGCTGCTTTAGTATTATTAAGATTATTTATAGCTTTGAAAACTTCGTCACATGAACAAGGAGTTAGAAATAAGGATGGGTTTACAGAATGAACGTTTTGAAGATTAGTGCTAGGTTTCTTAATTGTTTTATTATTTATGTAAAGTTGTTAAATAAATTCGCTATTTCATTTTGGATCAGATATCAATTGATTATTATCATTTAAGATTTTATTAGCAATTATAGGACTTCGATTCTGGTCTAGTTGGTCTTTTATAATATGCCAAGTTGCACGAGATTTATTTTTTGCGTTTTGTAGATACGCGAAATGTGTGTATTTTTTCGATGCTACAACGCATTTTTTGAGATAATTGTTATATTTTTTGTATGCTTGTTTATTTTCATTTGTTTTCGTTTTAAAATATTTAAAAGTAAGTTGTCTCTTACGCCTACTAGAGATTCTAAGCCCTGGTGTGATCCACTTGGGTGTTGTCATTTTTATTGTTAACATTAACTTTAATAACTGGAAAGCAGAGATAAAAAAATAATGATAAATTGTCATGGAAAATTTGGAAAGCTTTATCGCAAGAACTTTCTTTATATACCTCGCTCCAGGACAAATTTGAAAGGCATTCCCGAAACTTTTCCATGTTTTCAGAGCAGTAATCTCTTCTAAATATACACCACTTTAAGATAATTGGCTTTGTTTTTGTGACGGGAAACCTTAATATTTGGCACGTATCATGATCTGACATATATAAACGGAGTGTTTCGCCTTTAGCACCCTTAATATTACTCAATATATGGTCAATACAAGATAAATTTCTAGTCGGTTCATTAATAAAGTGTTTCAAGTTATAATTTGATAGAATGTCATTGTAATTCATAGTTATATTGTTTATCTTTAAAATGTCTATATTCATGTCACCACATAAAATAATTCTCTGTTTTTATTTTTTTAATTTATGCAAAAGGGTTTGAAATATATTAAAAAAGCTATATACGTCAGAATCGGGCGTTCTGTAAATACAAATTATTATGCATTGAATTGCGGGTATTATTGTGCCACAACATTCAAATGTTTTTTCTATTGATATGTCGTTGCAAAAGCTAAGCGGCGAGATATCGAGAGATTTATCTATGAAAATACATACCCCGCCACGCTTTTTATTTAGCCGACTAAACGATGAGGCTAACTTAAAATTCTTCAGATTCATGTTACTTTCATCGCCCTCTTCTTACAAAAGTTTCAGAAAAACATAAAATTTTAGGAGTAGTATTTTTAGTGTACCTGATTTCGCTAAGATTTAGTTCAATAGAATCTAGTTTGCTAAGAAGTCCTGCTATATTTTTGGTGTAATAAGTAAGAGCTGCTTATTAGGTCATTTCGTGAGGAACTTGAGTCTTCATTAAAAAATCTCTATTGTTTACATGTGAGTTCTGGCTAGGTCTTATCACGGGAAAATAATACGGTATGGTACCCTTTCTAGGAATGTCACCACGATTACATAGTTTTTTTACATTTTTTTTCTTGAAAGTCAAAAATTTTTTGGTATAGTAATCATAGTCAAATATATAGTTTAACTTTTTACATATACTTGTAAGATATTGCCTTTTATAAGTACCACGTTCAATATCTAAATATGAACAATTTTTAGAACTATTACATATCATTTTCAACATATTATTAAGTAATTTTTCATTAAGAAATCTATTGGTACAGACATTTAATAAAATTATTTTGCTGTTTTTGATAATTTTTAGTAAAGCGATAGTTCTATAAATATTTGGTATGGATTGGTATCATTTTCACCTAGGCATAGTATCAGGTAATTTCCCACACAGTCCTCCAAACCGTCAACTGTACTTAAGAGATCACACGTTTTTGCATTGGGTTTAATGATGGAGTTAATTTCAAAGCGTCCGTATTGTGTATTAAATCTCGATCGTATAAGCTCCGAGGCAAGTCCTCGGCATTGTTGACTGCCTATTATATGTATCTTGAATTTTGTGTTAGGCAGTTGGTCAGCTATTGGATAGCTAGCGCCATCTCTCGAGGACGGTAAACATTCTTTAGGTTTTATAAAATTGCTCCTAGAATCAGCGTTAAGAACCTCCATCGAGGTTTCTAATAATTCCAAGTTGCCACAACTTGCATTTAATTTTTGTTTCTTCTTTATTTTTCCTACCTTGTTTTTTCCTCTGTTTTTTGCTTCCTGACAATGTGTTGGGAGTAGAAATATTGTAAGGTGTAGAATATTTCTTTTTAAGATTATTTATGGTTTCTTTTTGTTTTGAAATTTCAATATTTTTCATGGAATTTTCAAGTGTTAGGTTTCCAATTCTTTGGTGCGCTAAATCCAATTCTGATTTTAATTGATTTATTTTCTCTCAACAATTCGGAATATTCGTATACATTTCTTGTAGAAATGTCGGGTAAGCTTCTAACTTCATAACAGTCATAGTTCGATTGAGTTGAGGTAGATGAAATGTTAAGGGATTCAATGGATCTTCCCTTTTTTTCTTCTTATTGTAACGTAGGCATCCTCCATTGTGAGAAAAAATAAAAAAAAAATAAAAAATAAAAAATAAAAAATAATAGTAAAGACGAACAATTTTATAGCCGTCGTGATTTGAACCGGGACGTTTCAAGCTTTATGTTAATTTCTTGACAAGTAGATAACACAATTAGCCAACTGGACTATTACAAATATTGTGAAATTAAGCGATATATTTCAATTTGTATAGATTGCTTAGAAAATCCGTTACAATTCAATTGAAGTGGGTCACCTTGGAGAACAAAGGATTCACTTAACTTATACGTTTCTTCACTTTTATCATCGGTCACTAGTTTATAGCACTTTACTGGTAAGTTTGTCACATTATAAGTTTGTAGATTGAGTAAGAATTGTATTTCCAAGCAAAAATATAATTTTATATGAAATGTTAGGGGCAAAAATTTTTATTGTTATTATTGTCACTGTTTCATAAAAAAATACTTGTATAACATTACCACCACAAAGATAACTTTAAGAAACCTCACTGAGTTACTTTTTATTTGAAATAACGCGATTAAACTATTAGTAAACAATAAAATACACGGAGCTATTGTTTACACGCCAGCGCCACCACGATTCATAAAATATTGTATGCAGTAAAAATACAATGGATAGTTTCCATTGACAATTTTTACAAGAGACGTTGCCGTTTTGTGTTAAGCTGTTGTGCGAAAGTAATGGAAATATGTAGTAGTAGGCAAAGGACCATCCCCAGCCCTGCCCTACTTACCTTTCGACCTCTCAGTCGATTTGTCCGCTGTGAACGAAATTGGTTATGTAATTTTTCCACGCGCAGGTGTCGATTCCTTATGCGCGCGCGTATTAATCTAAAGTCTTACGAATAAAGAAGTTGTGATTTGTAAAAACCCAATATAAATTAATAATAGAATAATAGATGTGATAATATTATAAAACCTATGGCAGAAACACCAATAAACTATAGGTAGAAATAAATGTGAATTAATATTTGTTAACAACAAATATAATTTTTTTTACACACCAAAATGTGTTTGATTAACTGAAGTGCCGCAAAAAGGAATAAAAACTATAATTCGTTTTATGTAACAAAAACTCGTACGGGTTATACTATTATAACACATTTTGAACAATGATCAAAATTCTTTGATGTCGCCGACACCTCTTCTAGTTCATAGCTTGTCACGCGCGCCGCTTCGTGCTTTGCACTTTACATCTAGGAAATTAACTTATCTTTTGTGTAAAGATCATAAAATCATATGATGCTAAGTATGGTTTTTAGTTTTTACATTAAGTTTAATAACGTGAGTTAACCCAATTTAATCAATTGTGAACCTATTGAATTTATTACAAAGATACATTTACTATAGGCTACAAGGCACACATTAGGTATAGTTGAGATTTATTGAAATATACATACGACACTTCTGAACATCTTAAAAGTAAACCGTATGCAAATTTGTTATGAATTCGACAAGTGAACTGAAATATTTACGTCCCGGTAGGTATCCTTTTAATCCCACCGAACTAGCAGTGACTACCACCCCAATGCGCGGCGTTGCCGTTTTTCACCAATATTCTTAAGGGGGCTTGTTATATTGCAGGGCGACTACCACCGGTACCTGGCCGAATTCGCAACGGGCAATGACCGCAAGGAGGCGGCGGAGAACTCACTGGTGGCGTACAAGGCGGCCTCCGACATTGCCATGACCGAGCTGCCACCCACACACCCCATCCGTCTTGGTCTAGCGCTCAACTTCTCTGTGAGTATCTATGTATATGTGACTTGGTCTCGATTACAACAAGTAAAAAACCTTATTTGGACACTTTATTTACAAATCATGCCTATATTATAATTATAAACTATGTGGGCAATAAATAAAGGGACCGCTAATTTATAACCTGAATCAGACGGTTATCTGATAACTAAATATTAGCAGACAACCAAATGGTAATTATGAAATAAGATGTTCAACAAATTAATGATATTAAACTAACCATCCTATTATACATTAGCCGTTAACTGAATATATTTAATGTTTTACAGATGGCTCAGCTTGAGTTTAGCCATAACAACTATTTGGGCATTTATGTTAAATGTCATTTCTCGGTGAAATAGCTATTTTCAATAATCAGCGCGTCACGCGATGATATCATTGACTGCTGAAGAGTTCTGATAAATATTGAGATGTAAGAAAAGTTTGCATTGTTTGGCCGACTGCCAAATGCGTTACTTGGAGACATCGGGCATCGGACATAAATGACCATTTCTGATATTAGTTTTAAAATGAAGTTCCAAGTATTATACACGAAATGCGTAAAAAAATTAAAAATCTCGTTAAAGTGAGGGTGGTGATCGATTACCAGACTCTTGCAGATTCTTAGTTATTGAGAAGTGTTTTAATAATTGATTAAACCGTGACTTGTTTTTGTGCTTCTAGGTGTTCTACTACGAGATCCTAAACAGCCCGGACCGCGCGTGTCGGTTGGCGAAGGCCGCCTTCGACGACGCCATCGCCGAGTTAGACACTTTGTCGGAGGAGAGCTACAAGGACTCGACGCTCATCATGCAGTTGCTGCGGGACAACCTCACCCTCTGGACCTCCGACATGCAGGGCGACGGCGAGTCCGGTACGTTCGTGTTTTCTAACATTCAATATATCTAATTTCTCCTTTCGCTAACCGAGCCTCTTCCGTGTGCAGGTGAAGCGGAACAGAAGGAGCCCGCGCAGGACGTGGAGGACCAAGACGTGTCGTAATGCCGTTCGCGGCGCGTTTAATTTATATAAAAACATTACTATAGTCTCGTCTCGTTAAGATCCCTTCGACGACACCACCCACTAACAAACAGACAAACATTGGCAGCCATCAAAACTATATTGTTATCGTATAAACGTGTACTCGATATATTAATAATGGAACGTTTGTTTCGCGTATAAATTTTAAACAGTACTTTGGTATTGCATTTTAATGTATGTTGCTAAGAATGTATTTTCTTAACGTTAAAATTGATCTCTACTGTTGAATTTTAGCTTCCCCTTCCCCCTTCCCCGCTCCTATTAGCGTTCGTTAGTGACTCTCGTACCGCCTGGGATCTTATAACTTCATAGTGGTCGCTATCTTCACATCCGTGGCTACTCTCTAAGAACTGTAAATTTTCTAAGTATTTTATACCGTGTGTAAAATTAATGTATTAAAAGCTGTTGAATCTTATAACGAACACTAAAGCGGCAGAATCGATCGATGCGTTCATTGCGTTCGTTGCGTTTTGGCGAATAGTGGTTTGTATGTTATCACGCGAAAGTAATAGATAACGTTGTATCGTCCGTCTGGTTCGGTTTGCACAAATAGTCGTTACGTCAAGTGTCCGGGACTTCCCCCGCATTACAAACGTTTGGAGTATTCACACTTGCATCGCTTTAATTACTTACGAGTATTGTGATAGAGATTTGTATATTTAATTTATTTTATAATTTCGCATATTTCTCGAGAATATCATTGTGTAGCGCTATTCATGTTATCTGTACGATTTTACAGGACGAAAGGACGGTAGTTGTAAAGTTGTGCTAGGTTTAAGGTTAGCACTTGGTGAATAATTTATTTGCGAGCTAGAGTCAGATACATTCCATCTCGTATGCGCTAGCGCAGCGCGTGCCGTGCCGAGTGCGCGCCCGAGTAAGATATTAGCGTTATTTTATTTGAATTTGTAATATTGCATATATTTTTGTTATTTTATCCACAAAAAATACTGATGCAATTAATTAGCCTTAGTGTTATGCAATATTGATTTATGTCCTACCAACTACTGAAAATTTATTGTAAATGACAGTGTAAATCTAATAATAAAATTCAAAAGTCCACATTGTTGTTTTATTATGGCCTTCCCTTAAACCGTTCTCCTGACTAAGAGTTGCTTTCTTTGTTGAGTTTCACTTTTTAGATGAAATATAAATGACTAAGTATTATTATTAATGATTATCATAACAAAACTGCAACTCCCGTCTAGAGCTATTTTTAAAACTTACAAACTTGACTACACATAGTCTAGGAAATGCCATTAAGTTAACAGGCAACTGTTGAATTGAAGACAATTTTATTTGCACATTTCTAGCTATTATGGGACTGTAAAATAGTTAACGGTCCATGTCTGTTCCAACACAGGCCGACAACGCATCTGCAAACTAGGTGTCCATGGGTGGCGTTAACTTAAGAAACTTTCCTCGAATCTTACGCATCCTAGAAAAATACTTATTTAGGAGATTATAAGTAATTGAATATGGTCCATACACATTACACATGATTTAAACTTTAAAGCGAGGCTGAAAACTTGGAAACGTGGTCTGAGGTAATTAAAATTAAGTGAGCGCCATCTATTGACTTAAGGGTATACTAGAACGTAAAGGAAGTTAGTTTGGAAGAGGTGGTTTCAACTTCAAGTAACGTATACATTTTATTTTACCTTTTTTTAAAAGATGGCAGTAAAAGAATTTAAGATGAATTAATTTAACCAACTGTTTTACCGTTGTAATTGGCATGATGGCGTTAAACCAAATAACCAAACGTGCATGAAAAACAAACAAATTTTCCTTTTTTCATTAAGATTTATTTAACACGTTGAATAAATCATCACAAATTATAATAATTTAGTATTAAGGGAGGGCAACTTTATTAATTATTAATAAAATAAGCGCATAAAGTGCTAAACTATACGTACATAAGATATTCATTAACTTAAACATAACGAAACTAACTAAATTATGTAAGCCGTAAGGGATACGATGTGGACAATTAGTGCTTGTAAAGTAGAGCTTTAAAGAAGCATAGAGAAAGAGCAAGCTAAGCCAATACATTTTAGTAAGAGATTGATAAATGATTATTCATATTACAATCATTGGAACATTTGTAGGCTTTTGCCAGCTACTATTTCCAGTAATAAGATCGGCTGGAGTAGTTTAGTGTGGCGTATGCAAAGAGATACATAGGTATTAACTTATAAACAAATTTAGTTTTCTTTAAACTTCTTCATATTTATATAATAAATATTATATGAAGCTTTTTAAAATTTAATGAATTTTTATTCTAACTAAGTCGCGGACATCGGCTAGAAATAAATAAAATTAAAGAGCTATGTCCCTGACCGCTTCTAATCTCAGCGACAGCGGTAGTCGAGAGCTTGAGGACGCGGCTTTGTGGGTTCATTCGTTTGCTTTTATATTCAAGGCGTACTGTCGTCGTTATCTCGCGGTTTGAGTTCTCCACGTAACCTGCATAGCGGTGGTTAACACTGGCTTTCAGGGCGTATGAGATTTAATTATACATAAGCATGAATAAGAAAAACAACCATGTTTGCGGGGTCATTTATATTTACGTATTAATTTATAAAATAAAATGCAAGAAAAAAGGTTTTTACATATAATAAATGGGCCATTGAAATTTAAAAACAAAAAACTTTAAGAGCTTAGATGGTTTAAAACTCTTCTGAGATCCGAATGTAAATAAATTCAAACCCCAGATAAAACATTCTTACAACACGGTAGATTGGTTTCGCGTTGTAGGAGTATTATGGCATAACGCGCTTGCATGACCCATATAATGCGTTATGTACAAATGATTCAAGTTTAACTTTTCTCGTTAAAGGGAATTTAAATCGAATATTAAGAAAAAACTATGTTATGAACTAAATCATTATAAATGACACAGTATAAAAATAAAACGTGTGCAATCTCCGCGTTATATAGGAGCTTACCCGTGTTATACGAGGGACTGATCGCGTAATATGAAAATGTGTTATAAGAGTACCATGTTATAAGGGGGTTTACTGTAGTTCTTTTTTAAAAACTCAGGGAAATATAGGAAACATCAACTTTGTAGCAATAGATGGCGTTACAATGGCAATATTTAAGTAGACCTTAATCATAATATTGAATAGTTATCCGTCAACTTATGACTGATGTCTTTCGCTGAATGATTGTTGAAAGCACTCGAAATGTCAAGTTAAGTAAATAATGTAATAAATTCGCGTCTATCCGTTAAAGAAGTTATTTATGGCGAACGTGGCATGGAGGATATGTGTCTTCAATGTTAATTTAAGTTTAATTAGTGCATTGGTGCATTTCGTACACTTCTACCACGAGTATGCAAACTGCCACGTCTCAATACAAGAGTGTTAGATAACAATGAAACTTGATTTTGATCACATTAATTATTATTTATTATGATACTAGCTGACCCGGCGAACTTTGTTCCGCCTTAATGGCAATAAATAAGCAGATTGTTTTTTTTATTGGAAAAAATACAAAAAAAATTAAATACCTACATTAATCATTCATTATTATTTCTGTATTTTAGTACATAGGTTGCTCTTTACTTAAGTACCTTGTGATACACGACATTTTTTGTTTTATTATCAGGCACAAAAACAAACAACGCAGATGGTCTTCCGACCCGTGAACATGCCACGTATAATTGACCGTGGGAAAAACATGAATGTTCTAGATTTAAACCACAAACTTTTAGGGATTGGCCTTTTGATTTGTTGATGGTCATGGCAAATGCAAGACGTATCGGAAATTGTTTATTATGATATATACGTACCAAATAAATCCTTAGTTCGCCTTATATCATAAATAGCTACACCAGACTGGTCTGTATCTATTATCACTGGATGAGATTGTCACTACAGATCAGGCTCTATATATTTGTTGAACAGAGAAAAAAAAGACAGAAGCCTATGATATAACTGTCAACTACAGACCACAGAGAAAACCGTAAATCTATGTTTGAACTTTAAACATGGTACTATTATAAAAATCCAGTACTGCTTTCCACCATTACACAATATTACAATACCATTACACTTTCCGTTACCACAATGCAAGCCGTATCTCGCATAATTTGTACGTTATGCAAAATGAGATCGTTTTATGGAGCATTGGAGCACTTTATAAGCGTTGATTGTACTCGTATAAGTGATTATGAGGTGTCGATTTTGCATTTTAAGGGCTTCGTTTTCTTAACACACGTAAGGTTCGGGTTTTCTATTCGACTCACGTATTTATATTGGAATCTATACTTTATATTATAAAGAGGAAAGATTTGTATGTAAGTATGTTTGTAACGAATTGGCTCAAAAAGTACTGGACCGATTTTAAAAATTCATTCACCATTTGAATGCTATATTATCACTGATTAATATTGGCTATTTTAATTGCAAGAAAATAATAAGGTGTAAAAAAATGCCCATAAAATATATTTCAACGCATGCGCGGCGAAAACTATTGATGATAGAACAAAAAAGTGTTCCACAATATTAAAGAACATATCAATATCTATAAAAAATGTTTAACAAATAAATGTCCAAACGTGCGAAGCCGTAACGGGCCGCGAGTGTATAATGTTGACGACTATCACACACAATAATGAATACTGTCTTAAACAATCCCATTAGCGCTCATCTTTGATACATACCTGATGAGGAGGTGGCCTACATTACGTCTGCACTTCAGGTTAAAATATAAATGATGTGAACATGTTGAATGCCACTGCCCTACTGAACTTGTTTGAACTGAGAATAGACTATAGAGAGTGGAGGGCAGCAATGGCGCAGTCATTCATTCATTTAGTTCATAGGTCACTGACCTAACACTAGTTCCGAAATAAAGGAATTGTTTAAAGGGGTTTGAAAGGGGTTTCTTTTAAAAATTGTTTGAGATGTTTATAAGTTAGAAATCATGACTCGCTAAGACTGCTGTTTATTGATGTTCCTGTTTACAAATTTTAACAAAACCTGTTCATGAGTATTTCTGAAGTGAAACTTCTTTAGGTGCATGAGGGTAACGGTAACGGTTTTGTCGAAGAAAAGGGAGAGAGCGATTGAGAGAGAGTGAGAAGGGCGAATTACCTTATAGAAATTCTATTTTTTAAATGAAAATTTCGTAAAGAGAAATTAGGAAATATGTATTAGTATTTTATATTTTATGCAAAATAATTTATTGAAATCTCAAATGATGAATTGTAAAAATGCCACGTGTTTTTACTATCGAAGAAATAAATTAAAAAAAATATATATTGTTTGAATTAATTCTCGACACTTTTAATATTTTAATGACAAATAAATTCATTATATTCATAACATATCTTCCTTTTTCCCTCCATTAGATGGAGGGAAAAAGGAAAAAGGAATAAAGTCTCATAAATCTAAAGTTTTAGATTTGTATAAATATGAACAAGAGTTTAAAATTAGTTTGCCAAAGAAGTTTCACTTCTGACATGTGTACTTTGTACGCACGCACTTTTTTATACAGAACTGTACAGACGTGTGCTGCAATTCCACTCCATCTTAAATGAGATGCGGCGTATTGAAGGTACCTTTTTAGTCGCCGCTTCATTGAACCCATGTTATACTCACCCCAAACAATTGTAAGGGCCAAGGGATTCCACTCCTTTGCTGTTTTCACAAGAGAAGACAATGCACATCGAATGTAAAGCGTGCTTCTAGACGAGCGTAGATTGAAGCAATAAGTCACAAAATAGTCAATAGAAATACGAATCAACCTTTCATAAAAAAAAAGAAAACACGCAGAATATCGATTTGTATTGCCTTACTTACTCCATACAAATTCAAAAACTCATTAAAAGCTCTACCAGCCCTCAATCCGTACGTCTATAATTAATTGGGGTTAATTAGCAAAAAACTAACGTGAGCATTAATCACTAACTGTTACTTCATTCTTGCGAAGTAATTAAAAATGACGAACCATGACTGAATTCAGCTCGACCCAAATTCAGGGTTGCTGCGCTGCAAGATTTATTTATTCACGACATCTATTCATAGGAGTGGCAACACCAGCGATCGTTGGAGCACTGGAGTGGCTCAGTTGACATTGAGTTACATTTCAGGAATCCGTTTATTTAAATATGGAATGTATACGAGTTTAAGCGAACTTCAGTGTTTTCTTTGTACAATACGATATTTTTTACGTTTTATACAAATTGTTTATAAAAAATTAAGATAGTTTGAGCAATGACTGTTTAAATGAGAAAGTGAATAATCTATTTCACAAATTATACCTTAGATAATTAAGAGGATTATTAAGCTTTTGGGTAAAATTAATATCACAATTTTAAAGAACATACCCTACATTGCGTTTACTGTTTAATAACGAAAGTACTAACACTCGCCACACGTCTGCCCAGCTGACGGCTTAAAGTTTGCGGGCCTCATCAAAGTGCCATTCTGGAACACGAAGTAGTGAATAGAAAACTTGGGACCTAAACTTTATGCAAATTTTCGTGTAAACTTAGATTTGTGTTTTGTATTTTTCTGGCTGGCATTCTTAACATTTTGTTCATTAAGATCTCGGTGCTCGTGGTGAGAAAAAGATCCTTTTTTAGCACGAGATAGTTTGTGAAACATCTAATGAACTTCTAATGGAATAATGAAATCCATAGATTAACTTATGAGAATCTGTTTTAATATAATTGAAGTCATGGTGTTTGTAACCATGATATAAGAGTAATCATTGGTGTTATGAATTGTCTGTTTTCTCTCGATAATTTCCTTTACCGTAAGAAGAAGAAGCATCTTGGTGAGCAGCCAGGGTTTAAGAGTTTAAGCGTTGAGAGTTACCTTAGAGTCGAGAGTCGCACGCTCAAGTCGCTAGCCCTGGGATGAAGATAGATAAACTAAAAACAATACAATAAAAATGAATCGCATACAGTAAACGTAGTTAGCATTACTTTGGTATTTGAGTTAGTTCTTATTGTGCTCATACGCAAATTGAAACAGCGGAGTTCCGTAAAGTTAAATATTTGTACTCTGAATGCAATTGAGGTTGCCTTGTTTCCGTTTCATATGCAACATTATTTAAATATGAATGATATTTATAACTACATGTATGCTTGTGTAATTGTAGGTATGTTAAGGGCTGTAAAAATGAGATGTAATGTAATGAGAATTAAATATTTTTTTAAGGCTTTTATATTTGTAGTCTCTGTATCCTAATTACAATGATAACTTTGGTATTCTAGGCAAAACAAAATGCATTACTTTCACAGAATTAGCGTCAAGTATTATGGAACAAAGCACTATTAAATAAATCTAATAATTAATTAAGGAATTATCAAAAAACTTATTATACTTATAAATTTTAAGGACCAGCCACTAGATGGCGCTGCCACACAAAATGTTTTCTCGCATTTCCCGCATAAAGTACCTACGTCGTAGTAATTAGTATGCGAAAGTTTGTGCTTTAAGTTCTTAAGTAAGAGGCAACGTGTGCAAATACGCTAAACTATATAAAATTTAAGAACTTACATAAGATAATTTTTGCAACTAATTTGATTTGTTTTTCTTTTATAAAATCGAATGTATCTAGACTTTAAGCAAATTAACCTATAGATGTGAGTGGTTAAGAGTTAATAATACAAAGTAGTATATAGCTGAAGAGATTTTGTTTTTTTAATAATTTATTAGGTATCTAGAAAAACACCAAACTGATTATACATTAAAGTATAATTTAATTATACATACATAGATTACACAAAGGATGTGGAAAACTAATACTCTTTTAATACCCTTATACAACTTGCTAAATTGTCAAATACAGAAAAGTAACGTCTTACATTATTGCTGTCCCGTATGCAATCCCAAAAACAGCAGAATTTTCCAAATTCCATCTGCAAAAATCAACCCATTCCAATTCTTCGAAATTATAATGGATTATACTTATCTGGAGCTGGATATATTCGGTAGTGGGCTGATCGGCTTTGAATAAAGCATTGTTATGTGCCTATCTCATACCTAATCTACTGTTTTGCTGAAGAATAAGCATAAGCTAGTATTTTTATTGCATTTAATTTTTTTAATTTTTTTGGTTGTGTTTACCAAAATTGTCATTATTTTTAGAAAAGATAGCTTGTAACATATACTGTAAATATTGTTTTATGTATGATGTGGTAAGATTCAATAAATAAATACAATAAATTCTCCTTTGTCTGCAAAACGATAAATTAACTTAAGTATATTTTTATCGAAATTTGTCTATACTAATATTATAATGAGAATTTTACATGTTATACATGTCTGTAAGTATAATGTATGTATTTCTGTAATTAAATAAATGTTGATCTATAAATATAATTTTGCCTGATAATCTAATTTGTAGGAAAGGGAACAAAACGCCGGAAGTATTATGCTTACACATTGTCTGAGGGTCACAAGGATCTCTCAAGGTCTCTGGCACAATGACATGCATATTGGTGATTGATGTACCACGCTGTACTACGCAAGTATAATCCACCGCGCATTTCACCAAGTCCGAACTACATGGTATTTACTTTGCACCAGGGTAAATAACCGAATTTGACTGCACTGCACTGTTCATAATATACGACTAATACAGCAAAAAAAAACTTCTTATGAACGTCAAAAAAATAAATATACATTAAATGTATCTAATTTTACATTTACTGCCAGTTCTCTGGCAGAACTGGCAATAACTCTCCACCACTCTTTTTAATCGTTACGTTTTTTTGTTTTACACAATGTAAGGAGCTGCAACCATTACAGTCACCTTCGTCGTCACCATTTTCACAAAATTTAATACTCTGTGGTCGGTAAATGTAACACAATACGATAATAAATTGTTAACTAAAATAAAATAAAAAACAAAACCTCAAACAAATGGATATATTCAAACAGTGGAAGTTAAGTGAAAATTCTATAGTTGGAAAATATGCAAATTGTCTTGGTAAGAACTTGGTTTTCCACGTATACAAAGATATCATGATTATAATTTGTGTAATTTTAAAAAATTGCTCCAGTAAGAAATATCATAATCAAAATCAAAAAGCTTTAGCAAGAAAAGAACTCTTTTATGTCCCAACACCGTGGGAGAAACAGCAATGACTATTAATTTTGTTCCCAATCCTACCGAGCAATAACAGAATGTAAAAGAAATTTTTCTGCTTAATCACGACTGAAAAATGGCTAATGATAGCTATTAGCTGTTTCTCTTAAAACGGGAAAACTGTAGCTGGTATTCGCGATTTCCTGTACGTTCTTCGTGGGGGAAAACGAAGAGCAACTTAGAATTATTGTCCGAGACCCTGTGTAATTTCAGTAATTTCAAATATTTATATTTAAAAATGATTTAAAGCATATGCATATGCAGCATTTCAGATAACAATAACATTTCAAGGCATTAATAATTATTCTTTCTCAATCCGAAAAAATATAATAAGTATATAAAAATGAACTGGTTGTAACTTATAATAAATTCGTTTGAAGAGAATTAGTATACTTATTAAAGATCGAACTTTGGGTTATATTTCGTGTTGGTTTCGTCGTGGAAATCCTTCACTGTTATAACCACGCGTTGATTTCCATCTTTTTCTTTGTGTGTAGTAAGAAGAAAAAAGATATAAATGCACGTCCGGGGATCAAAATATGCACGATATCAGCCTTGAAATGAGGCTTTGCCCCAAATTATTCTTCCAAATTATTCTTCTACGGCTTCCATTGATTGAGTAGTGACGTCTTAATTTAAAGTTTCTATAGTGGGGTAATTTGAGGGCAGATAATTTCAAAGGGCAATAGATATAAATGCGCGCGCATGCACACCTCGTGCAACGTAGACCAGTACTGGAAGTCAGTATTCATTAAGATACTGGTTAGGACACACGTCTGTTCTTGATTCAATATTTCACGCGCGTTTTTGTGAACGAATATTTAAATAAAACACAATAAGTGTATTTATAATGTGAGGCTGCGTGTTAATTTTTATGTGATGAATTGTGTCGAGTTTGTGATGTGATTACATTTTGGCCGCACTTGTAAGTAAAGTTTTCTATACTTTTATTACTTCGCACTTAAAAAACGACAACATTTCAAAGTACACGGGTACATTACGTTACCTTATTATGCTCATAGATTCGTAATAAAATGTTTCTCACACGTAATAATATTAAATAGTATTTGTCTATTTAAAAAAAAATTGTATAAGTTCGTTCGTTGCTTGGTTGTTGCTTGGTGGAGAAAGTAAGGTAAGCTACGGTACGTTAGGCTATATAATTAATAATTGCTCGGATATCGAAAATGTAATTAACTTTGTCTCCAAGGGTCCTGTAACCCATTAAAATTTGTTATATAACTACTTTAAATAATATAATATAATATGATGTACATTCTAATATGTTAAAATATATGGTAATGTTATTAAAATACTTATCACGTTCTAGTAAATCCCAGCAACTCATTGAGTTTCGTAGATACCATTTTTGACGGAGGTCCATAGACGATGCCATAAGGGCCAACACGTTTTACAAATACTGAATAAAGATATAATGATTTTAAATTTGTTATAATGCATAAAAATAAATCAGATTAATTATTTATCGTATATACATTATACGGGTATATTTATTTTTTTATTTAACTATGTAGCTTATATTAGGTATATTCCGAGATCAAAATTATGGTAAGACAGCTTAAAAAAAACCAAAATGTATATTCTACGATACAAAATCTACTGAGTGCCATTAATTTTTATACAGTTTTCATTATTATTTCTATAACTCTTTTTGTTACTAACTTAATTTATTTTAGTCTATTGTAATATCTTTATAATTGAAAGGCTCTTTTATAATTTAATAGAAAAACAGATTTTAGAAACCATTGTTTAATAAAAACACACCAATTAGAATTATTTAAAAAAGTCAAAAGTTATATACAAATAAAATTTAACGTCAATATTCAATAGTTTTAGATGAAATTCCGTAGTACCGTCGGCAACGCTTTGAAACTTGATTTTGTTAATGAAATATGCAATGTATTCGTTTCGTGTTAATTTATTTCTTTTCACGGTAATTAAAACATAGTAAATTTGATCAACATTTAATTTATCGATCTCCAGATTTTCTGTAAAGGATTCGTTTATGTTTGCATGATATGGCAATGCTTCCCTTTCACAATTTAAGTTGTTAATAATTATAATAAGGAAATGAGAAAGAAATTGCGCACATAGACATTTGTTCAGTAATTACTTAGGTACTATTGAACCTCTCTCTCTCTCTCTCTCTTAATCGGCAGCTCATGTCTGAGCGTCTAGGTCAGTAACAACGCTTCTGGAGCAGACCATCTTTTTCCACCGGTTTCTGTCCAGCGCCTCTCTTATGTCAGTGTACAGTTTTGAGGACGATGAGTCTTTCTCTTGATCGGTCCATCTGGTTGGTGAACGTGATCGTTTGCCTTCTGTGTTACCCAACCACGATTACTTTCTCCAAGTTCTCATCGCCTCTGCCCATTGTATGGCCGAAACTATAAATTACCATCCAACTATCTATCTTTACATTTTAAAATAGAGATGTTTTTCTCGAAGGTTAAATTAATAAGCATACATTGAAGCAACCATGGCTTTATCTATAGATTTAGATAAAATCACGTATCTACGAATGTACCTCAGAGTAATTTATCGCCGCCTGGGTTCGTATGCGAATTCAGAATGGCTGTTACACCGGATATAACCATTTGTTATTCATGCTTTATCTGAACGAGTTTGGGAACAATTCAGGATTCAAACTTTTTAACTATCTAAAAGATCTACGTGCGATATTGTAGGAATGCGTAAAAATAATAAATGGGTATTACAAACGTTTATAATCCGGAGAAATTAAAATTGTTTGTCTAAGAAGATAATGTAAACTATTTCTCTTATTTTGCCAATAAAGTATTTTTTTAGGCTCACCTGTTGTTAAGTGATACCACCACCCATGGATACTCTCAATGGCAGAGGGATCGCGAGTGTTTTCCGGCCTTTTAAAAATTGGTACGCTCTTTTCTTGAAGGATAGGGTCTTCAATAGTCGAATTGATTCGGAAATACTTTAGTGGGCAACTGGTTCCACATAATTACTATACCAGCCTTGTAATAGGTCTTTACCTATGTCATTGGAGATTCTATAACTAGAATTTACAGATTTCATTATTTATGGATCGGCGGTTGGCGACAGTGGAAGCGAAGCCAACTCAATTTACGGCTGAGCTGGATGTTAAACAACATTGAAGCAATGCACTACTGAATCAGCATAGAAACGAGGGAATTTTAAATCGAATTGTTACCTGCGATGAAAAGTGGATCCTGCACGACAATTGTAAGCCTTCATTCTCACCTATCTTAGGCGGTACCCAGGTACATAACCTAATCAGTGCGCTAAAAAAGATTACTCATAGGAAGATGATGTTTACTGTCATGTGTGGTTTGTGTGATGGTGGATCAGTGCCGGACTTTTATATCCAGATTCTTACAGAATGGCACCACAGTGAGGGCAGATGTCTACTGCAAAGGATTGTAATCGCTCTTCCCAACGCGTCAACGCGTGAGCACACACTTCACGGCAGACCATTGCAAAGCCACAAGAGCTATAGCTGGAAGTTCTCCATTAGCCACCGTACTCAACAAACATTGTCCCAAGAGATTCTTACTTTTTTCGAAATTTAGAAAAAAAATTAAGTGGGAAAAAATTCACCCAAAAGGCAGTACAAAACGCTTTCACTGACTTCATCGCCTCCCCTCTGGCAGACTTCTAAAGTAGACGGATAAACAAACTGCCATCAAAATGGCAAAATTTAATAGATGATTATGATAATAAAAAATACCAAAATTTTTATACAAATCTCCAATTTCATTAATAAAGCCTACCTAATATAATTTATATGATATGGAGTTTATACGAAAATAGTGTCAGATTTTGACAGAGGAGGACAGAGCGATTGCAACCTTTAATAATAATTCTTTATTTTCTCCCATATTACATTTGAAACAAACAGAACCATTACAATTAAGAAGGTTGGAGACTGGTCGCAACAAAAAAAGGAAATATGTGGCTCCAGAATCAAATTAGGCAGTCGGCATTAAGCCTTGCTGATCATCTATGATATTATGGAGCATTATAAGTGTTATTTAATATTTGGTATAAAACAGTCCGATTTGGTTTTAAAGAATAATTGGGAACTACAATAGGCTCTCTCATCGTGAAGTTCATAACCTACCTAATATGTGACACAGAAATTTTAATAAAACAATTAATTAAGTTCAACCGCCTTCGGTAAAAGCATTCCACAATTCTTCCTACTTACCATTTAATTTAGAAGATTTATTTAAATACTATTAAGGTTTACTTAGCGTGGTTTCGTTCTATTTATTTAACCTAAATACGCTTCGTACTGTTTCAATTTTGCGAGAAAATGTCCTGTTTTTCATCTTTAAAGTGTATTTATTTTAAAAGACAAGCGCGAGCAATATCGTTATAGTTAAATTAACACTAATTCAAGTGAAAAATAGACATCAATTTATCATTCTGATTTCGATATATGTATATAAAAGCAAATCGAAATCAGAATGAAAAATTATATATATATATATTATATATAATTTTTATTTAATTATAAATTACATATAATATAAAATTAAAAAAATATATATATAATGGTATCGATCGCTTATACGAGTACTGGGGATAAATAAGGCGCAACTGCGTTTCTCTGTGAATACAAAAGATTTATTTACTAAAGAAATATCTATTAATTTACATTTAATGAAAAATATATATTTACAAATTATTCACTCACCTGTGAATACAAAAGAAACAACATTTAAAGCCTCTATTTTAGGTTTTATAAAATAAAATAATGTAATGAAAAAAATTAAAACATCTTACATCTATTATGTCAAGTGACAAATTAAACATCGTCGATCAGACGGCAAAGAAGAAAAATAAAATATAAAAGAGTTTGTATAGGAAAATATTAAATATTATGTTTTCCTTACATATATATGTAAGGAAAACATAATATATTTTCCTATACAAACTCTTTGTAATGTAATGTTGTCTTTGCCGTCTGATCGACGATGTTTAAGATATTTTAATTTTTTCATTATATTATTTTACTTTATAAAACCTAGAATGCTTTAAATGTTGTTTCTTTTGTATTCACAGGTGAGTGAATAATTTGTAAATATTCATTTTTTATTAAATGTAAATTAATAGATATTTCTTTTGTAAATAAATCTTTGTATTCACAGAGAAACGCAGTTGCGCCTTATTTATTATATTATGTTATCTTTTATTCGTTATTAATAATCACCAATGCAAACGAATGTCTTAATTTTTCTACAAATAGAATATTAATTAATTAATTTAAAAAAAAAAAAAATTAAAAATTTTTATATTTGTAACCCAGTTCCATTCGCCTTTGAAATTCCTTTTTCACGCAAAGCTTTGTTGCGCTAAATGAACCATTTGCTGTGTTCAAAATACTGCACATCATTTGTCATCATTAATTGAAGCCTTAGTTTCTGAATGTAATAATCATGCAAATACACGTTCTGTCAAAATACTGATTTATTTATTTAAAAATAATATTTATCAAATGGAGTGGACGTTAGAAATTCTTGCATGTTCTTAGTTTCAAGTTCTTTATCAATTATCCTCTCTTATCATCAGTCTGTCATCACTGTCGCTGATTATATCTCCACAGCAATGGTTGTCCCAAGACAATGGTGTGATTACACCTCTACGGCGCACTTCTTATCCACAACTATTTCTCTCTAAGCAAAATGTCAGTCTAAAATTTTGTTTATAATTTTTCGTCCATATATGGTCTACAGATTATTAATAATAGTCTTAACACATTGTTGAAACGATTGCCTTTGTATGCCCTAATACTGCTATTAAAATGTCATCGAATGTGTGGTATTCTTCTCTTTGATTGATAGCTTTTCTCAATGAGAATGTGAATTTAATACCTTAAGAATGGCGTACATTGTCACTGACGGATCGATGTGTCGTCATGATAAAGTATTCTGGCTTAGGGGTCATTGGAAATTGAAAGAGCATACGGCTTCGAAGACGTAAGCTTTATCGAGCTTTGACAGCTTATGTCTGACATGGAAAACCTATTTAATTTCGCGTTTATATTTTCTAATCGTGTATACTCATCTTTATTGTCTAATAAACTCTTAGTAAAATATTAGCTGTTTACGAAATATTTCAGAATGCTTTTTCCAAAGTAATCCATTTTAAAAGGTTTCTAAGCTTTACGTAATTAAAACTCTATATAATAGATTACTTACAAATCGTCAATAACAAAATTTCGCAGAATGGCCTAAGTTGTCTGCGGGTTTTTACCCATCATCATGCTTGCATAAAGAATCTGCACAGTTTGCACAGTAAAAATCTATAGAGAATTGTGTTTTAGTATTCTAGTCTACTCCAAGACGTATTCTTAAGAATTGAAAAAAAGATTGGTTACAACATTGGTACACAGCTGGTGTTTAAACAAATGAACGTAGGTTTCATATAAATAATCCTACGTTTAACGCATTAGATTATTCTAGAAGAAGATTTTGATAATTTTGTTTGGTTTACCGGAAGTTATCACGTTCGAACATTCAAATTGATAATTCACCTACGAAACATACGAGCATAGTTATTAAATATAAGTTTTGTTGAAACCAGTATGCATTAAAAGCAGCGAAGTTTATATTTTTCCGCGTAGAAATGCATAATGTAAAATTAATGTTCAGGAATTCTATGAACTTTGAATTATTCGCCTACATTCACGAAGCATCATTTTTCATTCATTGTGGCTTTTAGGATTGCGACGTTAATCGATACTAGGAACGGCATCTTTGAATTTTATAAGTATACATTTCAATAATACAGTTTTTATGTTTTTTAAATTGTAACACTGAATTTTAAAAATAGTCTCATATTTTACACATTTCATTGGATAGTATGTTTGGCTACAGATCGTTAGGTCTCTAAAAAAAACACCATTGTTGTATTTTTATCGCCCTAAACTGGTGGTTTTTGAACGGCCCGACCAAGTAAAGCTGACTGACTGACTCATACACCCAATGACATTGCTTTAGATCAGTGTTTCCCTAGTGGGTCCCACGCCCCAGTTTCCTCATGCAAATTTATATTTAACCGTCACTAAGCAAAAACGTATTTTTATATTTAAAAGATTTCAAAAGATCTACTCTATATTTAATAAAAAGCAAAAAAAGTGAGCTTTTATACGATTTTTTGGGGAATTACACTCAAAATAATTTTAATATGTTTGATGTTAGAAAAACAAATTCGATTAGAAGTCATAATAAAGCAAGTTTCGATACGAAATAGGCATCGGAGTTATTGCTCGTCGTTTCAAAGACATTATTGGATTGTTGATATGACCTCAGGTTATGAGTTCATCTTCGTATGTCTTTTGTCTCACTAAAAACACAGACAGGTTTCTAAATCTATTTGCTTTTTAATGGATCGTGATCGTACTACTAAATTAGCCATTTAAAAAAATTATGATTTTACCGATAATATATTTTTGTAGAAACTTTTGAATTGGTACATATTTTTTATGAATACTTAATATCACGTTCTTTGAAAAGCATCGGGAATTCTGATGCGCAATGTCGCAGTCAGGTGAAAAAGTGCTGCGTCGGTACTACAGAAAAGCCTTAAATTAAGTATTAAGCAAAAGCTAATATTAACTTAAGTAAAATTGATACTAACTCCTATTACCCAATATGAACTTCTGTGACTGAACTAAATACGTATATATATACACTGGAAAAAAGTTTAACACACAAAAATACATAGCTGACAAACGAACTAATTGTTGTAGCTTGACGCTACGCAGCAATGTAATTCTTCTACGAAATTGAACTGTGCCACGAATTTTTCGCCGAATACAAATTCTATAATTTAATAAAAACGCTCTAGAATATTTAAATTCGAGAGCAGTGTTGGCCTAGTGGCTTCAGTGTGCGACTCTCATCCCTGAGGTCGTGGGTTGGATTCTCGTGCATTAATGGACTTTCAGTGTATATATGCGCATTTCTCGCTCTTACGGTGATGGAAAACATCGTGAGGAATGGTATGCCTTTGACACAGGGGTACAGGGGGCAGATCGCCTAGTAGATTGACTAATGATCATGAAACAGATATAGAAATCTGAGGCCCAGACCTAAAAAGGTTGTAGCTCCACTGATTTATTTATATTATTTAAATTAGACTTTATACTAATAACGTATTTACCAGGTGAATTACTAGCCAAATGACAATTATACGAACCAATTGTTTGCCTATTTATTTATTCTATTTGAGGCAAATAATGAACTCCAATCTCACTGAAACAAAAGAATATCATCACAATAGTTATTACAAATGTAGTAAACATAACAACAAACATCGGTATAACAATGACATAACTAAACAATAGACACCAGATAAGCAGATTTAATGATTGTCACAAATCCTAGAATTTATTATCCAACTATTTATAGTAAAACAACTTTTTAATTTATTATTATTATGACGTTCGTGACTCATTAAGTCATAAGGTAAGTTTTAAGTGTTCAAAACTAAGCCATTCCTTAACCGTTTTATCCCGCCACAAGTCCTCTCTATAGGCCTTGAAAGAGCACTCACACTTAGACATTCTATTCAAAAGGCCCAGGTACATATTTACTAATATAATTAATTAGCTGCGATGGAGAGTCCAACCTGAAACCACAGGCATCATATTCCCTTTACATCCACGTACACAGGCACAAGGCCTACGGAGCTGTGTAGGCCTTTATAGCTATGAAGTACCAAACGTTCCAATTTATTTGCATAGGATAATCGAATAAGGCTAACCAGGGTCTTATGAAGATGAAAATGTTGAATCGAAGGTCACGGCTCTTCTGGATATGACCTCTACACTTCATTACCCATATGACATTGCAAATATTGGTAATTACATCATCACTAACATAATATACGGAATATTATGTTCCCCAGACAATAGCCCAAGTTTAAGTGATGAGTTGTAACCGAATTATGGTACAGTTTGTGAGTTAGGCTTGTTACGACTTTGCATTTGTGATAATATTTTTCATTGATAATATAATCTGTTTTAGCACGGTTAAATTTATTATTATAATAGGCAGTTCAGTATATTATAGTTAAAAACTCAAGGAAAAATAAGACAAAAATATTATTTCGCAGCATATGTATAAAATAATATAAATTTGTTTAATAATAATAATAATTTATTTATTGCAAGAATATGGTACAAAAATGTTTTGGTGGTACAATCGTAAGTTCGCATATTCTGCCACACACAATGGCGCGCAAATTTGTCTTTCAAGGAATTTTACATTATTAGTCAAATGAATTGGTCAATTCTTATATTATTTGTATCGTTTATGTAACATATATAAAAGCCTTTTTTATGTTACATAGAAAGATTATTTGAAACTCAGTAATTGTTAAAAAAATATTTTTAAGTTACAATAAGAACGCAAACAATTTTTTTTCTTAAACGCTACGTGTATAGTCGCTTAGAACTTAACAAGAATTTAGTTTACCCTGGCCAAGTTATATTAGCATAATCGCCACTACATCTGAGCCAAATTATCGAAGTAGCTTTGACGTTGTACCATTGATTTAACACGTTCGTTGCATTACGAGATCTATCAGATCTCTTGCAGGACTTTTGTATTGTGCGTTGAACATAATCGTGTTTTTTCACTCCTTGCGGGAGGATCTAACTTGTAAAGTTCTTTAAGTATGAGCAGGACAAATATATATATTTTCTTCCTACTTAAAGCTGAATTAAAGGACATTAAAAATAAATTAGAGATGGATTAGGTCCCTAACGCACAGTACTGTAATTGTTTTAATTCCTTGGTTAGGAGATATGTCGGTACTCGTGAAATCCTACGCCTCGTAGACGCAAGAGATGAGGATGGGATTTTTAGTGTTGTCCTAGAATCGACATTCGGGAAGTCGCGGGCACGTTTTGGAAATAACACTCGCGTATATACCAGGTTTGATTATTTTTGATAAACAATGAGTGATTAAGTTTAAAAGAAAAAAGTGTAAAAATCTATTTTATTGGTGAGGTTTCTAACAAAAAATCAACGCCGGATTATACTGCTGCATGTCCATAAAATATTTTTTTGGAAAATGTTCAAATTTTCCCCCATTGACTAATAATGACAGTGATTTGATTATGAAATATTTAACGATAAACCTTTTTCGTTGGAGCACACGCAGTTAAACAGCACTGACGCTTCTAAAAAAACTAAACGAATTGTTACCATTTGCGCGTAATGTGCAAGCAATAAATGTGCTTACCATGTTTTAATGAAAAACACTTTGCATAATTAATAAAACTTTTAGAATCGATAACTGAGATATATTTTATTCCCATCACTACTTACTACACATATTGAACTATCTTCGGTGCGGTAGAGATACAATCGATATCTAATTTTTTTTGGTATTTGTAGTTTATTCAAATGTCGTAACTGCGTGCGAACCTAGCAAAATATAAAGCAATTAGCTATCTTTCACCCACAAAAAATTCAAAATATATGTCATTTTTTTTGGAAGATATAAATTATTTTCAAAAGTGTATTTTTAGGAGACTGATTAGGTCTCAAACGACCAGAGGATAGGCTTGTTAGAGATCTTTTAGGTCTCCAACGCACAGGTGAAAGTTTTTAAAAATATGGTATAATCTGTTATTCCAATATTATTTACTCAGTTGATTTTTAAGAAAATTGTAGCTACTTACACTTGAAAACATGAGTTTAAATTTATAATTCTTTTATGTGTATATGTCATGGCTGCGAATGATATCTACGAATCAAACACACAAGATAAAAAAGTTATAGAGAAAACGGGTAGGAGGCCCACCTTATGTTAAGTGATAGCCCATGGACACTCACAATGCCAGAGGGCTCGCGACTGCGTTGCCCGCCTTTTAAGAATAGATACGCTATTTTCTTGAAGGACCCTAAGTCGAATTGGTTCGGAAATACTTCAGTGGGCAGCTGGTTCCACATAGTGGTGGTGCGCGGCAAAAGCTGCTTTTAAAAACCAAAATTGCATAAAATAAAGACATATTTAATACATTTTTATGTATGTTTTATTTCTCTACATTTTATGCCTCGATTTGACTCTTAAAGTATGTATATATTTAAAAATAGGTTAAGTTCTAGAAGCTACATTGGCCTAATTTGTTTTCAAGTACCACTGGTTTTAACTCTTCCAATAACTCGACGCATTGACGATATGACACGACTCCCTTTGAAATTAGCGCTTTAATTATTGAGAGAACTGCTACAAATATTGTGTGTTTCATTGCATGACGTCATTAAGGTTTTTAGGGAGTCTCAACACTAAACAATGTGTTAACATAGTTTATTTGACAGTCATTAAAAGCTTTCTTGAAGTGATATTTATCCCGGCGTATGTAATAATCCCAAGTTTACTTGTTTGACGGCAAAGCTTTCAATACAAGTTTATTTTCTTTTTAACAAACAAATTGCTTTAATGATTCTTCCGTGTTTAATTAGACTTAAAAGCGACGTCACCTACTTGACAGCGTGTCTAGTGGTGACTAACGGTCTAAAATGTCATTGGATTGACGCCCACGTTTCTGTTAATTTTAAATAGTAAAATATTTAATTAAAATTCAGAAATATGTCAAATATACATGGGTATCTTTATCGATATAAAGTATATTATAAACATAAAAGATGACGAAGACGACAAACGGAATTATATATGTAGTTTCTGACAGATACACTAATATATTACGGTATATCTCGTACAGTAGCACTTTGTAGTGTCACAATTATCATGCCTTGTACTTTAAAGAAATTATTAATTAATTCTAGTAGTGGAACTTTGATAAAAAAATAAAATGAATGTTTAATAATGCTTTTTCTTGTTGGCGCAAGCAAGCATTGGGATAAGGGACTGCTTTTCAGTATTGTTGTCCACATTACCTGAGCGGTCAACTTTTTAGAAAGACTCAATAATATAGGTAGCTTTTGCTTTATTAAGGCGATATTTGTCAAATGAAATTGCGAAATAAGTAAATTATATATTCCTAAAAACATGGAAAGTTCCTTGGTTGGAAAGAGCATACCGTCCTGACTTTGTTATTTAAAAACATTTATTTTTAATGTTTACAAAAGGCTTTTTTATATACATTAAAGAAATACCGTAACGTTATATATACGATTACCCATCCAGGTTTTCCGTTTCAGTCACATAAATACATACAGTCTTCAGACATATATAAACCGTGTATTAAAAATTCTATTTGAAAGAAATAGGACAGCCAACAAATCTTACAGCTTTTAAATACGAATGGAAGCCTAACCAGCCTTTTATCGTAACGTAAATGCTAAACTCCGGTTTCCAGGCATTTTATACCGAGCTAAAATGAATGAACGGTGAGCGTCTTTTTTGAAAATAAACGATTTTAGCGAGAGCTTTGTTTTGAGCGTAACTGCCTCCGCTTAGTTTATAAAGATTTTCAATATCGTCGACTGATTGAAAGTGGCTGAAATTAATATTTATTTTTTATTACGTATTATCAAAGTATATGTATCTCATTAGAGTCAACTTAATGATAGTTATGTATATAAAGTACGCACGTACAATGAACAATAAAACATTAATTATTCAAATATTTTACGGCGTATATTCCTGGAATTAGCATTATTATTATAGTTATATGTATCCATTACTTAAAAAAAATATCGCGTATTAATTAGTATTTTTTTAAATTCCAACCATCATTGTTTGTATAATTATTTTTTTATACAAATTATCGATATTTAATTGAAACTGTATTTATAATATATCAATAGTAGTTGATAGTTAGTTGATACATAGACATATAAAATAAACTTTTGCTCGTCTATCTTAAAGAGCTACGAAATCTCTTTTTAGGGTTTACATTATAATGGGTATATTTTGTGAAAGGGTCTGGTCACACACAATTAGGAGGAGCGGTCAGAATGAACCTCGTTAATTGTTTAACTCACACAGTCGTTAACAATGCTTTCTACGGATTAACATTTTACAATGTTTTGATAAAAGCTTTTGGATATTTTTAATAAAAATATGTTTCATTATAAAAAGAGTAACTAGAGAAAAGATTCAACACCTTCACAACTATATTTTATGTTTCGTTAGAAGTTATTTAAAAATGAATATAAATTACAATATTTTTTTTAAGCTCTTATTTGAGGACGAGATTTGTGGGTTGTCTCTCTGGGTTTGATTCAGAGCGACATTACCACAAATTTTCTCCGCGTTTGGTGGACTTTAACTTGCGAGATGACTGGATATCGTTACTGCACCTCGCAACATATGCCTAAGGGCTTTGAAGGCTTGAAAAAGCTTGAACATTCTATCTATTAAATCCAGAAACCGTTTAGTTTCTTTAGAAATGTAAATAAGGGAAATAAAAAGTAAATAAAGAATAAATAACAAGACCAAGACCCAATGGCTGTCATGTCTTTTCAAATTTTATACTCAATAAGTATCGAAATAAAAACAAACCCATTAATGGATTTAATTTTAAAAATGTAAACCAATTAATTAGTGAAGTCGTATGAAGACAATACTATACTGATATTAATGGAATCGGAAAAAACACGATCAAAGAAAACAAAAAACGGTTCGTTAAATTGTGATTGTCTTTCCAGCTGACGTAAGTGGAATGAACCAAACAGATTGCAGACGTCCCTGAGGTACGGTTCGTGATAATATATTATATTTATAACATTTCATTTATGACTTCTAAGAGTAAGGACTTCACGTTATCTTATTTATTTTAAAAAAATAGAGAAGAAGTTACAGTTTTTTAATATTTAATATGTCAATCTTAATAGTCCTTGTCTTGGCTAGTCCTATTTCGCAGGCAGATAACGTACACGTTATGACCGAATTGACGTGCGTAAACCCGCGATGCTTATTAAAAGACATTTTCGTGGCCGATACTCTATCAGAGCGTGATCCGTAGTTTCCCCTCCTCCTCCCCTTTCCTTCAATTGACTGTTACTCATGCAATAGTCTATCTATATCTTTGTTACTCAATTTGGATGTATTCCTACCATAATCTGTAGCACTGATGTTGCAAAATAGTTGAGGACTACTTATTAGTAATTGACTGGCACAGGTGTGAGCATAAATACTGATTACATGCCTATGCGACATTATATTTATATATATACATACATAGTAATATATTCCATTTGCTACAAAAGCTACGAATCATATCATGGAATTTCATCAGGTGAGTCTCAATGAACGTTTTTTAATTTTGCATTCGGTTAAAAATGCAGTGTCGACGCAAACATTGATTACCACTGCAGCTAATGGTTCTGTCAGCCGCACTGCCTTATTATTCGCCCGCCCTGAGGGAAATTAACTATAACTTCTTACAATTTTAAATTAACCGCAAAATATGTTTGTCCAAGCAAATAATTATATTATTGTAATTAAGAAATTATCACTCTTTGTGGCCTTGGTTCTTCTTCTATTTAAAAAATAAATATTTGAATGCAATGTAAACTTTTGCTTCTTTTCAGTGAATTAGTTTTAATCATACAAACCAGGCTCCAGAAGATAAACCACTCCTTATATGGAAATTGTCTTCGTTATTACAACAAACTCCCAAGCGAAATTAGAGAATTATCACTAAATAAATTCAAAGCCCACGTTAAACGTAAATTTATCAATAAAGCTTTTTATAAATTTGACAAATATTTAAATGATCCTAATCCTTGGGGTTGATTTTCTCCAGTTCAAAGAATTTGTATAACTCAAAACTTAGCGATTAAAAAAAGTGGCGGAAAGTTTCTTGCCAGTTCTTCTTGCCCTTTTCTCTACGCCCTTGACTTGCAAACTGGTAGTAAATGCAAATTAACAATATATTATATTTATTTTATTTATGCTTTATTACCTTATACACAAACATACACATAACAAAAAAAAAAAAAAAACATGTTACAAAAGTTATAAGGCAACGGGCGGCCTTATCGCTAACAAGCGATTTCTTCCAGGCAACCCTACTATAACTAAAATAAAGTAAAGTCTAAAGGAAAAATAACAATAATAAAAATAAAAATATGTATAGACAAAAATTTAACAGAACAATCAAAAGGTTAACAGAGTCACAATAATTAATATATATAAGCAGAGGCAGCTAATTACGAGGCAGAAAGAAAATGATCAAAAAGAAGATTTTTGAATAAATTTAAGGACTGAGCTCGTCTAATGTCAATTGGAAGAGAATTCCATAGCAGAATACTTTGCACAGTAAAGGAGGAGTGATAGAATTCAGTTTTATGAATAGGAGTTTCAAGGATTAGGTTGTCTAGAGAACGCAAGTCAAAACTACCGCCAGAGAGAAACATAAAATTTTGCTTTAAGTAACTAGGAGTTTTAGGATTAAAAAGAACATTTAAGAGAAGTTGTAAAATGTGCATCTTACGCCGCAATCGAATGGGCAGCCAATTAAGCTTTCTTCGGAACTCCGAAATATGGTCAAATTTACGAAGTCCAAATATGAACCTGATGCAAACATTTTGTAAGCGCTCTAACTTATCAAGCTGCAACTCAGTTAAATCAGGATAACACACATCAGCGTAATCAAGAATAGAAAGTAAAAGAGAATGAGCAAGAGAAATTTTAGTTGAGATAGGCAAAAAATTGCGTAACCTATTAAGTGCGTGAGAAGAAGAAAGAATCCTCCTGCTTAGTTCATTAATTTGGGGCTGCCAAGACAGGGTTGTATCCAAAGTAATGCCCAGGTTCCTAACAGTGGAGCAAAACGGAACAACAGTACCATCTATCTGGGGTAAAGTTGACCAATTTATTCTCATTATATATGATGCACTCCCGATGATAATGGACTGGCTCATATAAGGGTTTATCATAAGACCTTACAATTTACTTCATTGAACAACCTTGTTTAAGTCTAAGTTTGCCGTCTGAATAGCAGACGGCAATTCATTGAAAGTAGACTGGTTGTAAATTTGAAGGTCTTCAGCATAAAGACGAGAGTTGGAAGAAAGTTGATTAGTAATAGAATTTATAAAAAGCGAAAAGAGAAGAGGAGAAAGGATCCCACCCTGCGGTACGCCAGCAGAAACATGAGACCAAAGCTGTCAGTTAATTTAATTCGTTGCTGACGTTCGGTTAGATACCTTTTAAACCAATTAATCACTGAAGGGGACATATTAATAGAACGGAGCAAAGCAAGAAGAACATCAATGTCTACCGAATTAAAGGCATTACTAAAGTCAAGCAAGGTAAGTATTGTGAGTTTTTTATTATCCATGCCACGCCTAATGTCATCTGTAATCTTAGTGAGTGCAGTAGCCGTACTGTGCCCAGGACGAAAACCGGATTGAACTGAATTAAGAAGGGAGTGTTCGTTGAGAAAGATAGCTAATTGCTGATGAAGAATACGTTCAAAAACCTTGGAAAGGAAAGGAAGGATGGAAATAGGACGGAAATCAGAATAGGCAACTGGGTTAGCGATTTTAGGAGTAGGAATAACTTGGGCATATTTCCAGATATTAGGAAAAACACCAGAGGAAACGGAAGTATTGAAAATGTGTGCTAGTACCGGAATTAATATGTCAACAATAGGAAGGATCATATCCCGACCAATGCAATCATAACCAACGGCTTTGGACGAGACAGACATGATGCTCCTCCCTACTTCATCTTCCGCAATAGACTGAAACGAAAAAGAAGGAATATTCGTAGTAGGACAAAAGTCAAGAGATGCAATGGTTTCAGATTTAATACTTTGATCAAAAGTAGGATGACAGGAAAAATGTTGATTAAGCAGGTCAATATTCAAATCAGCAGAAAGTGGCTGTTTCTGTTGTTTCCCGATTCCAAGCGATTTAAGGAATTTCCATACTTTCAAAGGGTCGCCACCTTCAACTGACTTATGAATATGACGCCGCTGAGCGTCACGGCACAAAGTATTACATCGATACCGAACTTTTTTGTATTTCTCACGCGCCAAAGGAGAATCACACAATCTCAGCTTAGCTTTAGCACGATTTTTAGTTTCTATGATTAATTTGACTTATTAATGAATGAAATAAAATAATGAATTAGACTGTGATTAATGAATACTTATTTTTTGACGTTCATAAGTGTAATTGGTTACCTATATGAATATAAAGTTATTTTGAATTTGAGTTCATATATGAACACATGCTCGAAGGAAAGACTTGGCCTTTCTGTTCCTCTTGAAAGCCTTTAAAGAACACGAAGGAGGCTTTTGAAGGTAGTCAAAACTCGTAAAATATTTTTTGTTTATTGTATCTGTTATCACTACGGAACCGTTTATCGCTTTTCTCTTTCGGGATTCTATAATGTGTAGGGAGCCAATGGGATTTTCTGCATTTGTTTTTTTGATTATTTTTCTCAAACCCCATTAAAACGTTTAACTAATTCAAAAGGGCATTAAAGATCCATATGAGAATGAGAGTAATCTAAAATTGGGACGACTAATGGTGACGCGTATCTCGTTCGTATATACCTACATATTAAGTTTCTCATGTAAATAAAATACATTATTTTTGGATAGAAATAAAGTTTTTTAAACATTAATAGCTTTGTAACCTAATAGACGGTCATATTTATTGACTGGGACGTTTCGAGTTCCGTCAATTATCATGGCTGAATCATGATGAACTGAACACTGCTTAAGTGATTGATAATTGTTTGAAGAGAAAAAAAGCTCGCAAATTAATAGATAATATAGCAATGACAAGTGCAAACACAAATGAAACCTCAATTTCAAGACCACCTCCTTGATTAATATACTAAGCTTGTAACAAAGAATACCTTTATATATAATAATCACAAAAAGGCCCTCGGGAATCTGGGATTAAGCAAATTTTAATTGCAAAAGAAATTTTTTTACCAAAAAAACATCAAACAAAAGCACCTCTTCATTAGAGTCTGGAAAGTTTGTTTTTGAAATGTTATTCGGTGAGAATTTTATATTGGTGAGTAAAAATATCAGTTCTGTGTTAGAATAAAAACAAATAGTTTTTTTGGTAGTATAATCAGAATTTGTGGGAGCTAGCTGAGATTTTAAATAAAATATTTAAACATGTATTAATTGATTATTATTATTGTATTATATGTAAATGTAATAAGCGTATACATAAAAACTACATTGTTTTTATTGTCAATGTCATAATTACATCTGATTTGCTACAATTAACTTCTAATCAGTGATACTAAAACGTATTCTTATAAAAATTCACGGCGAACCCTTCAAGGTCTCTGCAGTGAGGTTATGGAATTCACTTCCCGTCCCTATTAGCTTAGCTCCTTCTCTACCTTCCTTTAAATCTTTACTGTAAAAGCATTACCTGTCCACATCTTATTCCTAACTTTTGTACTAACTGATCTGGAATTATTGTGATCCATGTGCACTTTTTTTTTTCATGTGTCCTTCTTTACTATTGTCCCTTTCACTATTAAATAAGTTTTAAATTAATTGCTTTGTACTATTAGTTTCATAGTTTCATTTTGTCTTAATAACTATATGTCTTATGTAGTTTTGCACTTCTTGCGCTCACTTTATCTAATTTATTTTATTTATCTCATAGTGGTTGCCTGGACGGAATCGCTCGAAAGCGAAAGGCCGCCAGTTGTCCTCCTTTTTATTTAATCATTTTAATTGTACTGTACGTAGTCGGTCCCAAAGTTCTGTCATAAATGGAAATAATGATAAAAACAAAAGTACTGATCAGTTGTAATGAGTATATATCAATTCTTAGTAAATTAATTAAGGAATAAAAAAGCAAAAAATATTCGAAATAACCTCCCTCATTTTTAATACAGGCCCTTAAGCGTCGCGGCCAGTCGTCTATCGCAGCACGCACCATTCGTGTCCATTTCAGTACTGGTTTTTTAAAGATGACTTCAGATTCTCCAAATTTTCATGAGGTTTATCACAGACCTTCCTCTCTAAGCCCTGTCATAATTTCTGGTCCAAAGATTAAGGTCCGGACTGGAGGAAGGCCAATCCTCATGTCTAATTAAGACGATGTTTTGACGCTCAAACCAGGCTTTAGTGGTTTGGCTTTGTATGCAGACGCAGAGTCCTGCTGGAACACGAAGTGATGTCCCGCAATAGGGTGCTGGACATGTCTTTGACAAGGCGATACAAAACCGTCTCTTGGTACACTGTAGCACTGTTTTGACCCCCTTTTCGAAAAAAATTAACCTCAGTTAGCCCGTAATAGGACACTCCCAACCAAACCATTACTGAATGGAGATGTCCATGTTGCACCCTTGGAACTTTATTTTCAGCTTCTTCAGAACTCTTAGGTACACTGTATAATTCTGTTTATGTACACTCTTCAATATCGAAAATATTTCGTCCGTAAAGAGGAATCACGGTGTCGGTTTTTCGCGTACCGCTTAAACAAACCCGGTCTCTTAAGCCTTATTGCTTTTAGACGAGCATTAAGAGGCCACTCTTTTTGTATGCTCGTAGACCAAGATCTTCATTTAAAACCTTTTTTACTGTTTTCCTACTGAACCCTCGCAAATCCATCAACTTTGTTTTCGGACAGGATTTTTACTATCCGCGCCTTGTAGTTTGATACGCTGTGTTTTGCGGAGCGGGCAGCCAGTTCTTTTCTTTCCTCAACACGAGACTTAAGGTACCTATCAATAGTACCGTACACAAACCTAAGCGTTATATTCAAATTTTTGAGCAATTGAAAATGGTACTCGGGAGTGTCCACAGCGGTGCAACGCAATAACAACTATTCGGTTTACTTTCAATGTCCACTCCATGTGAAAAATTACGGAAAGTTATTTTTTTGTTTTAAAACAATAATCAAACATCCAAAATAGAATCAATAATTTTTTTATAAAATCCTGCTCGAAATGTAGAAATAATGTGCTAGTGACAGAACTTTGGGACCAACTACGTATTTCTGTATACTTGCAACGAAGTGTTAATAAATAAATAAATACATAGCAATATTCCAATAATTTACAATCCATGGCCCTATAGATAATGTATTTTCGCAATAAATAACAATATTAGAGGTTAAATTTACTGCGACCGCGGCATTCGCAGTGGTTTGTCAGTATGCGGGAGCTACGTTGCCAAGCAAAGTGAATTCTCGTGTTGCAAAACGCACTTGCGCGGTTTCATTGCTAAGTGATTAGATTTATTCACTGAAGCATTGAAAAGGTGAAATAGCCAACTATGACGTACATGTATACACAAAGAGTAGTGTTGGCTTAGTGGCTTCAGCGTGCGACTCTCATCCCTGAGGTCTTAGGTTCGATCCCCGACTGTGCTGCATTCGCTCGTATGTTGTGGGAAACATCGTGAGGAAACCTTGCCTTAGACCCTTAGACTTGCCTATTAGATTGACAAATGGTCATAAAACAGATACAGAAATCGCGCCCAGACCTAAGAAGGTTGTAGCGCCACTGATTTATTTTTTATGAGGTACATTTATCTACGCTATTATTTGATAAAATCGCGAGGAAATTTAAAAAAAAAAACGTTAACGTATAAATCACAAATGCCTACCTGCCTATAAAAATATTAATAAAATAGAAGCAGAAATGTTCCTAGCATTACCTCTAGCAGCACCACCGGATGTATGATTATGTGTTTTGGGTAATCTTCTTTGTGGTTTGGCAGCAGTTCGTACAAACGTATCAATACTGCCCACGTGTTGTGTCTTTTGAAGTTAATAAGGTTTTTCATCAGTAAAATACTTTTTACCAAGTATAATAATAATAAGCCCTTTTTATTTCCTGTTTTACAATAGTTGGTAATTTTTGTAAGTAGGTTAGCTTAGATTATGTTACTAATATATATATATATATATTCTTTATTTATGAATTAACAGGAACCCCGGTTTGGGTAAAGGCCTCCTCCAAAGATGCCCATTTTTGTCGGTCTTGTGCTATGGAGTACCAGTTTACGCCAGCTGATCTTTTCAGATCATCTTCCCACCGGTCTAAGAGTCTCCACTTCCACCTCTTGCCTGGTGGTCCTTTCGATTGGGTAACTCGTTTGGTCCACTTTCTGCTAGACATTCTTGCTACATGGCCAGCCCAATGCCATTTCATTTTTTAACCAAAAGTTAAACTTTAGTGACGGCTCTTATCTTTGTGTGTCTTATTTTGTCCATTTTCTTTATGTTTAACATGCTTCGCTCTAAACCTCTTTGACATACATTGATTTTATTCACAGCTTGTGAAGAGAATTTCCAGGTCTGGCTTCCATAAGTTAAGCTGGGTAGTAGACATGAGTTCATAACTTTAGCTTTGAGAGTTATTGGTAAGTTATTCTTTAATATTTCTTTTAGGCTCCAATATTTATTCCAGGTTTGTTGGACCCTTCTCTCTATTTTTATAATGTTACTTTCTTTTACCAAGTAAAATTCGTTTATTGATTAAGGATCACTCACATGATCACTTCATGGTAACTTCAGACAAAGGGTTACATTAAAAATAGCGCCACGTTTACACAAGATACATGAACTGAATTCTGAAAACGGAATGATAAAAGTACAAATATCAAAAGATGTGCTCGTTATTCAACCTACGTCAAACTAAAATCTATTATCTATACAAAAGCGAAATAAAATGAGAAAAGGTTAAAGTTTGTAAAGTATACTTTCTAATTAATTGTTGTATCGGATTCCACGGTCCGACCGAATAAATAAAATTAATTGATAGAGTCGGGTTACTCGATTCAAAGAAAAGCAACCTGTTGAATTAAGTTATTTAAAAAAACAAATTGATCTAAATATTTTGTTTCGGTGTACTCAGAAAGTTTTGTATTTATATAGATTATCCCAGACATAACGCGATGGTTTTGATATCTCATAAGATATTAAAATGTATCTAACTGTAGTAAATGTTTAATGAAATTTTGTTGAATAATTGTTGGAGTTTTTTAATCAAGTCCTAAACATTTACTGAGTTACCTATTCATGTACGAATAAATTTCCTTTTTTTCTTTAGTTTTACTCTAGCTGAGATTCATCTTGGAACGCGGAGTTTACATGAAAGGATTTTGAATTTTGTGTACAAAATTCTATAAAATTTGGTATCATCACATTATTGCATTTTACAGATTTACGTGTTGCAGGTATTGACCATCTTTGTGATAGGCACCAGCCTCTATACCAGTCTCGGTAGAGTCAAATAGTATGTTACCACAGGACTTCTATCGCGCATTATGTTCAACTCACCCCGTTGTCCAGTATTCGAAAACTAACCTGTTTTAAAGCACAATCCACCACTCCTTGGGAGCAGCTATCTGTATATTGATGTGTCATTAAAACTTGACAAACAATTTTTTAACTGACGGTAACGACGTAACATTATTCACCAGCGGTCGTTATAATAGTTCAATTTATAACTAATCATGAATATCTGAAGATTATTTAGTCTGCCCTTTATTAAAATCACAGCTTATTAATTTAAAAAGTGGTGTAATTTATATATAATATACGTATATATATAACCTCATAATAAAAGTGATATTCAGACACTCGGATACTAAAGAGCCGACACGCAGCTAGGAAATGAGTCCATCTTACAATTCCACCATAAAACTTTTACGATGATCATAAATGTGCTTTAGTACATTTTGTCGACACAATCTATTTTGGCGGAAATAAAGTTTATGGAACGGTTTTTGAATAGTTCGTACCAAATTGCATTCTATTTAATAACAAAGGGGCTACAAAATAATTATTACGAAGCTTTATTCGACAACTAAGCAGAGGTAAGAGCGGTTTTGTAACAATTAATTTTATTCAATGCGTGAGTTATGTAACCTAACATTAGTTAAATTACATATATATTTTAGTTAATAATTGGAAGCGCAAACCAAATGTTAGCAACCATCGCACACTTAAAGCCAAAATGAGCCCTTTAGATTTTCCTACACTAAAGAACAAAATAAAAGTAAAGTAAAGTAAAATAACATTCTCGTTTACGATTGTGTCCAATAGGTCTACACTTATATATTTAAAGAAAAACTGTTTGACCGGATTGAAGTTATGTATTATTATAAATTTACAACTATTTAACATAATTTTAAATTTATCCGACGTTTCGCGTGCTTTACAGCGTGCGTGGTCACGTGACCACGCAGTTTTTTCTTTAAATGTGTAAAGGTTATGTAATAATAATAATAATAATAATAATCATTTATTTGCAAGAATATGGTATAAAAATCTTATGGTTGTAAATCAAAGACAATACACTTATATACTTTATAGGTAGGATTTAAGAACCCTTAAATAAGGCAAGTTAGTTTTTTGTTAAGCCAGCGTCGCAACCCTCCCCCTAATTTTATGTTACTTATAAGCTCATGTTTAAAAATATTAAAGCCAGTTCAAACAAATCGTTTAATTTAAAATACATTTGAATATCCCTCTAACAACCGTCACCTAACTTACCTAGCGCAAGCGAAAATTTGCTCGTACGGCGAAGGAAAACTACTAGCGACTACTAAACTAAGCTGAGGACACCGGCAGATAAATGCATTTAATCACGTGTGTCAGGAAAATAAAGGTTATTAACCTATAAAGAAAGACGACTAAGAAATCAGACACAGAAATATATACACAACATTCCCTATTGATGATGGACTTTAAATTTGGGAAACAAAAAATACCTATGATTATTTCATACTATCTTAAACATAGTCTAATGTGTTTCTAGCTTAATTCGTTATATATTCCAGTAATGTGCCTGTGGAATGTTACGCAAAACGAAGTATAGTTTTAAAGAGTGACACTGTGACGGTTTCATTATGCATATGCCGAGAGCATATAATTACTCCGCATTCTTTTGTTTCATAAATTTACTGAATTTTCGTTATTTTATTTAAGCGCGATGCGGTGCATTGAAATATTTGTTTTGCTAATGTGAATTTTTGAGTTAAGCGATATAATACGTTTCAATTTGAAGAAAATCTTTTATAATTTGACAACAGATAAAGATTTAGTTTATGTATTATTTAAAGAATTCAATAAGTTCTATAGTTCATGCTGATTAGTAGAAACAAACTAGTTCTTATTTTTGAAACATTTCTTTTATAAATAATTTCCTGATGGTGGTGGTGGCATAGTTTAAAAGTTTGAATGAGGCTTACTTATTAGAATGGCAACGTTATTTTTTTATTTAAACGCAATATTGTAATGTCCTGGAAGAACTAGGTAAAATCCAGTTTCGAAATTATTTATAAAAGAACTGTTCTAACAAGATCTAATTTTTGTTAAAAATCTTAATCTTAAATAAAAAAATCTTAACCAGATAGGATTGTGTATTATCAAAGATATACCTATGTATATCTTTGATCACCAGTATGGTGTATCTTTTATTAAATTTTATTAGATAAACAAACATATAGTTAAGAAAACAGTGCAAGTAACAAGAATGCTGCTCCATTATAAACTTCATAAAATGAAATCGTTTAGTTACGATCGAGCGATTAAATGCAACGTTCAGGCATTAAATTTAAAACTGTTATGTTTTTATTAAGTCGCCCGGGGATATTAATAAACAATGCCAGTATTAAAATAAAGCTTAGAGAAAAATATGAACATAAAAATGTAGCGATGAACTAGATAAAATGGTTTTTCTTTAATGAGTTGAGGCCTCTTCAGGCCATATTCATTAATAATAAACAAATGAATAACTTATCTTCTTGAGTAGTAACGTCAAAAAGCCACGATTTTGACCATCCTACGAGATTCCAATAAAGATATAACCCATTAAGCAGTTAATTTTACAATAAAAACAAACATACACAAAAAGATTTTATCCAAAAAATGTCATAAGAACACTGAAAAGTAAAATATTAGCGTTTATAATGTCAAAGAGTTAGGACCAGTCTTTTTTTCGTTGCCTCGCTACGACGGTGCTACGAATGTGCTACGAATATTTGCTTCTTGTCTAAGCAATATGTTACGATCCTGTTTATTTATTTGCTGTGTATTGCCTGTATTTCTTTCAAAGCGATTTAAATGAAACAATAAAACGAGTTTCTTAGATTATTCCCCAAGGAGGGTAGGAATTAATAATATTTTTGCCGCGTGGCATCACATGTTCGACTAGAGATGCTGTTGTCCAATCACAGTCAAAATGCGTCATTTTGTCAATTGTTTTGAAAACGCAAAACAAATGACGAAACGACGATTTGATTTATTAAAAAGGAAGGGTATTAATTATGCACTTATACATTTCATTCTACTGTAATTAGAAAGAGAAAGTCTATATTTATTATATAATTCTCATTCATATTATGTCCAAACTCTATTGTATAGGGTATGTTACCCACGTTTGATACACTTTAGATAGAGGTGTCATCGTCGAAGAGGTGTCATCGTGGACAGACTCCAGACCGCTACTACGACGCTAGGGCGAATGGTTTCGGGAATGGGGGCCTGGGGTCCAATAAATCCCGAGACAAGCGTCCGCGGGCTTCTCTTTGGCCAGGGGTAACCCCGGTGGCGAATGCTGCGTTCTCGGGAAAAATCCCCCTCACCAAAAAGAGGTAACCCTATACGGGCAAGCCATCCCGTGGCAAAAATCCGTTAAATAATCCAGGAGTAACGCCCGATAGGGCGGCATGTCTTTTCCGTAAGCATATAGCCGCCGTTCGCAAGAAGGCCTCTTTTGTCCTCTTTCGCCTCCATTTCCTCCTAAATAAAAGGAGTAACATGTCCCTTAGACACAAGGTGACATTGTACAAGGCCTGCATCCGACCGTGCATGACATACGCTAGCGTAGTCTTTGCGCATTGTGCCCCCTCCCATATACACCGGCTACAGGCGCTTCAGATGCGATTCATGAGAGTCGCGACCGGTGCGCCCCACTATGTGAGAAACGTCGATCTCCACCACGACCTGGAGCTCCCTACCATAGCCCAATGGATGAAGTTGGCGTCCGCACGCCACTTCGACAAGGCTAAACACCATCCCAACCCGTTGGTGCGTCAAAGCATCAACAATTATCCCTTCCCGACAAAAAGGCTCGTAGGAGGACCCGACAAATCAACGGATCCGATGATCCAATTACCATAGCAAACAATAATTAAAAGCGCCCGCCCCAATAATAAATAGTAAAAACCGCCTTCACCGGGAAGGCGAGGACCTTACTTCGTACTTCGCTCACTCCAGTGAGCTTCCGTCCTGGCCCTTCAGGCGATTGACCACCCGTGACGGCCCTAGCCGGGGTTCTCGAGTCTCACAGGAGCGCCCTTGGCTAGTCGCGGGAAAAACGCCCATTCTGGCTGAGCTACGCTCGCCAAAACAGCCCGTGCTGAGCTGTAAAGGCCCTTAAGGCCAACAGCGAGATACCATTCAAAAAAAAAACAAAATTATACACTTTAACTTCAATTATTTATATCAAACTAGGCTCAGCTATGGTACGTGTGTCAACGTTGTTTTGCCATGTATATTATTTCTAGGAAAAATTTTTTGTTAAAATAAAAATAACTATCTACAAGAATAAAAAATAGGGGTTGATCGAAGAAGGGTTAAAATTAATATTTAAAAAAATCTAAAAAGATTATTTTTTTTGGGGTGGACACCCCTTATCACTTAGGGGTTTAAAAGAAAGATAGTAGCCGATTCTCAAACTCACTGAATATGCATAAAAAACTTCATAAGGATCGGTCGAGCCGTTTCGGAGGAGTATGGGAACGAACATTGTGACACGAGAATTTTATATATATGGAGATAATAATTGACAGAAATCGATCGTCTGGATATGACCGTAATAAACTAAACTAATTTGCGAATTCAAAAATAATAATGTAGCTTATCATTTATTCTGTCACTAATTGCAATAAAACAGTATATTGCTCAATTTTGACCATATTATCCTAAAAACTGTAGCTCAAAGTAAGTTATTTTAACTGTCTCAATTAATCCGGGATTCAGACAATTTCACAGACCACCGGAACACAAAACGTGGTCATTGCTGTTACCGAGCGTTGACTAATTGAATACAACCTCGCTGTGTTGCCAGGGTAATGACATCTTAATTTGAACTGAAAGACCACTAAGGATAGAACGGTTACAAAAATATTTATAAAGCTTTTTAACGTTGTACTTTTCTGAAAGTTTCATCAGAGTATATTAGAAGTTTGATTAATTAAATGATTTAAGTTGACGCAATACGTCTTATTTTTATGGGAAACTTAACAGCCTCTTCTTCTTAATTCAAATTCATTAACAAATGCAGTCCTCTCCTTGAAAAGTAACTGTTTTATTAAACTGGAAATAGAAATAATAATATGTTTGTCTTGATGATTAGAAGGGTATTTAACTTTCATAACAAATCAATCGAAGATGGTCTATCAAATTTTTGTCGTGTCCAAGCGCCCGAATAGAAAAGAAATCAGAAGAGGTCAGAACGCAATGTTCCGTCCCGTCAAAAAAAGGGGGGGGGGGGGGCAAAAAACAAAAAACTCTCTTTTAAATTTTTAAACTATGCTTAAATTATTCCTTTTGTGAGCAGTGTTTTGAGAGGAAACCGGCATGCTTTGAATTTAAAATCAACGGTATGTGTCATGCATAGTACATCATCTAACTTGCCTATTAAGACAAAAAATTGAGGCCAAGGCTGGTATCACCGCTGGTTGTTAAGCTATTGCATAGATTTTATCACGGGCTTTGAGCGCGGCACCGAATCAAAAATTCCGTAAGAAAATAAAAACCTCTAAGTGCGGCCAATACGCGTTTGAGCGGGACAGAACGCATACTGCGTCTCACATCTGTCTGACGAGATCGGTGACGTAGCCTAAGCGCGGTCGGTGCAGCCGTTACGCGTTAGAGTGAGACTGACTATATAGGCGTGTTAGTCTGAGTCTGGTAGAGTGGTAGATTGAATAAATTTCAAAGAAAAAAAATACTGCATAAAAATATTGGAGTCCGTGTTTATTGTTAAAAAAGCCACATTGTGAAATGTTATGCAAATATCAGGTGATGTTAATTACTAAAATATATTTTTAGTACCGCGACACTGGCAAAGTACTGAACGTCCGACCGCGAGGCTTAATTAACTTTATTATTGCAAAGCTCTCTTTCGGGTTCATTTGAACGTCTATGCTAATTTTAAATGTTTTTAATTTGTATGAAACTGTTAACTGCTTGATTTCTCCTTTTAATACGAATTTAAATTAACGTTATAAAATTTTAAAGCTTTAAGTTGAAATCAGTTTTATTTGGCTTTTTATAACCAAACATAATGCTTTTAAATAAAGTATTTATTTTTCTTACTATGTAGAAATTTATTATGAGACTGTATCGCTAGATAAATTGATGATATATAAATTGATCATATTCAATGAAGAGCGGTTCGATTCGTGTACGCGGTGACTGATTAACCATGGAGAGTGTTTAGAGGAGTGGTTCGGATTAATACCTGCAGGTGAGTTTTATCATCAGACGTTGGAGCATAATACCGCACCACTACTGTGTGGAACCAGCGGCCCACTGAAGTATTTTCGAACAAATTCGACTTCGGGTCCTTCAAGAAAAGAGCGTACCAATTGTTAAAAGGCTGGCAACGCATTAGCGAGCCCTCTGGCAATAAGAGTATCCGGTATCACTTAACATCAGGATATTAATTTTATTACTAACATAGTTTATCTGAATAAAAAAATTATTGAAGCACAACTTAGTACTTAACAAACCGTTACTCCCAAGTTACTTTAACCGATAGTTCCGTATCCAAAGAAAAAGAAAATCTATTTTGATAAAAAGTGTGCACATTTGGCGTTTTTCCAAAATGAAGTCTATCAAGTTCGTCACTTACTTTACACAAATAAAAGGACCGTACTTTATAGAAACGGGCTGACGTCTCGGTTATGTGTTTTTGTCCTGTTTATACCCTATCTCCGAAACTCGACACATCTCGAGCATTTTTATATTTATCTGAAAATGGCCTTGGGGTGTATTGAATATCAAGGAAAGATTTAAGCCCCAAATGTCAATTTTAAATGCAAAACACTTTTAATGTCAATGTGATTTTAATTTTATATAGTCAAGACGTTTTATCAGTCGTTTGAGTCTTATAAATGTAGTAGAACTTATTTTCATATCTAAGAATTGCCTCATTGGCTTCCTAAATGTTCCTTCAACCAACATTCGAATATTAAAAAGCACATACAGGATTCAAACATATTACATTAGAAGTACAGCAACGCTGCTCTTCAATGTAGCATTTTTTAAAATTGTTTTATAGAACAGATGGCAAACGGGCAGAAGGCTCATCTGATGTTAAGTAATACCGCCGCCCATGGACACTCCGGAGAGTCCTTTTAAGAATTGGTACGCTCTTTTCTTGAAGGACCCTGAGTCGAATTGGTATAAAAATATAATTAAAACACTCTAAACATGCGATACAAGCATATACGACACACTACCTACAGGGGAGTGCTAATAAATAAACCAATTTAAATATGGCTGTAGTAACTTCACGATGTTACGACTTCACGAACTTAATGATGTTGATCGTAGCGCTAATAAAACAATAAAAAACATACATGAATGTAGCTCAGACAAAATGACTGATATTTAAATACATTAATTATTTAAATAAGGTTGTTTGCGATACCAAGGGCCAGAACCAGTCTGTTGCACAGATCCCCGTTAACAAAGACGTTGCCCACTGAAGGCTGTCTCTGACATTTTTATATGTTCGCAGAGTGAGTTTACAGTAGCGATATTATGTGTTTAAATATATATGTATATATATATATATCATATTTTTTCGTCATTATCGTATTGGCTTAATAATTTTAGATAACGTAGAAAATTATCTAGCGTTAGATGAATAAATGTTATTTACATTCCCGCACTATTAATTTGAACCTTGAGGATAAATTCGATGTTCAATGCACGGCTGTTAGGAAAAATCCTGGTAAATACCTCGCAAAAAACAGTGGAAATGTCACTTCAATTGATTCGATGCGGTGTACGATGTGAACTACTCTAGTGTTTGGTCTGACTTTGTTTTAAAGACTGGTAAACAAAGTGTGAAGAGAAATATCTCTTCACATCTATAGAAAAAGTCAAACAATATCTACATTAGTTAATTTTTATGGTGTATTCATTTTTAAGACTTTACAAAGTACACATTGTGATGAGTAAAATTAAATTTATGGTATCTAGTCAATGTAGCAGTAAGTGTTGGTTCAAGTACAATTATTTAAAAGCGTAATTGTAATATGCATCCTATTTATTAGAAGGTAAGTCTCAGATGGTAACAAGCATGAAATTTACTCTGTTTTAATACAAAATAATTAACAAAAAAGTTGTTTATTTTATCTATTAAATAACAATTAATGTGATTCATATCTAAATTCGAATAAACCGATAATTGCTATTTCGATGTGTTTTGGTAACAAATCCTTTAATTAGATCAATTGCGGTTATCAAATAACTGAATACGTATTTGGATTCCAGATTAAATTAAATAACAAACTGTTTTTTCACCACAATATTATATAAATCGTGAGTTTGTATTTAGATACAAATAGTTAATATAATTTAACTGTCGGTAAAAGAAGGGATGGTGTCCATCCCTGCAAGTACTGGACCCGATCTCCCCTAGCTATTTATTTATTTCGTAATCCTACAGCTAACATATAATAACAAACAGTTACACTGAAAATATAGCCAGAGATGGAATACATAATACATTTTACTACAAAAAGGTTCAAAAATTTACAAAATCAAACAAACAAAAAAAAATTTTCAATACATTCAACTAAATAATACCTTATTTGACTGTGCTGTGTGATGGTGTAAAAGTGAGGGTAAGTACGTGAAGGTGTGTATGTGGGGTATACTCATGATGCAGGTGATTTTGCGCTATGGATATTCTTAATACTCCTTTTAACCATGTTCCGCGATAGCTTAAACAAGTCAAGGCTTAAATATTGGTCGTTGTATGTTCGGGCTGCGCGATACAAAACTGAGTTTTTTGCATAGTTAGTGTTAATGTGAAGAACATGAAACAAAGCACGATTAGACGACTATTACCAAAAGCAAATGGCCCGGTCTGTGAAGGATACTTGCTGTGTCAAGTATCTTCACAAACAAATAATGGGCGTGGAGAGGCGGACGCAACCGCAGTATCGCATGTCGGGTAGCGGATAAGGCTCTGCTGTTACCGCATCCCGCCTAAGGCGATTGTTGGTGGCGCCTTGGGATTTTAGTAGGTATGCACACCACATCGCGAGCCCCACATAACCCTTCCGCACTAAGCAGTCGCGACAAGGTAGGGTATGCGCAATGCATATGCCCAAGTAAAAAAAAATTACGGTCTAATGTAAACAATCTCAAAAAGTTATTGCTATTCTAAAATAAAATCGGTAAGGCGCACCAATCACTTAAAGTGCCGCTTCGACGATCAAGTTGTTTTGCATATGTTTTAAGATTGATTGGACCATTATGTAATATGTTCTGTCACCAATAACACTTGCAAGGAGGAAATGTATAAAATTTTTAAATCTTATTACTGTAATGTTTCCATTCAAATGTTGTGTACATTTATGCACATGCATGCATTGTGTCTTTTGTATATCGTGTGTTCTCTGTGTCTGTATGTGTTTCGTTAGAAATAAAAATAATTAAAAAATACAATAAAATTTGCGCATGAACCGCAATTGAAATAAACATGTTTAGAATATTGAGAATACAAAATATAACGTTAGCGCCGTAATTTATCATAATTAGTACACGAATAGCTCTCGTTTTATCACAATATTATGTTAAATTTGAAAATATAAAACTGTCCCAACGTTTCGCATACTTTAAAGCGTCACGGTCGCGAGTCGACCCAGGTGTTAAATCTCATTGCCACAGTATTTTTATTTATAATTTTCCGCGTGTGATCATTTTATTTTCCTAGTCTTTATAGGTAAGTATTTTATGGGAAAATAAGTAATCAAATTTCTGTGACACATGACGATTTTTATGTGTAATATAGCGGGGCGTTTGAGTCCGTTCTTTTTTCAACGAGCAAGGAATATGATTTTGGTATGCTGCTTCAATCCGACTCATCAGACATCGAAAAATATTTGACCAGATCTATCTACAAAGTTGAATAAAAATATTCAAAATCGTTTAATTATTTAAATAAAGACGTGCCGTTTGTTCACAAAGTCACCTTCATTATATAAAAAATAATCTTCGTTTATTGAAGTTAAAGCACGTATCGCCATAATGATCGGTATGGAATATTTGGTATCATCCCAAATATAAAAATATTTAACCATTTAGAAATCATTAGTCACACAGACCCAGAAATGTCGCAGCCCCTCTGGGAGTAGCGGAACTTAATTTTTATGCTAAATATAAATATAAAACGCTTCCAATCGTGCAAATGACGCTTGTCACAAAATGTGATTAATACTTTCGAATATTACGAAAATAATTTCAACAAAAAGAGCGCTCCCGACGGAGTTGCCAGCTTTAAAATTTCCACAAATTTGCGTAATAACATTTGCGAAATTTTGATATTTAGATCCGAGTAGCGTTCAGCACGTGTCGGTAAATGGTGGCGGGTGGGAAATATGTTAATGAGAGAATGGCAACATTACGCAGTGTTGCAAAGGATATAGGAACAGGTTTTGTTGGAAGGGTTCTGTTGTATCTTCTGTCAGAATACTAAAGATAACATCGTCCTCCTAAACCTCGCTAATAACCTCGCCAACAAGTAGTATTTTAGTTTTCTAACTTATTTCGTAAGTATATAAAAATATTGGGTTTAAAAAGTCATAGTATTCATGTACAGCAAATCCTTTCATGACAATCTAAATAATTTGACTCCATACACCACACAGGTGACACATCGATCCACATGATGGGGCTATGATTGTAAAAACCGAAATAAAAATTTAAACAAATTACCCTCTTTCATGTTTATTTGAAGTCGGTTACATAAATAAACGGAGAATACCAGTTGCAAAAAAATAAATTGTAATGAATTAATTATTGATCAGTTGTTAATTTTAGATAGCTTCTTAATAGGCTATCCAATATAAAGAACCAGAGGCGCTACAACCTTTTATATTATAAAGCAACAAAATGTGAATAAATAAATAAATTTATAGATACACAAGCCATTGATATCTCTCAAAATGATGATTTAGATTAATTTAATAATAGAGTACATTGCTTCATAACGTTATATGTGCCTGTTAATAAAGTAAAAACAAGAGAACCCCGAAAGCGTTTTAAAATGGCGGCGGTGTAACTATTAAAAGTATAACCCGGTTTTATGGGGTATGGGCCAAATGGAGCGAATGAGGCAATTCCGATGTTATGGTCTTAAAAATCGTTTTATGGATCACGTTTTTTAATAATTACGTACATTATGGTTACAATGGATAAAAGGAATTGACTTACTTTTTGAAAAGTGTAAACAATTTAATTCAGTCGAACAAGGTGTTAAGTAAATTTAGTTATTATAGAAATATGTACATATATTATCCTTACAGACTATGGCAATACGATGATGTCGAGAAATAATAAAAAAAATATAATATTAAACACATAATATACACAATATCGCTACTGTGAATTCACTCTGCGAACATATTTAAATGTCGATAGTGTCGGAGACAGCAAAGGCAGCATATTTAAAAGTGTGCCGGGGAGATTTTTAGCAATTGTTTGTTATACGTATACATGTGTCACCTACGTGACTAACTAATATTATGAAGAAAAAAGATACGTTTGTATATAAACTCTGTTCTGCTGGGTCAATTTCAAAAATTCATTCATCATGTTGCATTACAACTGAGTAATACACTATATTTATTTTCTAAAACTTTATTAAATCTAAATGAACAAAACAAATGACCGGCCGTGTGTAGCCGGGATAGACCGCTGAAATCTTATCATTTCGCATAAGTTTTAATTTTTTTGATTAATTAAAAGAATATCTGTTTGAGGCTCTATTGAAATGACCATTAAATGTGTGATGATCGCGACTTTATCAAATGATAAAACAGGCTTCCATTTATTACAAGTTATAGAAACATCATGAAGTAAGAGAAATGTATTTGAAATTCGTTATGGATTTTAATTAAATATTGGTATATAGCTTCTATAAGACTTTTTGATAATAAAATGGTCATAAAGGAACGAGGAAATTACTTTCCGATACCAAATTAATTTAATTAACCCCCAATCCTGGAATAACCGTTTGTCATCAATCATTTCCCTAATTCCTTTCAAAATCTCCAATTAATTTGAAAGAATTTGTTTGATGAGCGTTGAATGGACGGTGAGGGAATAAATTGATCAAATTTCGGTGACCAGATGCTGCCTAATCGCAGCCCTCACCTGGCTACAAACTAGGGGTAGTTTCTAACTCCATACTTTAAAGTAAAATTATCCATTTTGATTAGTTAGAGAGACATAGTTAGCATTGATTTCCATACTTTTCAAAATAAAAGTAATTAAAAAAAAATATAACCATGTGGAAACGCATATATCTCAAAACTACAATATCCATTATGATGAAATTTCGATCATTCTTTAGGTTGGAATATATCTGATATAGATCTAGAAACATCTCGATGTAACTTGCGAACATACAAACAAACATACACTTACAAAATTTACCATTTGCCTAAGTCTAAATAAATACACATATTATGTTATCCAACTATCCTTTAATCCTTTTTGTAGTCGGTTTACAATAGGTTTAAAAATAAACATAATACCTAAATAAATAACAAATACATAACCAGATCACATACCAAAAAAAATCATGGTTGCAATTACTGGTTTAACCACTGGGTTATTATTTTATACTACATATCAGAATATTTATACAACAATAATCAGAACTCATAATCAGTACGGGAAGTGTTATTCAATAAAATATTCTTAGAAAATATTGTAAAGTCTTTTACCGATGTTTTACTGAAGATTCCTAAATAGAATAAGTAACACGAATATATTTTTAATTCGTTACTTATATAAGCGCGTTGTACATAATCAAACCTTTATGCTACATATTATTAAATGTTATGTATACTAGTAACAGAAACATATTTTCAAAAAACAATGATTGTTTTGTCCAAACTCGACCCTCGACTGAGCAATAGAAACACGGGAGCGGCACAATAGCGTTGCCTCAATGGGGAACTGGTTCAAATATCTCTACGATCTCTGTATGATATAGATATTCAACAATGCATCGTAGCTTATGAAATGATTGGTCTCGACTTAATAAACGCCTTGATGCCCTTTCAAATCAATTTTCATGTTACTCTGCATATAAAATTATTCAAAACATTTAAAGAAAATTGCCTGTATCTACCGAGGGATCGAACAAGGCTGTGGGTGCCTGCATGTTGCACCACGATTAAATAAAACTGTTACGCTATGACTATCAAACTAAACTTAACTGTTCATATTATTAAGACATCATGATAATTAATTTGACATGCCTATTTTTATATGGATGCACCACTTTATTGCATATAAACAATTTATTATGATTAACATTCAATAAGGCCAAATTTTAATGACATAACTAACATAGTTTTATTTGAATTAAGTTACTTTATAGCTTTACGAATGAAATTCTAAAAGAGAGAAGATTTATTATCATTTAACCCAGCTCCACATTCGCGGTCGGAGACCTCAAGGTAAAGATATTTTAGTTGCTTCATCTGAAACTTTTTCCCAGCATTAGCGTTCTAATGAGGTGCCGACACTATCTAGAGACACTAATGTCCTTCACTTTGCAATTCTAAAGCATGTCTTTTAAAGTAAAATGTTGAATTTTTACATCATTAAGTGCACGTCGGTGAACTGCTTGGAAAATACTTTCTAAGACTCGCCAGAGACAAAAGCTTTGGTATTATGTCAGAATGTATTTTCGTGCTATTTGTTTATTCTCAAAAGATTATTGAAAATATTACCGAAAGAAGAATAAGAATTACAACAATATTTTATATTGAATATGTCAATATTTTAAAATATTCTCAGAAAATCTTGTAAAGTCTGACGATCAGAAGTATATTTAGTTTATAAAAAAACAAATCAATCAAAATGACCTATCAAAAGGACCTGGTACAAAGGGAATGAGTACAGCATGCAATATCCCGTTCCGTCAAATGTCAAATCCAAGTGACATTTGCAAACGTAGGAAGCACGCAATTGTCCTCTTTAGACTATATTTTTGACTTTTTAGAAAACAACGTCTAACACAGCCCAAACTAAGGTATGGCCCACATAAAAAACTTCCCGATCCAACGCCTTTTTCTCTTACAGAGGCCCCTTAATAGGCCTCAGGTTCTAAAGTCACACCCTGAACCCCACCACCCTTTTTGAACCTATTTTATGTTTAAATTCAAAAGTCAAAGTTCAAAGGAAGAAAGGTCGGCAACACAGCCGTTACCTAAGGTTTCAAGTAAAAAAAAAAAAAGAAGAATGTAGATGGAAAGTTTGATTTACCTAAAAATTATTCTTTAACTAATTCACTAAAACTATCATATTTAGAAGTGCAAGGCTCTGGTATTTCTGATAGTAATTGAAACCATGAATTTGCACATCTTAGCTCAAATGACCCGAGTCGGACGGTGATTTAAAATTCAATCTTAGTACAATTTCGCTAAAGTAATTTCACAAGTAACGTTGACTTCATTTTGTGATAATGGCACTTTGTTTTATGTGAATGGCCTATAACGGCTTGATTATTACTTAACAATTATAAATTATTATATATATAACAATATAAGCCAAGCAAACTCTGTCTTATTTTTTAAGAAAGTTTTTTAAACAAAGATGAGAAAAGTGTAGGAAATGGGTAAAACAATCTGAATTGAAACATACATTAAAAAACACACAGTATAGACTGTTATTAAGTAAAGGAGATTTAAAAGAGGAGGATATACAATTACAAATATACATTTACAATTTTCTTAACCTACATAGTAATAATAAAAATAATTAAAAAGTTATATAAGAAAATTAAAATAAGTTTAAAAAGTATGGTCCCTGTGGCAGTGTACCTTTAACACTGGCAGCTTTTCCTCGCTGCGCTGTATTGCGATACATATTCGTTGAGCGAGGAAAGCACTAGGCTTTGGGGTGACCGGTACTATCAACCAGGCGCCAATTTAAATCTTTAATTAGTGCACTTGAACCCCACGGCTCAAGAGTCCCTACTCCAAAGGGAACAAAATTGAAGTTGGAGGAACGACTCTAAAGCGATTAATTATGTATAGTGACCATAAATGTATGAATGTATGTGATTCTAGTTAACAGTGGACACAAGCACAAAGGAATAGGGCTGACAGCTTCTAAATTCTGTCCACGTCTTGTTCCTCGAGGGATGGGCGCAATGTCTGTACACATGTCATGGTGAATATTATCATACTCTAAAAACAATAATACTTTGTAAAAGGCTTTTTACGTGTTTAAATTACAAAGAGTACATACATTTTGATTCCGCTTTTTCGTGATTTCATTTAAAAACTAAAAATAAACCTTAAACATAGTTATATTAATGCACATTAAAAACAAGTTATTTAATTTTAAAACAACATAAGTACGACACATATACTTAAGTTTTTGTTTATATTTCAAAATTGGAGAGTTTTTGAAGCATAAGTTTATTCATAACCTGGTATTGTCATTGGTATACCCAAATATTTACTCTTTTGTCATGTCGAGGCAAGCAAAGCGCAAACGCCTGCCTAGTTTTTCTCAAAGAGCTTCGTCGTATTTATTTTTAAATTATTAGCATATTGTAGGACTCTTAAATCCTTTATTCTTATTATATAAATATATCTGGAATGGATTAAACTGGAACTAACCTCTCACGAAAATGTGTTTGCTAACAAAAAAATTTTTTGTAGTTCGAGTTATGTAATCTAACTGAACAGCTTGCTAGTTAGTGGACTGTGAAAAGTGTGTTTAAAATTTATGTGTTCAATGTCAGGAGTATCTGAATAGTACATGTAATGTATGTATGAGCAAGCTGCACTAGATGACTAAATATATGAGAGGGTGAGACGTAAGAACCTAACAACCCTACGGATCCCTAAGCCCTACAGACGTACCCTAACACATAAATAGTGAATATATAAATATATAAATAGGTACGGGATGTCTGCACCAAGAGACCTCAGGTAACAGACGGAGCCCTACGGGTAGGATCAAAGGTTCGAGGTGGTGGGATTATCTCAAAGCTACCGGGCAGGCTCACCACGATAATTAAGGGCTTGAAGTAGTCTTCGCCACTTTGAGAGGAAGCGAGAAATGAATAAGACAGAGCAATATTCAAATCTGATTTATTGTTATATTTATATATATCTTAAATACTAATTACACTTATTCACACATACATGATATTTTTCTAGTGAGCTGTTGGTGTATCGCGCAACCTCAGCTATTAAAATTTGGAACACATATGAACCGTGTCAGCAGCTGATCAATATTTAAATAAAATATAACTAAAATTGCTATTCAGCTGCTAATATTTAGCACACACCGGATCCATGTCAGCAGTTTATTGATGTTCAAATGATGAAATCTGAACATTAACATTAGTTAATAATTAGAAGTGCAAATCATTTTCCAATAAATTGTTAAACATCAGTTTTGCTATAAATGAGCCCTTTAGATTTTATACACTCATAAATTCTGATATAACATTCTCGTGTCCGATATAGTACAATAGGTCGACATAGCTAATATTCTTTATAGGTAACAGATGTGTCACTTAGTTTTAAGAACCCATAAATAAGAGTTTTTTCTTAGTCCAGGGTCAAAATCCCTAATTTTATTTTATAAGCCCCTGTTTTAAACGACTAAAGTCAGTTGACACTTAGCTTCAAAAAAAGAGTTTCCTCTACCAACCGCCACCGAACTTAGGTTTAAAGATACTTACATGAGAACTTATATATTAAAGATACAATTTCATGTCGTGGGTCATTGAATAGAAAAGAGCGTACCAATTCTTGAAAGGCCGGCAACGCACTTGCGAGCCTTCTGGCATTGTGAGTGTCGATGGGCGGCGGTATCAGTTAACATCAGGTGAGCCTCCTGCCCGTTTGCCTCTTATTACATTAAAAAAAAAAAAATTGAAGAGGACTTTCATTTACGTAGAGAACTGGGATCACTCAAGAGATGGTAATTTAGTCTTAATTTAAATATTGCCAGGCTGTCTGCACTTTTTATTTCGAACTTAACTCGCGCATGTTAGCTTTTTTGTTTCCATTGATTAATTGATTGGGAATAATAATTATAATATTGTCAAAGACAGTTCTATATATCAATTACTTATGGCACTCATAGCTTTAGGAATCGCTAGAGTATTCACTGACCACATAGATTTTTATTTAAACAAAATCAAGTTTGATAGAAGCAAAAGTAGGTCAGTGAAACAGACAATAAACTGTGTCGGTGATTGGTTTCTGCTTCAGCGAAGCCACGCTTTAACCACTTCGATAACAGAATAAATTGGAGGTAGACCAGAAAAACATGATATTGTTTTCCGAAGACAATAACGAGGGTACGTATATAAACTTACTAGGTATATTTTATTGCACTGAACACTTAAACGTTAATAAAAATATCGAAGGGAAATTGTATGCTTTGTTCAAAGTATTGGGAGATTTACTCCCTTGATCATAAAAAAGTTTAATTCACACCTTAAACAAAAGTACTCTTTCGTCTCTTTCTGTCTAATTGTGTTTAAGCTGTCATGAAAAGAGACGTGAGTAATTTTGTTAAAGTGGTGCAGTTAGGCTGATGTAGCAATTATGAATAAGGGATAGACAGTTATAAACCACTACTGAAGTCGATACTGCCTGTCCATACGTAGATGTTTGAATTACTTTATCCCATAGATATGGGGCATTCTCTGAGTCTGTGTTCTTCTATGCTTGGCAACAAGAAACAATTGTTTTGCTGAGAACCGAAATCAGGTCCCCTATTAACCACGTTTTTAAATACAGTACAGTTAAAAACGGGGCTAATTTTTGAATATGATAGTTAAGTTAAATCTTGCGAAGAACATTTCAGCGCAATTATTCTAATTCGCAAAGTCTTCAAAGAAACAGTGACAACGGACACGAACATTTCGCAAGCAAAGCTTTGTGGTCGAATTATTAAGAAACTGCTTGCGGCGCCCCTTTTATCTAAATGATTTCAGATGTCGCGATAAAAAACTTTATTTTCTGAAGTGTAAAAACGCTAAAATGCCACCAGTCAAAGGGGACTCTGTTCGCTGTTTAAAGCTTTGAAGTGACGGATTGCGGACAAAGAAAATAATAACTTAGATTGCAGTTTTGTGTAAGCTAACATCGTAGGTTTACTTTGTTATTATGGCCATATTCAGTAAACAAAAAAAAAAAAAGTCGTGAAATACACGTTTTTTATGTAATAGGAGGCAAACGGGCCGGAGGCTCATCTGATACGTTACGATTCGATACGATACGTTATGTTGCCGGCCTTTTAAGAATACACACTGTACTTAATGGTTACCTGCAACAATTATGTTTTTAAGTGACAAAAAGTAAGAAACATATTTTAACAATTCAAAATTAACGTCACGTATTGAGGCTTCGTCTAAGAATTTGCCTCTTTGGGGTCTAAGACCGGTTTTCTAACGATGTTTTCATTCAACGGCAACAGTCCCTCATAGAATGTAGGTAGAAAAAATGCCATGCATATCCAGGAGTCGAATTCACGTTTCCGCGCATAATCTAACCCACTCATTTTAGAAAATTGTGATTGTAAAGAATGTTAAAAATATGATCTTTATCTGCCGGGCTATGCTGGGTGCATTTTGCTATCAATAAAGGTGAAAGGCAAAAATATCCTCTCCATTTACTGAAAAGCACTTAGCATTCTTTTAAGCAACGGCTTCGGTGTTAAACTCAATAATATGACAGAGGACTTTGCGATACTGAAATAACTATTAGTTTTGGTTTGCTACGTGAACCATACTTATACAAAGAGATATCTCGAAAATCTCATGTAGATACTCGTATATTCAATAGCTTAGTACTTTAAACATTTGAATTTTGATTGTATGTAATGGTTTAATTTGTATTTGAATCCAGTAGGTAAATGAAAAGAGCGAGAGTGTCTCAATTATGAATAATTCTAGACTTCAAAGCTGGAAATAATGAGGCAGAAATTATTTTCTTTATTAAATTAGGAAAAAGTTCTTCACTTTATATATTCACTCTCAAAATATAGTTTTAACAACACGTATTACCCATCTTTTTCATATCTCGAATTCCATATTCCTGAATTCAATGTGAAAATTTGTAAAGTACAAACCTGAAGCATTATTACAAGTCTCACCTGCCTTTGACGTCTTCGAGTTGAGGAAAAACAAATAAAACTTGCGTCAAGATGAGGTGTTTGCGGAGGATTTTACTTCCTCGTTCATTGAATTTATCGATATTTTCACGGTGTTCTCGAAGATTTTATGATTACAGGTATAATTTGTAAAAAGGGACAAATAATTTACGCAAAGAACATTTTTAATGTTTTTACTCCTCCAAAGGAGCTATGTAATAGAATTAGTTATCTGTTTAGTGAAGGTATTTTTATTATGGGGTCAACGACCGTCCTCGTCATTTTTATATATAATAAAATTTTATAGTGTAGATTTTTATCGCTGGCATTTAGTGAAATTATAATGAATAAATGATTTGGCCGGTGACCTTCAACATGTTATTACGTAATAACAAATTTACCTTTGACCTTAGCTAAATACCTACGAGTAAGGTTTGTATATTTAAACCTAATTAACTCTAATTCGTTTAGTATCTCTCTGTTAAAAACTTAAAGTTCTGTACCTGTTCTGTTGTTTAGCTATCGCGGAATATGCTTAGAAGGGGTATTAAGAGTATCCATAGCGCTTAATAACCTGTATCATGAGCACATTACACAACACATCCGAATTAGGTATTAGTATATTTTTATACAATCTACTTTTAAAATTTCTTTAAATATTGTCTATATTTTTAGAATAATTTTTTTGTTAAAAATAATGTAAGTTATCTGTAGGATGTAATAAAAAAAATAAGTTTTATTTTAATGTAGTAGAAGTATATATAGAGGAAAAACCTTTACTCCCATTTCACACTTTAAGTCACATTCAAGTACATGAATTAACGGTTTTTACACAGGGACCAGCAAAACAGCCAAATGCTATATTAAAAATATAAATTACAGATAAAATAATCCGTACTCTAAGGGATATTCAAAGTCAATATTCCCCGTATGTCAAAAATCTTTTATATTATCCTTTCCTGTATTCAGAAGTTGCGCAGGGAAAATAGCCTAGTATAAACAAATATAGGGTTGATAAATATATTATTAAAATACCAGCGTTTAATCCAAGAAACAGTGATAGCTAGTCAAGTAACCCTTAATTCATTTGTGAAATGTGCATACAATCAATAGCATTTAAAACAAAAATGTAGACAAAAGAACAATTTTTCATTTAATGCTACGATAAGCAGCTTGAGGAATATCTTCAACCAGTTATCACTAATGAAACGTATATTCCTCAAATTTCGTTATCGGAAAATTCTATAGAAATTTCGAGGTCATAAAAATCGACGAACAACGTTGAGTTCGAGTGAAGCTCATAATAATAACATTCAACGGGAATCAATCAAATGGGGATAGAGTGGCCATAAGAATAACCGAATGACGGGTCACTGGTTATTGTTATGTCTTATGTTAACGATATAAAAATGTTACGACTTTTCTATTGATAAAGATTTGATACGTGATTGTTTAATAATAACAGTTATAACTAAATCGACGGATGAAGATTATTGTAATCAACCTAAAATTATTATATATACACAAGACTCGTTTGTTCTAATTAGAATTAGATGTTCTGTGTTTTGTAATGTATTTGGAACTTGCTTCTACTATTTTCTATATAAAGTCAGATCAAAATTATTTGGCTAAGCATGTCTTAAAATACCCAATAAAGGAGTTCAGATACCTCTCACTCGAATTCTTTGCGAATATAAGAGAATAAACACTACTTATCCACAGCTTATATATATTCGGTAGTGGGTATATCTGATACATAACCCGTTATTTTGTTTATTAGTCAAAGTCAAAGTCAAATCATTTATTTCAATTAGACCACCTAAGATGGCACTTTTGAACGTCAATTAAAATATAAAGAAGATTCTAGTTGCCCCTTCCAAAAGGTAGTTTCGTGTGGAGAAGAATGGGCAAGAAACTCCACACTTACTCTTTTATAATAGGTTTACAATATTTTGTTACATTTGTTAAATAATTATATGCGAAGACAATGTACTCTTAGAATAAACTACTATACTAAAAAAGTTAGTATACATGTTCCTCACATATTTACAAATATCGAAACCGTAGAATATTATACATTGAAGAGTAATAAACATAATATAAAAAAAAACACAATAAAACAGTGTGTGAGATAAAATAAAATAATTTATAAATTAAAAAAAATAACAAAAATATGTAAAAGCAAAAAATCAGCAACCAATTTGATTTTGTCCAGGCTCTATGATTGTCCTATGGAGCATGACCAGCATGTTTCCAAGCAGTCTTATCTTGAATATAACCCTCAAATTTAAATAAATATTAAAAATCACCTCAAAATGTAATATTTTTAAAGAATTTTATTAATTTTTACTGTTTTCTTTTTTACATTTATGTCTGACCGCTCATTGGTCTAGTGGTAAGTACCCCTGACTGCGAATCCATGGGTCCCGGGTTCGATCCCCGGCTGAGACAAGCATCGATATGATGAGCATTTGGTGTTGTGCTTAGGTCTTGGGTGTTAAAACATGTATTTATATGTCTATCTATCTATATATGTATGTATATCCGTTGCCTAGTACCCATAACACAAGCTTCACCAACTTAGCATGGGACTAGGTCAATTGGTGTGAATTGTCCAATAAAAAAAAAAAATATCATGTATTTTATTAAATATAGCTTGTAACATATTCTATAGATATAGCATTATATATTATGTTGTGATGAACTTTAATAAATAAATAAAGTAAAATTATCAATAAAACAGATTTTAAAATCTAAAGTCCATTGCACTTGAATGTTATGAGTATCATGTAAGTTGTGTTGGTGGTTACCCTTTTAAGAGTTTAAATAATACAAAACCGATCCAACTTTAAACAAAATTGAGACGCTAAAAGGCTAAGCCCTAAAAGCCTTCGTGAGGACTTAAAAACTATTCCCAGAAACAATATCCCTACAATACATGGCTTGAACAAAAGCTTTATTGTAGCAGCTTTCAAATTTAAAACTAATGGCAGTAAAAGTTTCAATTATAGCCAACCCCTAATGGACCGAATTTCATATCCAACTTTACAACTGCTGTGGTTTAATAATGTGATTTCTAATAAAAATATTACTTTGTTAACGGACACAGTGTTGTATATAATTTGGATATTTAAATATTTACGCTCGCGAGTCGTTTTAGGTGTTTACTTCTAAATTATTGTTATTATTATTAAAGCTTTATTAATTTTTGGTTAGTTTACATTCCTTAATATTAGTATTAGTTAAGTTAGTATAAGTTTTATGAACAAAATTTAAAGGTCTAGTCAAAGTTTTAGATTATAGTCGTATACTTTTTTGCTTATAGCCCATTTTATTTAAAAAACCACGGCCAAAATTTTCCATTTCTCTTTGTCTTGAGCAACATTCATCCAGTTTTCCCCCGCTAGTTCTACTCGTATAATGTCATCTGTCCATCTTTTCCTTTGTCGTCCTATACATCTCTTTCCAGTAGGTCCAGTCCATTTCGTTATTACTAGTGTCCATCTTTTATCCCGCGCTCTAGCAATATGACCTGCCCATTTCCATGTAAGCTTTAGAGCTTGTTCAAGTGCATCTGTAAGTTTTGTTTTTTTAACGGATGTCAACATTTCTTTTTTTGATTATTCTCCTCAACTTTAAGATGCTTCTTTCCATTGCATGCTGGCCAGACAGGATTTTTCTAGTTGTTTTCTTGCTGACAACCCATGTTTGACTTGCGTTTGTAAGACAAGATAAATATCCATCATTATCTTCTTGTGTTGTATACTGTAGTTTCCTTTCGGAATTTCCTTGTGGGTCATTCCTTCTAAATTAACGTCCCGTAAATAGGGTAGAGCGGACACATTTCAACGTCTATTTTGTTGCTGTTATAAGCAAGAAGTTGATCAGTCTGATTAGTATAGAAAGCTAAAACTAATAAAGGTTTCGCTAGATGGCAGCACCATCTTATATAGTCTTAACTTTAATAAAAAAAAAATCAGTGGCGCTACAACCTCTTTAGGTCTGGGCCTCAGATTTCTGAATCTGTTTCATGATCATTTATCAATCTAATAGGCAAGTAGGTGATCAGCCTCCAGTGCCTGACACACGCCGTCGACTTTTTGGTCTAAGACATATCGGTTTCCTCACGATGTTTTCCTTCACCGTTCGAGTGAATGTTAAATGCGACCATAGAAACTAAGTCCATTGGTGCACAGCCGAGGATCAAACCTACGACCTCAGGGATGAGAGTCGCACGCTGAAGCCACTAGGCTAACTTTAGTAAATAATTTTAACTAACACTGTTCTTAACTTTAGTAAATAATTCTTATTTAAAACCTAACAGAGTCGAGTAAAATATGTAGTAACTGAAACCGTTTTATCAGCCCTTAAGGGAATGCAGCTAATATTGTCCGGAATTTGGTGCGATCTCACGAGGCGTTCGCCAAATGGCCGGAGTTTGGTTAATGGTCGGCAATAGATTGCTTCCTGGGTTGTTCTCAAGATTTACCTCTGATCACTTTTATTACTAGGATGCCCTCCGTAATTACTTGAGCTAAGATAAAAATCTTCAATCAGTTGCTTTTACGTTGAACGTTAAAAAAAGTATAAAACCAGTGGCGCTACAACCTTTTTAGGCTTGGGCTTCAGATTTCTGAATCTGTTTCATGGTCATTTGTCAATCTAACAGGCGGTGTTCAGCCTCCTGTCCCTGACACTCACGGTCGACTTTTTGGGCCTAGGCAGCCAGGCAGGCAGGAAGGCAAGTCGGTTCTATTTATTGGCCAATGTTAAATGCGCACATATAAAGTCTATTAGTGCACAGCTGGGTATCGAACCTACGAACTCAGGGATCAGAGTCGCATGCTAAAGCCACCAGGCCAACACTGCTCTAATATATGTAATAGAATTTTGAATACAATACGTATTCAGAAGAAATGAACGACATTTAAATTTATAAACATTAGAGATTTTAAGGTATATTTTAAAACTCGTTACTGTGTAAAGTTATCTTCTTCGACTAATTTACGATATTAAATTAACTAGGTATGCAAACTCAGCAACATACACGTTCAAATCTTATACTATTCACTATAATAAGTTACCTGTTAACCACAACGGTCACAGTAATCATAAAATCGTAAAACGTGTCCCCGTTTTCTTAACAAAAAATCGCCAAAAATCGTCTTTTCATCCACATTCATGCGTGTAAAAATTCGCTATTTGACGATTGACCATTCCAAGGGACTCACAATAAAATGTTGGAATTAAGGAATATCGTGAAAAAAGCGCCTTTTATCAAAAGTAAATCCTTATACATTAGCTGTATTGTAGAAGTAAAAGGATCTTTGAAAGGATACCGATTTTATATTGGAAAAGATTTCTATTTCGTTTTTATATGATTGACCATCTGTCTGCTTACTTTTACGAGAAATGAGAATGTTTTATCCAATATAGGCGCGATAATATTTCACTTATATGCCTTTCGATTATATGGAACCTTAGCTTAGCAGACACAGATAGTGTTTTATTTTTTTTATAAACACTGTATCATCGAAATAAGGTGCAGATGTCGTTATAAGAAGAAATATCGATTATTAATCTGATTAATCGAGAAGAAACCTCAAGCAGTAATGGTTAAGCAGTTGGCGTGATTCTTCTTCTTATAGTGCCAACTCCTTTCGAATGTTGGCGATTATCATGGCTACTTTAATTTTGGATGCCACGCAACAATGACTTGGTGCTTTGACCAAACCATATAATTTCTATCTGCTTGATAAACTTTTGCTAGATGAAAGAAAAATGTGAGGAAACGGGCATGTCTTACCCAATAATCAGGGCTTATCAAGGGAGCAATTTCAGTCAGGTCTCATAGTCTTCTAACGCCACTGTGCTGAAACGCGACTTATGAATAATGTCTGTCTATCTGCATATCAAGGAGAGGTTGCAACTTGGCAACATTCATTGCTATGCAGACGACAGCACTGGGGATACTCTTTACACTGGCCGTGCAGGTATTTCTCGGGCAGTTGTCAATCAGTACCGGAACGAACTGGTATCTGAAGTCGAAACCCATAGAGTCTCAAACTAGGGTAGTAAATAAATCTAGTACAAATTAACCCCAAAAAGACACAAGTTTGCGCGTTTTCCACTAAACCACCCTTTGTCGCCACTCGTCTCTTCGAAGAACTTAAAGGCAAAGCCAGAATCGGAGTATTGGGCGTTGACATATTAAACGACGTTCAGTTTAGCTGTCATTTGGAAGGGAAGACGGTACATCAGTCCTGGCCATCGCTTGGAACTGTATAAAGCGCAAATTTGCTCCATGCACAGTTCTCATCTTTGAGCAGGAGCTCGCCAGTACCAGTTCCTTTCACTCGACCATATTCAACAAAGAGCGGTTTGAATCCTCACGACCAGTCACATTCACATCAAGCAAGCTTGATCCCTTGGCGTTGCTTAGAAATGTGGGATCCCTTTGCATTATCTATCGCGTTCACCATGGTGGATGTTCAGAGGAGTTGTTCGGATTTTTTCCTGCAGATGAGTTTCATCATCAGACGTCGAAGCAGAATACGAAATTCCAACCTTATCACCTCGACGTCCATCGTTCCACAACACATCGTTATTTAAGTCAGTTTTGCCGCGCACCACTATGTGGAACCAGCTACACGCTGAAGTATTTCCCAACCAATTCGATTTAGGGTCCTTCAAGAAAACAGCGTACCAATTCTTAAAAGCCCTCTGGCATTGAGAGTGTCCATGTGTCATATTATCACTTAACATTAGTTGAGCCTGTTTGCTATTCCAAAAAAAATCGTTTTACACCAGGCAGTAACGTACGCGCTCGTATTTGGTTTACCGCACAAAATGTACAACATTCACGAGCCGCACTATTGTTCTACTATTCAATACTCGACAACACAATATAGACGCGTTAATACAGCATCAGAGCGCGATCCCAGTAAATTGAAATGGAAAAGTGGATGTAGATAAGTCTTCAATTTAACTGTAATCGCTTATTTCCTTCCGTTCAGCCTTACAAATCCGTTCAAGTTTAAATTCTGGGAAAATTCAGCTTAAAAATGGTGTCGACGTAATTAAAGAAAGTCGTTAAAACTTTCCCAAGCTAGACTAATTAAAATAAGTAATTAAAAGTGAAGATTTATCTTAACTTTTATGAATAACAGCCATTTCCTATCGACTTCGGGAGTTCACGGTTCTTTCGGAATAGTGATGAAAACAATTATTACTCTGCAATTTATCATAGCTGTAATTACTGAGATTTTGTGGTATTTCAAGTCATTTTTAATGTAAACCTTGGAAATAATTTTATAAAATAATAATTTCTAATAGGTATATTAATATACTTAGGACTTGCTTGTGATAGTAGCCACTGGCCAGTACTGATTAAGAATGGGCCTTGTTTAATAATAATTAACATGCAGAAGAAAGAAACGGGAATAACAATAACGTAGATTAATATATCAAAACTAACACCCATTTGATATTTTTTTTAACAGTATGGAATTATAGTGGCTTTATTATTATTATTATAAAGCACATATATATTGTTACAGAAGAGTGATAAGTATCATTAAGTAGTATTTCAGATACGACATAGTAATTAAAACTTGTTTGTAGTTAGATAAACGTGAAAGTTTGATATTGCAATATTGTATTTGGTTACCGCGATATTGAACATTCTGTAAAAATGAACTGGAATATTGCAAATAGAAACTACGCTGCAATAGACAGGATTAATATAGCAACATTTCAATACTAACAACATATCAAATTGTTATCTGTTAAGTTGATGTGACTGTTTCTCGCTGACCACGGTTGAAGCATTCGAAATATCGAGTGTTAAATTTGCGCTAATATCCATTAAAAAGGTCTTGTTTTTTTTAGTACATAATTGTGTTAATTAAACGTATTTTATTCCCTTATTAAATATTGCATTGAAAATTATGATGTGTGCATGAAATTTAATTTGGATCGAATTTAATTACGGACATCCAGAGTGCCTCTCTTTAACCTATTGGATTTTTTGGCCTCGTAATTCAGCATCTGCTTAATTTATATATAGGGAAGTAGGTGATCCGACGTGTGTCTAAGTCAGGATATTGATGAAGAGAGAGGGTAGCGCACGAAGCTAGACGCATAACCTGCCTTTCAAAATATAAGCAACATTTAAAAAATAGGTATCTTTTGATATATATTAAATATTTATACTTCTACGCTGTTCTTCTCAAAGTGTTATTGCTAAAACACCATCTGTAGTATCGTATTAAGTCGAGGTTAATACGAAATATTCTTTATTACGAGTACAATGGTACTACGCCAAACTTTCAACTTATGATAATAATAAAATCGTGTTAGACTATTTCCAGCATTACACCAGATCGTATCAGAAGTTCAATATTGCTGAACGTTATTGCAAAAGTATTGAACTACTTTCAAAGTTAATCTTTTATGTATCTTTCAATTGTTTCTTTAAGACGCTAAGTAGAAGTCTTTTGAGGAATGCAAGTAAAATCTCTGAAATATCAATAATCCAAAATTAGTTAGCTAGATGTTTCATTTCAAGAGCTAAGTGTATGTACCCAAAGATTCTGGGTTGGTTTCCCGGCGGAAAATTTGTTTTAGGTTGGGTGAGGAAGGTTAATTCAATGAAACAAATGCATAATATGCTCTTTATTCTGCGGAGTTATGAATCTTGAAGGAATAAATTAGCACTATTGGTAATAAATAAAAAAAAATCTAATTAAAATGTCCGTTTCTAACATTGAAAACTAAGTTTTCTTTTACGTTTTAATCGCGAGGTGTGAAATATTCCTATATTTGTAAGTTAATAAATTGATAAACAATAGGGTAAATACTTTGTATTTGTCTTAATTGTATATATTATTTACTTTTTATTTTAGTTGTAAAGGTTGATACATATATGTTTACCAATGCATATATAATATATACTCGTCTTGCTATCATATTCATTTCAAGGCCTATTCTGACCCCCGAACATTATAGTTGTATTGAATGGAACTTGGGACAGAAATAGATGGCCTGCGGACTGATACTAAATTTTCAATCCAAATAATATTATATAAATAGACTCAAATATATCACCATGTTCTTGAATATAATTAGAATCCCCCTTAAACATTAACCGCATTTCCGCTATTCTCTTAAATGTCACCACAGATGGGAAGATTGTGTCATTTGACATCCTTCCGTCGTGTCAAGTCTTTGAAATTAGGTTAGATCTTAATCGAATGGCCTCATTATGTCTCACAAATGTCAGACAAGAAATAAATTTAATGAAATATTGAGAACAATAGCTTTTATGTACTTTTCTAAACGAATTTAATCTTAAATGAGCCTAGAAGTTTTAGTTACTTCAAAATGAAGAGCGTGTATAAATTATGATCTTCGGAAGGACTAGGTCACGATGCTTTATCTACCATGTCAAAAACGTTATGACATTTTTTATAGTCCAAGGGTATAGGTGTAATAGTATACAAGGAAAATGTAAATATCTAAAACCTATAATAATAAAAAAAATATTAAGAAATTGAAATTGGGATTGAAAATTCATTCATACTATACGGTGGGATGAAAGAACATACGACCGTGACGTAAATATTATCGCTAAGTTTACTTAATAAGTATCAAAATAATAACAAATTCAGATTGATAGGTTACGATTGTTTACTTTTTAGATGTTTAGAAGTGTCGTATATCGTCATATTTTGTCGTAAAGTCCCTTTAGATAATTAATAGAATCAAAACACATGTCTTCAGCGAGAAAGCTCCTCCGATGCTTTTCCTAGAATTAGCAGTCTAAATACCTAACTAAGATAAATGTATGTTTGCAATAATTTCAATTGGTTCACGTTTGATAAGATTGGGTTCACTCACGTTATTAAACTTAATGTAATAAGTAATAACCATACGTAGCATCATATGATTTAGTGATCTTACATTCTTTAGAATACATTTATGTAATGTGCAAAGCACGAAGCGGGGCGTGGCGTGCGACGTACGAACTAGAGCTGTGGGCATTACTGTGACCAAACGGCTTAACAGATTTAATTCTAATATTGCAAATCGTTTAAGATCGTTGAACCCTAAAAAAATATCATGGCAAGGGGATTAACTACGGTACAGATTGTATAACACATACAAAACATACGCAGGACCAACAGTATATCAAACTTAGAGCTAGAAATGAAAAGTTTTTTTGTGAAAAATTAAAATGGCGAGTTTTAATTTGACCACAGCCAAACTTCATGATCTGTTGTGCCACTAAAACAATGAGTTAGTTAAGTATTAATCCATCCATCTCCTTGACATGCTTTATAGCACGGAGTCTATATCTTATAAAACCGGGAGAATAAAATATGTAACATGACGTATGACGTGGAAACCGGTCATAGATAAAAGAAATTGTAATATGCCAGAGACTATAAATACTCTAAGCAAAATAAATATTGAAACTCCTTGGTAACACATTGAAACATCATCCTGATGAACATGTGTATTTTGAGCGATAATATCATATGCCTTTTTTCACTTTTAAATGAAATTAAAATATTTGAATTTAAATAAAAAAGTAATCCTATTAAAATGGAACGTTACCTTCGCTTTTAGCCTTTTAAATGAAGTATTTTCTGAATATTCAAAATCGTAAAAACAATGGAACCCTTAAAAATGTACTAAAAAAGAATAATTAATTTATCAACGCAATAAAATCTTTGTCGAAATAAATGGAATAGAGAAAAGAAAGCTGGCTTTGTTTTACTTAGATTGTATCTTCAAAGAAATGTTTCATTATGTTTTCTCTTAATTTTCTGTCAAGGGCGGCTAACTTATTATGCAATGGTGATGTTAAAGTAAAAATATTATTTATTCATGTTACCTTTTGTACACTTGTGAACGTCAATAGGTATATGTTTTTTCAAGTACTGCCAGTTCTGAAATTAAGGACTTGGCGAAAAACCCACTTAGTCTTTTAAATGACAAAGTATTTCGTTGGAGAAGATGCTTGTCAGAAGTGGCCATTACACCATACTCCACATGATTTATTGAAGCAATTAATCATAATAATATAAAATGCAAATGAATGAAAAATATGGATAATTTTCATCCAACATAGGTCGTAAATGGGCTTGAAGTGTTTGTAACCATGCTTTTAATGGTTTATTCATGTTAAGTGGTTATTAGGGAACTATTATTTTAATCTTTATAAGTTCACAAAAGAGAGTTTGACTTTACATTAATTCCAATCTAGCCCAACCAATAATTATGGCTAATAAGTAATAGTATGTTGACTTAATTTTGTGCAATTAACTAGTGAATAGCTGTTCTATAACTTTTTGACTCGATGTTCGTGTGTCCGAGATACCGCACTTGCACTTATATTTACTACACTAGGTTTATTCACTCAAAAGGTTTAGTTCTTTAGGCGCTTGGACCCAAAGACGACTACATTCAAAGTAGAACGTATAACATATTAAACTTGTATATAGAAAGAAATATCTAAAGACCCTTTATCGGTCAAGTCAATTTTTTGGACGGTGAAATAGTGTTAAGGGCATCAAAAGTTTTCGACATACAAAGCCAGTTCGATTCTCAAGGGTTTGTTATTTATAGTTTTACTTCGGCTACTGGCCCGCATCTCTTTAAAGCTCGTACATACGATGCTAAAGTTTCCATATAACTAGTGAAATAGGTTTAGTTTTAAACTATATTTCTTACTGAAGTTCCGCATACGGGTTTTGTTTTATGTGTAGATGAATAGTGATGGGTGTACTAATATTATACATCTGATATTATACAGCTATACATACTCTGTGGCGCTGTAACTCTTTATGTATAAAAGAAGTCGAACAAATACTCATCAGAGCGAACTCTAATCTTTTTTCCGCCTTTGGCGTTCGTCTAGGATTATTATCAACCTTTGTGTTGATGCTATTAGTAGATACTGTTATTTTATCTTTTGGATCATAATGAGTTGAATGATTAATTAAGACGGTACATCACTTTCACCCCAACTGTATAAAGCGTAAATTCGGCCCCACGTGGGGTAGTGTTCTCACCTCTGGGCAGGAGCTCCCCAGTACCAGTACCTTTCCCTTGACGATTTTTTACGAAAAGCGGTTCGAATAGTCGGCCACCAGCTACTTTCCAAGCAGCTTGATCCCTTGGCGTTGCGTAGAGATATGTCCCCTGGCATCTTTTAGCGCATTTACAATGGAGATTATTCAGAGGAGTTGTTCAGATTAATACCTGCAGCAGAGTTTCATCGTCGGACGTCGGGGCAGAATACAAAATTCCACCCATATCACCTCGACGTCTCCGTCCTTCCACAACTGAGCGTTATTTAAGTCAGTTTTTGCCGCGCACTACAATATATAATCAGCTACCCACTGAAGTATTTCCGAACCATACTCACCATTTGACTTAGGGTCAATGTGAGTGTCTATGGGAGGCGGCAACACTTACCATCAGATGAGTTGCCTCCAGTCTTGCGATTTTCTCTCATTTTTAACTCACTTTTCTTCACAATAAACTACAAGCTCCCTTATTTCCTTATCAGAATGCCAAATCCTAAAATGACAGCTTTACGACTGATTTGAGCGCGACCGCCGCTGCGAAAACCGCTGTGAGGGTTCGAAAAGTGAGTTACAGAATCGCAAGGCTGTTCTATAAAAAAATGAAATACTACATTAATGTTTTAATTTTTAATTCCTCCTCTTTGAATGTTTAAGTAAATAGTTACTCTTTTTATGAGTTAATAAAATACAAACGTAAATTTATGTTTAAATTTACGTGAATAGCTTTTTGGATATCTAATAAAACAAAGAATGTCAACATATTTCCTAATATTATAACTTTGTGAATATTTTTTCCCCTTCAAGTGTGTACCCTGTCTTAATATCACCCTCGAGACATAACTTTTTGCATCAACTTTACCTTCCATTTTGTTTTATCACCATTATTTTCGAACAATTCAACGGATTTTCCGAGTTTTTCATCCAATTTTAGGAATATTTTTCCTAAACTCCACGTTCATATCACGTTTGAACAAATATTTTTTGAAATATTATTTCCCAATTCAGGTTTAATTTGTTTTTGTAAATTATGGAAGCGTTTAAAAATGAAAATATTTATCAGCATTTCATAACGAAAATAGAAAATATGAAATATATTCTGCTTTTCGCCCATATTATTCAATAGATAACACAACAGTATCATTTAACAATTTTTTACAAATGAAGACACACTACTATACAGTGTAATTTTACTTTAGGGTAAAACCTCACTGTATTGTAATGCTTACATTCAGTGCGGGGAGCGCCAACTATAAAGCGGCGAGTGCTAAACCCCACGCACCTGCCACCTTTACCTAGTACCTGTGCACCTGTACCTATGTCCTCTTCATCCAAATACAGCTAAATGGATCAATAATAAAAATGATTTAAAATATCACATAATCGATATATCGAATACAAATAAATAATCACAATCTAACATAGTAAATTTCCTTCCTTGGGCCCTGTTACAAAATAAATTCTATTTTCACAGGAACTATTTATATTAAACAGGAAACAGCTAGTTATATGATGGTACTAGGTCTAGCTCCAGTAATTAATGCTATGATCAAACGTTCCTTTGAGCTTTTGCTGAAGCGTTGCAATGTTACTTGCGTGGTATACATTTTGTACACGGTATTTTAATATGATACATTGTGGGTTAGTTATATGCTGTAATAATAGGAATTCGAATAAGAGGGGAAATAGGCTTTAGAATTAGGCTTTAGTTATCAAAACTTAATGTAAATAAAGTTGTCTTATTTGCTTTTCCTTATGGAAAAGGTATGTCACAGACCGAAAACAATGCTAGGTACAGATGCAATAATAAAATTCATACAATGACACTGTATACGTATAATAAACAATTTGAATTTATTGACACTAATGTCATCATTAGTTATAATTACTTTTTGACAAAAGATAACTATTATCTTTGTAATTATTATATTGGACAAGTAGCAAATTCGCTATCATATTGTATTTTGAACGCAGCCAAATGTTTGGCTAACCAATCTGCTCCTATTGAGCAGGTAGATAATAGTACCTTTATTCAAGATACCTTGGAATTTGTTCCAAGTAATTTAAATTAGATTTTAAGACAATAGAGGTGATCTCTGGCAATAGTTCTAGTCATAGTTGTTTATTAGGAGATCCATCAAATTCCTTAAATGTCAATAATAAAATCAATAATAAGCATATTTTAAATTTAGTACATCAGAATATTCAGGGTTTGATGGGTAAAGAATTGGAGTTGGAGTTGTTCATGAACTGTAATAACATTGATATCTTATGTATTACTGAACATTGGTTAAAGGACCACCAGTTCATGTTCAGCTTCAACAATCATCTGGTAGCCAGCTCGTTCAGCAGAGTTAATTTAATACGTGGAGGCTCTTTAATTATTGCTCGGAATAATCTTAAATTTAAAGAACGTACAGACATAGTGAGCCTGTCTGTTGAGCGAGTTGCTGAGATAGCATGTATTGAGCTTGAGCAGTTCATTTTATTAAGTGTATACAGGCCCCCATGTGCTTTATATGATACTTTTGAAAAAATCCTAGAAGATGTATTAATAAAAATATCTAATACTAATAAAACAGTTGCCGTCTGTGGAGACTTTAACATTAACTTATTAGATAAATCTAGTATTGTTAATAGATTTTTAATCTTATTGAAATCATATAATTTATATAATATTTTCCTTGAGCCAACTAGAATAACTGCCACCAGTGCCACTTGTATTGACAATGTTTTTACAAATGTGAAGCCAACTTTCTATTCAATTATTAATCTGTTAGATTCAGATCACTGTGGCCAGTTGGTTTCATTTACTAAAGACATTGTTAAAGCAAATCGAAAAAATGTTAATTTTGTTCCAGTAACCAGTTATCGTTTAGAACTTTTTAAAAATAATTTAAATGAAAAACTGCCTGGTTTGCCTTATCACAATAACCCTGACCAAGCTTACTCTTCATTATTTAACATGATTAATTCTCAGTTTAAGAAGGTTTTTACATCTAGATCAGTTTCTGTAAGTGATCGAGTTTTGTTTAGTGACTGGGCAACACCAGGTATTTTTAAAAGCAGAATAAGATTATTTGAATTATATAATGAAAGGAACCATGATCATAGTGAAAGGTTTAGGGAGTATGTTAAAAATTACTCTAAGACTTTTAAGAGAGCCTGCGCTGCCGCAAAATCTTTACACATTAAAAACAAAATACAATCTTCTGCAAACAAAATTAAAACTACTTGGAATATTATTAATTCTGAAATAGGAAGAACCACAGTTAAGAATAATGATTTTCATCTTAAAATTAATGATATAGATGTTAGGGCGGATTTGGAGGTGGCAACCGAGTTTGAATCTTTTTTCACTAATATTCCTGTATTAACAACTCAAACTTTGTTGTCGTCTTCCGGCTCCGCATACAACATACTTAAAGACTGTGTCGCAGAATGTGGGACAAGTTTTGAATTTACAGTTGTTAGTGCTAAGGACATTCTAGATGCATTTAAAGATTTAGAAGTAAAAAAGTCCACCGATCTTTGGGGGTTGTCAGTTCAAATCTGACATCTGGTGTGTTTCCGGACTTAATGAAGTTAAGCAAGGTGATTCCACTCTTCAAATCTGGTAGTACAACCGATCCTACGAATTTTCGCCCTATCTCAATTTTGCCTACACTGAGCAAAATTTTTGAGAAAAATAATTTTAAAGCAAATGCTAAAGCATTTTAACAGACAGAATCTTTTTCATTCCAAACAATTTGGATTTACTAAGGGTCGGTCTACTGCTGATGCAGGTGTGGAACTACTCAAAAATGTATTCGAGGCTTGGGAGAATTCACAGGATGCTTTAGGCATATTCTGTGACTTGTCCAAAGCTTTTGACTGTGTTTGCCATGACACACTTATCAAGAAACTACACCACTATGGCATTAGAAATAAGGCTCTTAGACTTCTCAGTTCATATTTAGACAATAGAATACAAAGTGTAGATATTAATGGCAAAAAATCAAAAGGATCTGTGGTAACTATGGGTGTTCCGCAGGGTTCAATTCTAGGTCCTTTCTTACTCCTTATCTATATCAATGATTTACCTTTTTGTGTAAGGGATGATCACAAAATCCTATTATTTGCGGATGACACTTCGCTTGTTTTTAAAGTTAAGCGTCAACTTGAAAATTTTGACCAAGTTAATTTGGCACTATCTAAGGTTGTCCATTGGTTTAATGTTAATAATCTGCTTTTGAACTCAAGTAAAACTAAATTAATAAAATTTTCTACGCCTAATGTGAGGCAGTTAAGCACCAATGTACAACTGAATGGAGTAGAGTTGGACCCTGTTGAGTCAACTGTTTTTCTTGGCATTACTGTTGACGCCAAACTACAGTGGGGCCCACACATTAACAAATTGTCTGGAAGGCTCAGTTCAGCTGCTTATGCTGTAAGGAAAATTAGACAAATTACTGATGTGGATACAGCCAGAATTGTTTATTTCAGTTATTTTCATAGCTTGATGATGTACGGCATTCTCCTTTGGGGAAACTGTGCGGATATTAATACAATCTTCTTATTACAAAAAAGAGCTGTCCGCGCTATATATAACCTGGGTCCTAGAGTTTCTCTCCGAGAGAAATTCAAAGAGATAAACATTCTGACTGTAACTTCACAATATATTTTTGAAAATTTACTTTATGTTCACAAAAACGAACCTGATTTTGTCAAATTGTCTGATCTTCACTCCCGAAATACTAGGAACAAAAATAATTTAACAGTTCATGCTACTCGCCTTCATAGAATAAGCAACTCGTTCATGGGTCAATGTATACGCTTTTACAATAAACTTCCTATGGATGTTCGTAAACTTCCCCTTAAGAAATTTAAATTTTTTATTAAATCAAAATTATTAACTAAAGGATATTACAGGATATCCGATTATTTAAATGATAGAAACGCCTGGGATTGAGCTGCTCACTTATACAGCTATCGCTTGTGTTTTTTTAAGCTGTCTTTCACTTTTTTTTTTTTTTTTTTTTGCATGTTGTACATATTTACAATCTGACATGTCTTGTGCTTTTGCATATGCATTTTATTTTATTCTATTGACATGTTTGTGCTTAGTGCATATTCATTTTTTTACATTTTTTTTTCTCTACATTACTGACATGTTTTGTGCTTTTGCATACAATATTTTACACTTTGACATGCCAAGTGAATAATGTTTATATTACGATTATATTTTTCAATTTCATTATTTTTTCCTTGCTTTAAGGTACACCTTAAAAATACATTTTGTATCCATTGTAAGTGTAAACATTATGCGGGTATATCATAAACTCTTTTGCTTGATTTATAATTTGATACATTTTAGTATATAGTTATTTTGGGCTGGCGATCTGAGTGAGTTGTTGCCCCACATATTTTTATGGTGCCACTGGCGGTATTGCTGTGTACCGGGTTGTGCAGCTCCCTCAAAAATGGTTGAGCTGCATGAGCTATTCGGGGCATGCTTGCCGTCTGCTGGCACAGGCTTGCTCAGATCGATCTGGTTCTTTCTTCCAAAGACCAGTCCAGTAAATACTCTGCATTTGTTTACACCAATTTATTAATTTATTATTGTATTATCTGGACTATAAAAGAGACTAAGACCCCCGAGTTTGTTTCGACATTTCTTCTCAGGGCAGTCAGTTAGGAAATGTCGACTTCATCTAGTTTAGGATGACATTGTAAAAGTGATTTATATAGTCCTACTTGCAAGAATAAACTATTTCATTTCATTTCATTGAATAATTACTGAATGTTAGCCAGCTGCTATTTTCGACTATTACAAGAATTCGAGATATTAATATAATTAATACCGTCTAATTTTCTTTCGTACTCTTGCTTCGTGATTTAAAAACAAAATAGACAAAATAATGATACATTAAGTTCAGCTATTAGCTTAATATTAAGTAATCGTCCTTTTACTGTAGGCTCACTGTTTGTGTAGAATGTTTTCTTGAAATTTTGGATTGTAGGAATATGATTAAACAGTTAAATAACAAATATATATTTAACACACTTTTTCATATACTACTTCTAAACGTTAGAAAGATTATGATTATGTAAAAAGTATGCAGTAAAATTATTCTTTGATTGTTTCAGATGACACTACAGGAGCAAGATGAGGATACGACGCAAAATACACGATAAAAAATACAAGATACTTTAAAGGATGGTTCAGTGACAAACATGATAGAAGACGGTAGCCGCGACTCAAAGCGCGCTTACCGAAAATCAGAAATAATTGAAGAACCTAATTGCTGCTTCGAAGCCATCGACGATACCAAACTCTTCTGCTGCAGATGCGCTCACAAGAAGCGAGCGTCACCTCTCACCTGCCTCGCGATATGCTTCCTCGTTCTCACTTACAACCTCCTGGGTGGATTCCTCTTCCTCGCAATAGAAGGAAACACAGTGATAGAAGAAACTGCTGTAGCAGAATCGAAGCCAAATTTAAGTTCACAGGAAAGCGGCGATTTGCGCTCGAAAACAGTCGAGAAGCTCTGGTCAATAACGGAAGATCTTAATATTTTGTACAAGGAAAACTGGACGAAATTGGCTGCGAAGGAGTTGATGGATTTTCAAAAGGTTCTGATGAAGTCGATACGCGGAGTCGAAGTTGGCCAGATACATTTCGATGACGCCGAGTATCGGTGGACTTTTGCAGGCAGTTTTTTGTATGCCCTGACGCTGATTACTACAATTGGTAAGTTGTTATTATTTTCATACATTTTTTAATGAAATTTTTAGCAAATACAAGTAATTTGAACAAAGCTTATATAAAATTCATTCATTACTTAGATGAGTCTACATTTGCCATTGGCTATATTACTCGTATCATGCATACAAATGTATCAATGTAATGTTAGAAGCATTTAATGTATATTTCTTTTTTGACGTTCATAAGTGTACATTGTGTTACCTATATGAATAAATGAGTTTTGACTTTTGATATTGATTGTACAAAAAATATTTTTAAATCTTACTATCCTTGTAGAGTAGTATAAATATTTTAACAAACTTTTGCCTGTTGGAGTGATGCTGTTAAAAATGTATTGATTCATGTATTTTTAAAATCTGTATGAAACTATTTTTATTTTACTATAAAGTATCTATTTTTGTATTATTTGAATTTATAATACTAATAGGAATTTCGTTGCTAATAAATATATCTTAGATTTTTTACATTTTATACATTATTTTTATCGTGTTATCCTATACATCTTATATCCTAGTTACCTTCAGTACCGATCGGAACCTCTTCACGGGTAAAGGCCTCCTCCAGCTTTTTCCAACTGACTCTGTCTTTGGCTTTCTTTCTCCATTCACTTCCTGCTACCGCTTCTATTTCTTCCATCTACCTTTTTTGGGGCGCCCTCTTCTCCTTCTTCCCCTTGGTCCTTTCCACACAATTTCTTAAAAGACATAGCTGATCTATATCGGCTTCTACAATTGTAGGTTAAAGCAACTCCTCTGTTAATTAACTTTTACCTTTTCCTTATAAAAAAAAACTCCACGATCAATAATCAGTAATATAATATTAAGAATAAAACATAAGAAGTAATTATATAGGAAAGGTTCTTACTGTACAAATTATTTTATTTTTACAGGTCATGGTAACGTGGCGCCGAAGTCGTCGACGGGGAAGATAGTGGCAATTGTGTACGCGTGTGTGGGCATACCGCTCATAATGCTCTATCTCTCCACGATCGGCGAGGCACTCGCAAGAAACTTCCGTTCCCTGTACTCCAGAATGTGCCCATCGCGCCTCAGAAGTGGAGACTTCCACTCAAAAGCCGAGTGTTTACGCTACACCTTACCCATAGCGGAGTGCGAGAGAAACGAAAAGATTTTCGATCGTCAAAAACGGACACCTTTTACAGCCGCTCTCAACCTTGACAATTTCAACAGCGGTTATCATTGGACGTGTCGGGACCATACACGAGTGCCAATTGTTCTTAGTTTACTATTAATCGCCTTGTATATAGCGTTAGGTACTTTTATATTCCATTCAACAGAAAAGTGGAACTTTATTGATGGCTGTTACTTTTCATTATCAAGCCTCGCGACGATAGGGTTCGGTCATCTTAAGCCGGGACTATACGCCAGCACAGTATCGGCAAAAGCTGAGGACATTGCTGTGGGAGTGTGTTGTATCTATATACTAGTGGGGATAGTTATAGTTGCAATGTGTTTTAATTTAATCCAGGAAGACATGAGCGTAGCTGTGCGCGGCTTCACCGCTCTGTCGATGGGTAGCGCTAAGTCGAGAGCTGTACACAGTGAAGCGTGTGATGAAAAGATAGCTATGGCTGTCGTCTCTTGACACAGGGAGACGGCCGACGGGCCGTCTATAAATTGCCACGATAAACGACCCCAAGTTACGTTCAAAATAGACAGTTCGAATCCGACAAAATTCAATAGTTTGCCACGGAGGAAATCTACGGCGTACGGCGAGGAAAGTTTTCAGAGGAATACGCCAGTTCGCCGTTCAGCGGGTCACGTTGATCGATGTATAGAGTACTTTGTGCCAAGAAGTCTGAGTGAGTTTAACTTAAGTGGGACGGGTGGTGGGGAGTTCTGTGCGGTAAGTACTTTTGGCGACAAGAGCCGGAGAGATAGGAAGGATAAAATGGTGACGTTTGAGGACGATCGGTCTGACACCGAACGCACACTACCGGACGATGTGTTTATGTGACTGTACACACACATATGTATGTTGGAATAAACACCGTTTGTTACTTAATAAAGTTTTACAATTATATGTTGTTTAATTTACTATCTTTGACTGTAAACTGAACTCTGAGACCAAGTTTAAATATCAATTATATACTATATACTTCAACCACAAAACCAAATTGTAAATTATACATAGTCAGTACAATTAATTTTGAAGTTATTAACAATTAGAAATTTCTTTCTATCGCGCTTTAAGTGTCACTTAAAGTAAATAAATAAATATAAAAAGTAATTACACAACAACATGAAATCAACTTAAGAATATAAGCTATAAGACAGAAAGACTTTTAATTGCAATCAATTAAATAATACCAAAAAATAATATATATCATAAAAATATATTAGATTATTAATCATAAGCTGTTCTGAATCTAGCCACAAACACAATAATAGTGAGTTCACGAGACATTACCAGCAAATATGTGATCAAAGTTCAAACGTGATATTAAAACGGAGATATCTCGATAATTCCCCAAACATCAGTCCCGTGGGTCGATCGTCAAGTAGGTTAATCTGCCGTCGGATCCACTAAGCAGCGTCCACTATCCGGTCCAAACTTATGTAACCAGTATTGGTAAGTACAGATTATTTGGGATTATGTTTTTAGGCTACGTTATTCGCGACCTGAAAATTGTATATTTTATAACTATTCTATAACCCCATGTTCCAGATTTTAACCAATTGTTACTCATTGGTCTAGTGGTTAGTACCCCTGACTGCGAATACATGGGTCCGGGGTTCGATCCCCGGCTGAGACGAACATCGATGTGATGAGCATTTGGTGTTGTGCTTAGGTCTTGGGTGTTTAAATATGTATGTCTATCTATCTATAGTATGTATGTATATCCGTTGCCTAGTACCCATAACACAAGCTTCACCAGCTTAGCATGGGACTAGGTCAATTGGTGTGAATTGTCTATAAAAAAAAAATTGTTTGTGATGAAAAAAAGCGGACTTAGTATATTATTTATTAAAGAAAGGTAATTTCCTTATATTCATCAAATTCTTTTAGTCAGTACACGAAATCAACGATTAGTATCTAAATAAGTATTTCTCGAAATAAGACATAAAGTGTTTCAATATATCTTTTATCGGACATAAACGCGAATTTTTTATACTAACTCAACATTTCCAGTGATTTATGGTAGTACATCGTATCACTCGTATACTATGTGTATTGTAAAACATAAAAAAATCGTTCTGCCTTAACTAAAAAAATATATAACTAAAAATTAGTTTTAGTTTTAAGATTAGGAATAGAATATCGATAAAATTCCATTAAAGCTAGTTCTACAATTACGACAATAACTTTACTAAAATACTTTGTCCAGCCTGCAGTCGGTCTTTCAATTGGCTTCTTTATCATTGTATTGTCTTTTATTGACATAACTTTTACACATTTGATAATAAAACAATTTTTTACCGGATTGAAGTTATGTATTTACAATATCTTTTGTCTTCAGTCACCGTGACCACGCACGCTGTAAAGCACGCGAAACGTCGGTTAAATTTAAAATTACGAAAAATAATTGTAAATACATAACTTCAATCAGGTAAAAAATTGTTTCTTTATCATTACCAAAAATACGTAGGGATTCTTAGCGAAAAGCTAATTCCAACTTTTTTGATAATTTCGCAGGACCATTGTGTTGACCAAACCAAAAAAGTATGATAGGTGTATAAGAAAATATTTTTGAATTTTTCACATAGATTATTAAAATACTGCATGTCAAAACAATTAACCGATACTATTTCCCAATTATTCGTTCACCTCATTCGTTCAGTAATATTAGAAACTATTATTTAAAGTGTATGTAGTGGTAATAAAAAACAAATAAAAACAAAATAAAGCTTGAGCTTTATACTTTAACGAATTTAAGGTGAGTAACCACAACCCAAACTCTATAGTCCCTTGTCGTTCTTACCTGTATAGGGGACATGCAAAGAAAAACTTTCAGCTTTTATAAAATAACGATGTTCTGGCTGTCGCGGTGGGCTTTTAGTCTATACAGATATTTCCGTTTTGGCTATGTTTTTAATTTAAAACTTGAAATTTATATTAAAAGTAAAACTTTATTGTATTTCTTATCAATCATATTATACGCACAAAAACACTTCAAAGATAAATTACGTTTTTAGATATTGTGCTACGCAATTTCGTTACACCGCCTTGCTTCACTACTACGCTTGCTACGCTTTTTGCTACGTCAGCCTGAATACGCAGTTGCCGCAAGATGCTTTCGTGGAAAGGCTATTATAATGAATTATAAAAAAACTAATTTAAGGTTAGGTATTCTTAGGTATATATATTATAAAAAATAATACTTATTAAAGTTATTTAAAAACTCTTCCCCTTTATTTGTTGCTGGCATCTTCATAGATATCTGTAGACCTAGCATTGACTTACTAGACTTACCTTAATTATGGATTTCAGAAACTACTCAGTTATAACGTGTACTGAGCTAAATTGCCAAAGCGTATTGTTAGTTAAGCCGATACACGACTCTCAAAGCCAATATTCTAATTAGAGATTAATTAATGCATTGTTAATCTTGTTTTCAAAATATTTTCAACATCTAAAGGCGTGCGTTCGAATCCTGACTGTTTCAATGTATTTTTATATAAGGAAAGCGGCTCAAAATACAAATAACCTACTTACGATTAAAAAACTATAATTATATTCACCTAAATAAAATAATTTATCTACCAAATCACAAATGTTTTATGAATTGCATAAATTCTAAAAGTTGGATAGTACTCCCAAGAAGAAGAAATAAAATTTCACAGAACAATAAATCCTTTTAGTTTCAGCAACCAGGTTATCTTACAATGCCTTATATTCTATATAATGAATGGGGGAAGCTCTTACTTAACATAAAATAATATTATAATGAGTTGCGCTGCTCCAACGTACAGTAATGAGAAAATGAGTTAAATGCGGATATCATTTAAATGAAGATAATTGACAACACAAATATGAAATTATTATTACATTTATGTATAAGGAAAACTTTATTATAATTATTCGACACTTGTATATTATAAGACTATTTTGGTAATATAATAGAGAGCCCTTCGTCTTCCTTCTATTATTACAAGGTGTACAGACAAAAGATAGACTTCCAGGAAAAACAAACGTGGGAGGATCACAAAAGCTGGTCTGACGACATCGTAAAGTTTTCTACGGAGGAATTGATGGACGGAAAGTTCAGGAGGAGACCTTTACCGCTATGTGTAATAACAATTTAGGTATTACGGACTTATTACTTACTAGTAACAAGTTATCTATTTATTTCATTTATTACCTACTAACTATAGCTATTTCCCATTCGACTCGCACAGTCATAATTAGTGAAACAGATCACATGACACTGTGCATATTGCTATCGATATGAAATCAGTGCATTTAATTAAATCAGGTTCTACGTGCTGTCGTGTTCACACGAGGCTCTAACAATACCTACCACAGTTTACTAACTTTATATAAGTTTTGTAGTTAGGAAAATGCGACGGAGAATATAGATTTGTTCAACCACAAGCAGTCATTGAATACTATGGCTGCTTGTAGTTAAACGCGTAAGAGGTAATTTTATTGTAGCGTAGAAGTACACAAACGATAGCAATTTCTAAGGACTATTAATTAAAATACACCAACATTTTGTTCATATATAAAATAAATAAAAGAATGAGTGGCGCTACAACCTTTTTAGGTCTCGGATTTCTGTATCTGTTTCACAATCTTTTGCCAATCTAATAGGCTTCAGGATCAGTCTCCTGTGCCGGACACACGCCGTCGACGCGGTCAAACGCAAGCCGGTTTTACTCACGGTGTCTTCCTTCATCGTTCGAAATAGAAAGAAAGTCCATTGGTGCACAGCCAAAGATCGAACCGGTCAGGAAAGCTACTGGGCCAACACTGTTCACTTTGTTCACACATATATTAGATTTAATTAATTGAAATATATAGATAACTAGCTGACCCGGCAAACGTTGTGGGCCTTTGCATGTATATTCTATTAAAGAAAATTAAGGGGTTGTATGTATTTTTGTAGTGATGTATCATAATCGGGCGTCGAGGCAGAATAAAAATTCCCCCCGTATCACCTTGCGCCGAAAAACCACAACTGCTTTCTGAAGGCAGTGGATGCCGACCCCACTATTGAACCTAGGGGTTTGAAAGATAGACAGTAGCCGATTCGACTCAGAATTACTGAATATGCATAAAAAAATTCATAAGCCGGCAATCAGTCGAGCCGTTTCGGAGGAGTATGGGAACGAACATTGTGACACGACAATTTTATATTTTAGATATAACTTTTGAAAATCACTTTAAAATGTAAATATTTCCATAATTTGTTCAATGACTTCTCACACAATGTTTAAATCTTATGATATTTGAGTAGTTTCATAGCAAGGAGACTGATACAGACTCGCCTCTTTTACTAATTATAAGATATCTTTCTGAGCATTCTACAAAAAAACATTTTAAAAATGAACTGAGTAAACAACTAAGTTCCAGCCAAGCGGGTAATTCACGGAAAATAAACTGTTTTTAATGATTCCGTATTTCTATCAATTAATACTACAAGAAATAAATGTTTGCCCTACATAAACCTATTCATAATACCAGACAGTTACTTTGAGAGTCATGTCAGGGTGGAAACAAGCCTCGGGCTTCTAATCTTAGTTGATAGATGACGTTTTAAGTTCCGTTTTATTCGTAAGAAATAATTATTTGCTTGATTAAATTAAGGAAATATGATATTTTGTGAAGATTTAATCTCTTTTAGAAAAAATATTTTTTCGACTTTTATTCCAAAAACGGATACCGTGTTTAAAATAGATCACATGTTTTTCTTCGCATAGGCATATCGTAAAAAAAGTCTGAGAGAAATTTTAGATAGCAATCTGAATATTATCTTTTAAGGAAATGAATATTTTATATTTTACATTAATAAATGTACAAGTGTGAGCTACATACCTACATTATGCCTAGAACAAATAAGCTTAGTGAAAACATATTATTTATCATTCTAATATCAGCCTTGCGATTCTGTAACTCACTTCTGTGAGAGTTCGAAAAGTGAGTTACAGAATCGCAAGGCTGCTATAAATGAACAATTTGGAGCCCATTTAATTCTTTTTAGCTACGAAATAAAACTACTTCCCAAAAATTCTGCACTTTGACGCTTGTGTTAAGCGTAATGCATATTTAATTCTCTTCCAATCACGAAATAGATTAAAAAGGATCTTTGCAGTTCAAATAGAGTCGCCACAGGCTACGACCATTTAATTTCACTTGAATCGCTTGCGATGCCTATTATTATTATTATTGGTTATTGGGTAAATATATAGAATTGCACAATAACTTTTCTACTTAGTGAAAGACATTACCGTAATTTCTTTTAGCATAAATAAAGTTCAAGAACCTTCCATGTTGTATAAAAGTTTGTGAAATATAATATATATATCGCTTTAACCAATGCAAAATGGATTAAATAAACGGTGCGTGTCGAACTACGCATTGAAGATTGTATTATAAGCTAGTACTAATAACTAGATAAACTGTTCTATGGGTATGATCAGTTTGCGTGACACTCCTATATCAAGAGCGAGGTACGTGACTAACTATGAATTTTATCAGATCTCTAATATTGGATTGTGTTTTAGATAACATACAATGAAAACCAACTCGATTCAAACATTCCGATGCAAGGAGAAAATAACTCTGCTATGTATTCATGTTCATGGCTGATATATTGTATTTTGGAGAAGAGCATTGTTATTATAATAATTATAAGACTATATATACAAATAATTGTTGCATCTATTTATCATTATATAATGCAAACAATTATAAAACATGTCTTTGCAGGCGTTATTTTATAGGTGATTTACCTTCCTATTTCTTTTTATTAATATTTATTTTTTTATATTACTACCTGTTTTGTGAATACTGTATTGCATTGTGTATAATTTTTAATTAATATTGTGTTCATGGTAAATTGTTGCACTATTTAATTTGCTAAGAATTACACAAGTTAGACTATCACATTAGGTCTAGGATACATTGGTGAGGGGTACATAATATGTTTCAGGGTAATAATGATAATCTTCAACTAACAATTTTTTGTGGTGCTGTCATGTGCTTCCCATTGGAAGCAACTACTCATCTGCAGCCTAGAGCTACTGCCGGTCTTCTAGCTCTAGAATATGGTGACGTTTTAGTCGTCTCACATATTGTTTTATAGTGAGTTGGCGAGCAAGTTCGTTAACAGCTCTTTGTATTTAGCTGCCAGTCTCCGGATTTTCTCTTTGATAGTTCTCATTTCAACTAAACATAATAAAACTTTACTATGATAGATTTTAAGCTCAAAACTTTACTAATACCAATAACACTAAATAAATAATAATAATAATAATAGGTTTTATTATGATTATTATTAAGTAGTATCTATATGATTATTTGCAATGCACCCTATTTTAATAAACAAATAGACATGGAAACTTCAATCTAGGTCGTTGAATCGACCCATGCCTTCCTCGTAGACGTGAAACGACGTTTTGTAAAGAATTAACTTACATACAGATGTTTATCCACATACACTTCAATATTTTATATGACCACAAAGTTCGGCCTACTTCGTTGCTGACAAGTCAGCGTTATAACGCCGAGAATCGAATTTAGGATTGTCTTATAAGCATTGTACCGAAACAATGCTGCACAGGAAGTATGTAATGGTAATTTATCTAACATAGCAGATTTTTGTGCTATTTTCAAAAGTGTGAAGACGATATCAGTATACATAAATAAACCAAAAGATTGCACATACACTCGAGTACAATAGTGGTGATTATGCTCTTTCGTTTGATATCGTTTATTATGATTAAGTATTTTGTTTGACGGTCGTATTCAGCCAAGAAACTCTCTCTAAGTAAATTGAGTATAAGGATTACTATCCAAAGGGGGTGAGATTTAACATTATTGAATCACTCAGTGTTTGAACCAACAGTTAGAAAGCTGTGCAAATTTGTCTCATGGAATTGCGTTTTTACGAATGCAGAGAAACTTCGTCTTGATAAAAAGCCACTGGCTTAAATAAATTTGGTATGTTCTCTTCTGTTCTACAACATTTCTCAATTTAGCATGAACATATTAATTTGACGATTATTTAAGTGACCCAAATTCTTGGGATTGATTTGCTCTGAAATTCCAGCGGTGCAAACCTGGGCCAGGCCGATAGTTTTATATATTTTAATAATGGTTAGTGAAGTAAGGTTTTGAGCAAGTTGATTAGAAATGTAACTAATATTTTGTCTTACTCGAGTATTCTTGAAGCCTGTTGTATATACAAAACAATTTAAACGATTTTAAAACAAATGGTGACTTTCACCAGTATAATACTCGAAACAGAACTAATTTACGCGTACCACCAACCAGGCTTCAGAAGATGAACCACTCCTTATATGGAAATTGTATTTGTTTTTACAACAAACTCTAAAGCTAAATTGGAGACTTACCACTAAATAAATTCAAAGCGTAAACGTTCTTCTTGCCCGTTCTACGCCCTTGTAAATCAAGTAACGAACTGCCTTGAGATTCTGTAACTCACTTTTCGAACCGCTGTGAGAGTTAGAAAAGTGAGTTACAGAATCGCGTTAAATGTAAATTTAGAATTAATTTAACTTCTTTTCTGACATTCATATGTACGACATCAAGTGTACTTCATTACCTATATGAATAAAGTTAGTTTGAGTTTAGGTACTAGTAAGTTTCGTTGGCGGAAATCGGAAAGTATTGTCATAAATTCGTGAATGGAATGGATGTGGCGTTAAAAGTAGTTTTACTTATAAATCTTGAAGGTGATCGTATATTGATCAAAAAAGGAAAAACTCTGAAATTGTTGAAAGGCGATACCCAAAAATGTCTCAGTATATCTGATAGGTTTGTGCGAAAATCGACACAAACTAAAATGAGTGCGTGTGACAGCCTCAGACAATTTGTCACGCTAATCACTCCCCCCTCCCCCTCTCCATATCATTTGTAATCAGTGACAGGTGATGTCGAGCCGGGTGCTAATAATTACAATTACATTGGAAATTCAAAGTTTTGTTAGTAGCTTTAATAATTATAAATATAGAATGTGATTATTTGCCACATCAGTCCACATTCAATGTTTTAGGTCAGTATTTTAAGCATTGATTCTATATTTAATACGAGCTTTGAGTTGCGATCGTATTCTAAACAGAGGATTGGTCGTCGACTAAACGAACGCCTCTGGTGTTCTCTGATCGCCAAATCAGAACTCTGCCTTATTCCAAAATAACATTTAAGTCGAGATATATGTTCAAGAACAGATTAAACTGTCAATCAGATGATTCCCTAAGATTGCTTGAGAGGAAATTCTACAGATGAGTGGCATAAAAAATATACACAAAGAGTTTACGACAGAAAAGTAATTGGTGATATCGGTTGCCCTTGTCTACCTTATTTGTTAAAACCATTCAATCAAGAAGTCATGTTGAAGAGTAATATATATACTTGTAATATTATAATTCTATAATGATTTTTTTTTAGAACAGAACATACTAACCGTTTTAGTTAATTATTGTTGCTTGTTCTGTAATACATAACAGTTAATGATTAATAAATGAAGGATTAGAGTAGAAGAGGATACAGTGTTCATAACACAGAAGATGTGATATGAATGATGGGAATTCTATACAGGCTGCCATAATAAGCACATTTACCATAATATGACTGTGCTAATGCCTCCTACACTACTACTACTACTACTCCTACAAGGGAAACGCTGCTAGTATCTTCGGAATCTTGCCTAAAGGGACTCCTATTAAATAATATTTTTTAGTTATTATATTTTAAGGTTTTTTTGTGAATGTTTGTAATGTGGGTTTTGAAATGGTAGTGAAAATTTTGTTTTTAAGAAAGTGGTTAAAGATGAATGAGCCTCGGTAGGAGAAGAAGCATTGGGCTAAGAAAGTGCGTTTTTTTGGGTAAAACAATGTTTAATTGAAAATATGGGTTTTATTTTAATCATTAGTATCAACTCTGCTTACAAATATTTTAATGCCTATACTTAAAAAACTATAAATAATTTGTTCTATTTCAAAAATCATTAGGTTCTTTAACATTTTAATCAATTGCTACTTTCATAAATATCTCCTAACTTTCTAAAATACACAATTAGTTTAATTATTAAATACTATATTTTAAATTAATAATCAACAACTATCACTAATTATACAAATAAGTTATAAAGGGTATTCGGTTTTTTTCATATCAACATAAATTCTATTTAGCTTTAAATACACATAAAACACATTTTAAAAACAAAGAAGGTGACTGCCAGTATAATTTGATTAATATTTTTTCATGAAGGAATACACAAGAATTAATAATTATTAATATAAAAAGAAAGTAATTAAAAAAAATTAAAACAGATAAAATATAATGTTGTTTTAGAACTACGATTTATGTCTAGTAAATAATCTTAATGTTAGCGAGTAGCAAGTGACTGCAGACTGACAATGGACATTCATTAGACTTCCATTAATTTTTTTCAACGAATATACCTGTTTTAAGCGCTCTAAATTTTATGAAAACGAAAATTTATGAAATACTTTTTAAAAAAATGTTTCGCCATTATACATAAATATTATTTTAATGGAAAAGTTATTATTTAATCTGATTAATCCCACAGCGTGTAAGTCCGAGCTTTTCTTTGTATTAAAAACGCAATGGAATGCTAACTTGAACCACAGAATAATGCAAAATCTTATTGATGAAATCTCACGTAAAACAGTTTCAGCGGAACGACGCTTAAAGTACATTCTGAAATAAAGTAGCTACTTGAGTTGCAATCTGATTTTAAATGAAGTCTCAGGTGATCTTTGATCTGATTGACGTCTTCGAATACACCCCCTAATAGGTTAATCTAAACCGGCTCTCAACCCAGAGGTCATGCGTTCGAATCACATCTGTGCACTAATGGATTGTTCTTTTAATTTGTGCTATTAACTTTCCCTGTGAAGGAAAACATCGCGAGTAAATCGGCATGTCTTAAAACTCCAAATAGCTACGACACATGTCAGACACAGCAGGCTTGTTTATTAAAATTATCAAAGAAACGGATGCAATCTGCGGTCAAGACTCGTATAGGGCTGTAGCGCCACTAGATTATTATTAAGGGGAGTTGCAAAAGCGTAAAGAATGTAGCTATAGAAAGAAGACAAGCGTAGACTAAGGCTCCATCGTAGCGCCGCTGCATCTTAATTAAATCAATAGATATGACGCACTCTGAAATATGGTCACCTCCAACTGAACATGAGAAGCCAAAAAGTACACTTATGAACGTCAAAAAAAGAAATGTGTGAAATGCTTCCAATTTTACATTTACTGCCAGTATTCAAATCAAGGGCGTAGAACGTAAGAGAAGAACTGGCAATAAACTCTACGCCACTCTTTTTTATTGCCAAGTTTCTTGTTTTACACAACGTTTGTAAGCTGTAATACATAACAGTTTGTAGCTGCAACCATTACACCATGTTCCACATGACATCTTAAGTAATTAATAATAATACCATAAATTAAAAACAAAGACTTGTCCTCTATCAGCAGGAGGCATGGTGAAATAGGAGCACGCACTTATATTCTCGTGAGTACAACACGCAAACACATAGTTGAAATAACTAACATACACGGATTCAAGTACAACCAGTCACCACAAGTAGCACCCGTTCACGAGAGCCTAGTCGTTAACAAAGATTTCGTAATATTGGAGATGTATCTGATAGACATAGTACAATTGAAAGCTATTTATAAAGATTACCTAAGACGTGTATTTATGCTCTAAGTTAATCTTGAACACATAAAGGATTCTATTAAGAGCGGATTTGAAAAATAAACAATGTCTTTGAGGTTTTAGCGGATTACATTTGACATGGCTTTTAACTAATCTAAGATTGACTTGCTCATTTCAAAAAACATTTTATATTTAGAAGTATTTGTATCTTCATTCGACTTTCTTGTTGCTTTTACGTATTTTTCTGGTTTAATGGAAAATCTATTTATAGCAAATAACTAATCTGAATGTTTTTCATTAGTTTTTCGTACGTAATATTTAATGTAAACTGTATTTAAGGAAGACCAGAATCTTCTGCATTCACAGGTGCATTAAGAAATCCACAGTACACAGTACAATAAAATCCAGTAAAGTCCAAAAACAAAAAAGGGAAGTTTCCATCGCTAAAGCGTATCATGTGAGGTGTATAGAAATTACTCCAAACCTCGTAAAAAACAATAGTTTTTACTAATACTGTAATGCACTCAATAATATAAATGACTAGTCAAAGTTACAATTTATTTTTTAAGTGATTAGTACAATGAAAACTAATGAACTTATAGACAATTCAATATGATATGTAGTAGACACAGGTATAGCGATTTAAACCTTGCGAATCCCTACTGTGCATTTTTTTTAAATCCAAAAGTGTGCGTATACCGGCAAATATTATACATAAAACTTGCTCGTTTACTATTAGAGATTATAAATGGTTTTAGCACCAACGGATAATAATCTTAACTGCATTGGAAATGGAATAAATGTGACCTAGAGTTTATGATTTGAATTATATTTAATACTAGTTTAGTGAAGGAAACGTCGTGAGGAAGCTAACATGCCTTAAAACCAAATCGTCGGCATGTGTCAGGCACCGACGGCTGATCACCTACTTATTAGAAATAACAAATGATCACCAAACGGATTAACAAATCTGAGACCCAGATCCTAAAGATTGTATCACCATTTTGTTTTTTAAACTCTTATCTGACAAAATCGGAAGATAAGATATAAGGTATCTTAAGATTCTGTTATTAACCTGTTGGCCTGTCCCAGCTGCGCACATTTATTTTAGCATTATAACGATGAAATTTTTTTTGACATCGACCCACAACAAACAAACTTTACACTTCATAATAAAAGTATCATCCTCAGGACAATGTCTGTACCCAAATGGGGTCCATACTGAAGAACACAAAGAAATGTAAATAACAATAACTAACGTAGAATAAGAGTATACTAAACAAAACTAACACCCACTTGATATGTAATTTTTTAAAAGTATGGAATTAAAGTGGCTTTACTATTACTATTAATAAAAGTATAAATATAGATGACCTTCATATTAAGAATTATTGAACGGCCAGCTTTTTGTTTCTTATCCTAAGAGAACATTTTCTTACCCAAATAAATAGTTGTACGTGCCAAGACATAGACCCAACAACTTAGGTAACACTCAAAATTATTTATTGTGCCACCAAGGATTATGTTGTAATGAACAAGTTGATTTTTAACTAGGTTTATAGGACTGGGAATTATTACAAGTAAATAAAGGAATAATTTGGCCTCAGATTTCTGTATCTGATTCGATATGAATTTTAATTCTAATACGCAAGAAGTTGAACAGAGTTTTGGCCGTATAAGCCGTCCACTTTTTGGTCTAAGGCATGACAGCTTCCTCACATTGTTTGCACATAGAAAGATAAGACCATTGGACCTGGAGTTCGAACCAACGACCAATGGATTTGGCGTGGCTCGCCGCGAGGCGAGGGTTGCACGCTAAAGCTACAAATCCCGCACATCTCTTAAAGAGGATCATTTATGCGTAGTAGGAAAATACATTTGTAACGTTATAAATGTAGTAATTTATTGTTACTATTACAGAAAAAAGAAAGTACTATTATATGACAACTAAACAGTACAATTAAAATAGCCTTTACTAGCTAGTATTTAAATAATTTATTGTTTCTTAACTGACATTCCGTAATTAATATCGTTTGTATTTAAATATTTCTAAGTAAAAAAAAAAGAATCAGTGGCGCTACAACCTCTTTAGGTCTTGGCTTCAGATTTCTGAATCTGTTTCATGATCATTTTTTAAATCTAATAGGCAAGTAGGTGATCAGCCTCCAGTGCCTGACACAAGCCGTCGACGTTTGGGTCTAAGACATGTCGGTTTCCTCACGATGTTTTCCTTCACCGTTCGAGCAAATGTTAAATGCGCACATAGAAATAAAGTCCATTGGTGCACAGCCGGGGATCGAACCTACGACCTCGGGTATGAGAGTCGCACGCCGAAGCCACTAGGCCATCACTGCTCCTAAGTAAAGAAAAGTGTAATGAAATTATATTTATTTACTTTAGTATAGTAGGTTTGTATCAACTGTAGAAATTAAAGTTGACTTATGCTATCGGCGCTTAATCAAATAAAAGAATTGTTAAATTAGAATTGTGTTCAATAAACTGACTGTTTTTTAGGTAAGAATATGTTTTGTTCAGTATATACCTTATTTATTTTAAGAAATGTATTTGTATAACTATTGTCAATCTAGTTCAATTTAACAAGTTTCAATTCCCAATTCCATTTAATTTAAAATATTTTATTTTAAACTTTCTTATGTAACAAGTGCACGGGTAGGTAGAAGGCTCATCTGATGTTAAGTGATACCGCCCCCCATAGACACTCACATTGCCGTAGGGTTCGCAAGGGCGTTGCCTGCCTTCTAAGCCGCTCTTTTCTGGAAGGACCCAAAGTCGAATTGGTTCGGAAATACTTCAGTAGGCAAAAACCTTAAAAACGCTCAGTTGTGCAACGACGGACTTCGAGGTGATACCGGTGAAATTACTTATTCTGCCTCGACGTCCGATGATGAAACTCAGCTGCTAATATTAATCCGAACACTCTTCCTAGTCATAGATTTCAAGGTCAATTAAAAATACATAAATAAAATCAATTCTTAAAGAATATCCGGCTTACTACAAGAACTAAGCGGGAAAAAATTACACTTACACAAGCACCATGAACAAAGTTTAAAAAATATTAAAAGAATCTCCCGAGGCTTAAATTGTTCCCACTCAAAAGAACAACTTCCATCATTAAAAATGAATTTTCTTTTTTTCCTTTTAGAAGTGTGTCCCTAATGAGATGGCCACGGAACTTGATATGATAAATTATTCTTAAATTAATTCTATTGTACTTACACGAGAATAGACATTTAGATGGCTGTTTTTGAATCAACGTTTTTGGATATTTTAACATTGTCGATAAGGTTTATTATAAGGTTTGCGTGGGTATTATATCTGAAACAAAATGTAGCTTATCTTATTTTTAAGCCGATAAAAGCCTTTTATATATTCTGTTAAATAAAAATAAGACGTACAACTAATACAGTGTATTTAAACTAATTCTGACCTCGTCATTTTAACTAATTAGTATTGTTCTTTAATTAGTACCCAATTTTTTCAGGATTTTTTAAAATTTAGTATATTCAATCTAATTACCCTTAGAGAAATTGGCGAAGCTATGCGACATCTTCAATATAAAGAGTTCTTTCTTAAGTTCTTATGTTACATTCATACATGTATATCCTAATAACATATTGACTTAAATATACTATGATATACAGTCAAAACCGTTTACGACGACATTGTTTAGTACAACATACCGGTTATATCCAAAATCAAAGGTCCCGGCTGAATTCTATTGCATTAGGTTCTTAATAACAACGTCATCGGCTGTTACGACTATCGGTGCTTACGACCAAATATGAGTAGTCCCTTCGATGTCGTTATAACAGATTTTGACTGTATAGTTGTATACATATATAAGAAATATCATAAAATTCTTAAAAAGCCGATAACGGTTTCGCGAACTTAACCTAGATCTCCTACCCCTATACTATCAAGAAAAAAATCTATAAAGAAAACAGCATAATTTTATAGAATAGGTCTACCAGAATCTGATGGCAAAAAAAAGTTTAAAAATTAGCGATTTTCATATGGCAATAAAAGAAAAATTTCATCTGTCAACTGAAATTTCGAGGAATTGTTTTTGGTTTGGCTTCAAATTTCCTTTAAAAAGTGATGAAAATGTCGAAGAAACCTCTTTGATCGCAAGCAAGACATATTGTTTTCAATGTTTATCAAAGAATACTTGATCAACAAGATGCAGAACATACACAATCATCGATATTGAGCCATGTGCAAGCGTTGACTGGTTAGTAGGAATGGCACGTCTTGATATTTTGGTTTATGAGATTTTTCGTGTGTATTATATTATGTACTTATACTAAACTTTGGTTTATTTCAGGGGTTTCTTATACTACAAATAAACTTGGATAGTTTTTATTAAGAATTGATCAGAAACAAGATAAATGAGTTTTACACTGTTTCTTTCTCTCAAATATGGATCGATGAATGGCGAAAATCTTGTGAACATGTAATAAAAATTGAAAATCAGTTCATAGAACAAGATCGGTTAATTGAGATGCAGGAGGAAAGGTTTATCATAAATACTGCGTTGAAGACTTTTTAATGGATGTGCAGTATTTGGAACAATTTTCAAGTTCTTAATTAATAAATAAACTCATGAACAAAGTAATTGGAGTTTTCATCTAAATAATTTCAAACCCCACATTCGCCACATTTTCAAAAATTATCTTTGATCATTGGATAAATTTTTATATTTTCATGTATCACACACAATCAGCCGCTATAAGGAAAAAAAGTATCAAAACGTTTTACGCCAATTTCCCCAGTATTGCTAGCGTCAATTTCTTTTTCCCTTTTTGCCATCAGATCCTGGTAGACCTATAGTATTTAAGACTTATTTAGTGTGATACTCAGCCTAAAAAATTTTTAAAATTGGCATTTGCCAATGTTATTTAAGAGCTAGTTATTAATTGTTGCTTTAATTATTGATATTCCTTTTTTCATAATAACATGAATTATTATTTATAGAGAAAGACGAATTCATTCTAACAATGAAATGAATGAATGAATGATAGCTAATTAGCAATACTTCCATATAGATGACATAATGAATGAAAATATTCATTTCAAAATAGCACTGGCGAAGTAAAAGCGAAATATATCTACTTTAAAATTCTTCGAGGTTAAATGAAGGTTAAATTATTAATCGTTCGAACCAATTTAATCCCATAAAACTTTAAAGCCTTGTTGCAAATTTTATTACCTCTGTGGACACGCAAACCTAATTGCTGGTTCATCTTATTTATTATATATTTTAACTTTACAGGGAAATAAAATTAATTACTCATCATTTTTGCTTTGAGTACATATCCAAAAATGTAACAAAATTAAATTTAAAAATTATATACGTCGACTCAATTTCATTATGAATGAAAACCCAAACGCATAAAAGTTTGTATATTCGGAAATAATTCAAATATTTTTCATTTTAGGAAGGTGTTTTTATGGTGACGAAAGATTGTGCTGGTCTGGAGTAATGCCCTATTGAGGTAATACTGTATTTGTTCCCTTGATCGTTTTTGGAAATAAGGTGACCAGCCCACCACCCACGTTGGAAAATGATGTAAATAGGCGGCCTCTCTGCTAAAACCTGTTTCTTCCAACCAAAAAATAAATAATATAAACATAAAAACATACAATACAGTACCTAAACTACTTAATTTAATGATTTATTGGTACAACGTTATTTCTTAAATGAAAATTTTGCGAAGGCTGCACGGCCACAGTCAGATAATTCCACAATGAAGGAGGAATTGAAAATGTCAGATCTATGCGAAGGAAACAGACGATTATTGGAGCCATGAAAATGGAATCCTTTCGAAAAGTATTGAATACAGGAGTTGGTAATCGAATACGAATTCCTGTGAGCTATATGGCATGTGGACCATTAACTGGAGGGATTAGCGTATATAGGTAAAGTATCTAGAACAAGTATTGTAAGTGTAATGCATAATTTAAAAATATTGAGCCTTCAAATTAAAAGTTAATTAAAAAATTTAAATACAGAATGAAAAGTAAGATAAAAGGTAAAGAAGGGATCTCTAAAGAAAATGTAATGAGGTGTTTAGACGTGTTCCCGAGATAATTAGACCGGTCGCAGCCAACCGTGAAATGGAACGCGTCATAGCCTTCGCGCTACGGTGACTATGTAATCTTTAAATATACATCTTATCAATATATAAAAAAATATATGTATAATTATAATATTATTGATAATATATTTGCCATTACTTCATCATTCATTGTCAGTAGTTTAAATAAATAATTATTTTTGTTATAATAATAATAAACCCTTATATTCTGAAACTTTTCATTTGATCTATCTTAGTGAGAATGTCTGTCACACCTGTTCTAGCTCTTATGAGTGTGTTTCTTTGCTTCTTCTTTCATGGCCAAAGAGCCATGGAATTGTTTTGGCTACTTTATTATAATATATCAGATTTTTTTTATATCTTTGATTACTTTTCTTATGTTGATTAAGATGTAGCTTTTAGCTATTGTGACATACTTGTCAGTTAAATGTCACGATCAAACTAATCTTATCATAAAACTAAGGTTTTGTTAGTCTATTAGGTAGCCTCAAATATTTCTAATCTAATTATGTCCAATGAATTGATCGTTTAAATATTCATGCCAAGTAGTGTCGAAGCTTTTACCAATAATTTATTTTATAGAACATTTATATAAAAGAAAAAAATACTAGCAAAGAGCCGCGTAATCTAAAGTTCGCTAAATTTATGGTAACTATAACAACAAAGGATTTCCGACTGAGATGGCACCGTGCGTCTATCCATCACCCCGTTGTGTGTGTTGTGTGGAATGTATGTATAAACTAATTCGATTTCCTTGCTAAGCCATAGATCTTTGTACATTAACTTAAGTACAGTTATGTATATAGCGCTGTAGCATTCTTTATACATATATATAAGTCCGCGATATATTTGCGTCTCCTTCATCGATATTTTTTTTAACATGTACTTGCTCTCCCATTCTGTAATCAGGTCCAAGAATAAGCTAGTCACAAGCACTGTATTCGGCTCTAAGTTATGTTTCCTGATGAGGAACTTCCTTACCGTACAAGAAGGTTTACACACATATATTGAAAAATCCTTCCATTGTGGGATTGATAGCCGCACGATCTGTACGATAAAGAAGATAGGTACTTTTTAAAAGCTAAGCTTTTACAGCAATTAAGCAAAATGGTAACAGTACAGCAGCTCGTAGTATGTATGTTAAAACATGTATGTTAAAAAGCTTTCGAGCTTTCTATGAAAATACATCTTGTATTTTTTGACGTATGTACGTAGGTTTATATTCAGTAAAAACGTGCAGTAGGACGGAAATATATTGAAAAAATCGCTATTCTGCCATAGTTCAGCCTGTCAATAGCAAAAAGTTATATTTATGACTAAAAGCATGTCGATGCTGTCAGATTATTTAATTTGTCCGGACGTGAAATATGTTCGCGCCGAAGTTAGCGCCCAACTCTGCCTCGTGCGAGATTTTTGTTAACACCTCATTGGAAATTTTTAACTGGGTATAACTTGTTGTATAAAATGTGTTACTGGTATTCGGGTTTCTAAAGGTAACAAATATACAAATATAAAAACAAGTATTATACAAGCTCCTTCGGCATTTGACCGTATTCAACGTGGAGCGTTTTGCATCGTCGATGACCAGTCACTTTCTAAGCAGCTTGATCCATTGGTGTTGCGTTGAGATGTGGTGTCTCTCTGCAACTTTTATCGCATTTACATTTTTGAGAGTGTTCTGAGTTGTTTGAATTAATATCTGCAACTGAGTTTCATTATCCGTTACAGAATAAGTAATTCAATCCGTATCACCTTGACGTCTGCCGTTTCACAACGGAGCGTTATTTAAGGCAGTTTTTGCCACCACCACTATGTGGGACTAGCTGCCCAGTGAAGTATTTCCAAACCAACTCCACATTTCTGACAAGGCCGGCAACGCACTTGCGAGCTGGCAATGTATCACTAAACATAAGATGAACCTCCTGCCCATTTGCCTCCTGTTTCATCAAAAAAAACTCCTAATATCAATAACGATTGGCATCCCAATTTCAGTGTTGACTAAGCGCTAAGGACATCTAATAATTGTAAAACATATGTACTCATATTATGTTTTGGTTCAATAAATAAATTTTTAGTTTTAGTTTGAATTGAAAAATTCTTTTTGTGCTCATATTAATCGAGTAAGGCTATACAAATGTTACGAACGAAAATTTTTTTGCCAAAGTTTGTATTAGAAATTCCAAAAATGTAAGTCGTTTCGTTAAAATATGATAAATCAATAAGATACTGTAAAAATATTTTCCCAGAAGCAATGTAGTGTCGCTGGAGACTGTTTACCGAAGCTCGATCCCGAACAAAGATAACCTATTTGGGTTATAGGAAATGAGATTGTATTATTTTTTATCATACACTCCATCTCCCGAAGGAACTTTGGTTTTGATAGGAATGTGTTTTATATTTTTTTAGCGTATCAATATAACATTAACATCAGGTATTTTTTATATAAAATATGGGGGCAAACGCCCCGTAAGCTACGGGACGCCCATAAAGGGCAGTCATATACATCCCATAGACACCCAATTTTAGAGGGTGCCTTGCCGGCGTTTTAGGGAGGAGTACAGTTTAACTTTGAATAGTTGGATCTCTCAGGGAAGACCCCCCCGGGAGTCGATTCCACAGTTCACAAGTTCGCAAAAGAAAGTATCTTGTGAAACAGACTGATGTTGATGTAATTTAACATTATCCTGCTCGCACGGTGTAGAAACAAGGTAGGAGGGATCAACCCAAACCATTCTTCAGAACACACACCATAGTACACTTTGTAGAAAATGCAAAGAGATGCAATGTCCCTGCTTGTTTATTTACAGTCAATTTAGTAAAATATTATGTTATAGTAATAAAAATATAATATTTTTGTTACAGTTAAAAATTATATGTTTAATTTATAGCACAACGAAACGAGTAACCGTTTACTTATGAAAAGCCTTAACGGGATTAAAATCTAGTTATTAACAAACATCTGGAGAAATTATTAATTTTTATGACAAGTAATTTAACTGAACGACGAAAAGAAGATCACACAGTTATCTGTAGGATTCGTACACGTAGACCCAATTAGTTAAAGAATGTGTTCATTTAGGAGATATGCAAAATAGCGAACGGTAAGGACCAAATATAAATTAGCTGAGGGTGGGAATATAAACGAAAGACGAAACAATTGTGCTCTCCGTTCAATTATGATTGGTCAGAATTCGACTAGAAATGCTGTGGACCAATCACAAATACAACATTTTTAATACGTTATTATAATGAGGTGACGATGATATAGGTACTTATGTAAACAATTTCAGATAAATTAACGATTTCATTTATTTGCATTTAGATTTTTTGATAAATTTATATAAAACTTCTCTTAAGTATTTACTAAAAATCGTGGTCAGTTTAAGACTACTTCTAGCGTTAAAGAAGTTTTATTTAAATGTGTAGTAGCGGAGTACCGAAACCAAGGCCCTTAGATATTATTTAATGGTTGTCATCAATATTTAGTGAGACTCCTAAGAAAGGTTAAAGTTTAGAAAGAATTATAAAGATGGGAGGTATAAAAATGGAACAATAGCGTAGTGTTTTGGAAAGGAAACGAGCCGGGCAGCTTCGAAGAACGACGAAATTAAGTCGATAGTAGGAAAATTACGGATAAGGAAAGAGTGGAAACAAATGAAGAAGGCGTTGTCAAAATTTGAATTATTACTTATATATGATACTTATATAATATATACTATACTTAGTCTATATCCTTATTTGTGTCTGAATAAAGGCTTTAAATTTCAAATAAACTAATTTAAAATCTTGTCAAAATACAGGAAACCAATCCAATGATGGAAACTAGTTTAGCCATACCATATTTACTCTTTAAATCTTCCAGGAACTTCGGCAAACTACTTCCTTAAATGACTTGACCTTTGCGTGACCTCTAAACTTAAGCAGTTTGGAATTAATGTAACTAAAATGTAATCAGCTCGGGGTACACATTCTTGGCCTAATTGCAAATTAGCAATCTGTTGGGTCCCATCTCGAACCTCATTTTAAGGCAGTGTAATCTGAATTTTCTTTACAGGCTTGTGTTGGGTATGACTTGTAACATTGAGGCCCTAAACACACATTGTAACAAGTGTATAGGAGATATACACAAAGAAATCTGTCTGCTATTCAATAGCAATACAGACTTGTTCAGTTAATTTTGTGGAAAATATAGACACTTTTATAGCAATCATTGCTTGAATTTTTTTTTCATTCGAGTTTCATTTATTTTTAAGTGTATTTTTAAAATGTGTGCAATAAAACAGAATTGTACAAAGACTGATGAGGAAAAAGAAATGAAAGGCACAGAAACGTTCTGTTAATTTAAGTTTCATTTCCTATAGTAAAACAAGAAGTAAAAAATAACAAACACTTGGACACAAAAGTATGACTTATTTTGGGCCCCGACACTTTGCCTCCGACAAGAAACTATCTTTACAATTACGGTCCTGTCTGTAATTTAACCCTTCCAGGGCTAGATTGAGTGAGCTAATACAAATTACAAGACAAGCCTGATTTATTAACGATATCAATCAATTAGGAAGTAGGCGGAAAGCGTTCCGATTCCCAAACCGGAAATAAATCAGACTTATGTCCTATTGAGTTAAATATTTCATTTGTTTACGCGCCAGACTGTTCCTGAACATCTTTTACATTGGTGGAATGAATGAATTTTTAGTGTGGTGCAGACGATGTATGATTTATGATAGGAAATACACGAACAAATTCAAAACATGATATACACATTTTTTTGTGTTTGTCGGAGCAATGTCGCTGGTATCGGCTGCCATTGTCATTGTGTGTCACAGAGCTCGTAAATTGACAACGTCACAAGTCTTGTCAGTTTATAACTGTTAATACTTGGGTTTGTTGGATTTGCCAATACTGCTAGATCTACAAATTAACGACTATTCGATAGTCTGTACTTAATAGTAATTATTATTAATGTTGGAGCAATGTCGTTAGTGTCAACTGCCATTGTTGTCATAATTTTGTAAGATCAACGTCAGATTAGTTCAAAACCGCTAATACTTGTGGTTTATTTGATTTGTCAATGTTGCTAGACGACTATTCAATGGTCGATAATAATAATGACTCCTTAAAGACACCCAATATTAGAGTAATCTTTGACAGTCATTCCCATGACTGCCGTTAAACAACGTCGATTTGGGTTCGGTCGCAGAACGAGTACATGAAATGTCACGAAACTTATTTATCACAAATTCGGGTTGCTATAGATACAGCAACATGTTGGTGCGGACTTCGGCTGCCTGCGCGCTGCAAGTGCAGCCCTTGTTTCCTCACGTGCTGTACCCCTCATCAAGGGCTAAATAGCCCACTCCCGTACCGCCCTGTATGAGCAGGGCGCGAAGCTACACAGCACTACGAGGCATACGCCCCGAACGGGCAAAACACACCCCGATGGAGAGTGCGACAAATACAACAAACTGCAGCCCTCAGTTTCATTGAGCGATCGTACTAAGCAAAACCTTTAAAAAAGTAGACTCTGATGTCAAAATTAATCGGCTTATACCAGAAAACTAATTTTTACGTCTTCAATAATTTATCTGCAGGTCTTCTTCTTGTTAAAATTCAGGTCGTGCTTTCTAGTAATTGTTTAGGTTCTCTTTTATTGCTTTGTCAACAAACCAGGGACATCTATGCCTTCCTGTCGTTAGACGAAAATATTCCTACCTATCATTGTTAATCACTGCCTGTCCTTCACTTTCTACCTTTCTTTCTCCACGCGTAACCCTTGACCTTCCTGCACCTTTATATGGGGTTGCCCTTCCTTCCTCGTTCCTGTGACTTCTCGACCTTTAAGCCTTGTTACATATGTATTGACTCTATTCTATGTAATAAAAAAGTAATACTCACTTCTGACGATGAGAGATAGGAAAATGGATTATTACGAATATTATTTTCGATATTTTAACATTTATTTGACATTTCCTTCGTTAAGCTATCGATCGACATTTGTCCGTTTTTAAACTTAGATACTCTTTTGTTAAATAGGAATAATTTATAAACTGCGGTTATTTGTTGACATCTTATTATTGAATACCAACCGATTTTCACAGTGTTTCTTCTATGAGGAGTTAGAATCTCGAGAAAAAGGCAATGTCGTACTTACTAAAACATGTATGTATGTACCTGGTAATAGATAATACAGCTTCCTAGCCCTTATTTAATAAGTCCTTTAAATTATAACGTCTTCCTGAAATGGTCCAATCAATATCAGAATCACTTCAAAACAATTCAAAAATACATTCTGTCAAATCTATATGAGTAAAGTTTGTTTGAGTTAATATTCTAGTAATATGATAAAGTAAATATCTTATTTATTTTCAAGTGTTGTAAGCTGTTCGGCTGAATGGATATTTTGTGACAAGCGGAGACGTCATTACAGAACAATGAAGGTAATAAACATTGTTATGGAGGCTGTTCCTCAATAATGCCTACGACTTCGCCACGATGCTTCAACGACGGAACGCCCACGATGACTGACAAGGCCAAAAATATTTTATAAATATATTTCATTATAAAATACCAAATTCACGATGTTACCATTATTAACGTGCTTTGCTCATAATCGTGCTTTGTTTCATGTTCCTCACATCAACACTAACTTTGCAAAAAACTCAGTTTTGTATCGCGCAGCCCGGACATACATCGACCAATATTTAAGTCTTAAGCGGAATATGGTTAAAAAGAGTATTAAGAATATCCATAGCGCAAAATCATCTGCATAATTAGCATACCCCACATACACACCTTCACGTACTTACCCTCCCTTTTACACCATCACACAACTCAGCCAAATTAGGTACCACTTAGTTAAATGTATTGAATAATTTTTATTTGTTTGTTTCCTTTTGTAAATTTTTGAACCTTATTGTAGTTAAATGTATTATGTATATTATATATAATTTATGTTAGTTTAGGATTACGAAATAAATAAATAATTGTTGCACTGTCGGGGTTAGCACAGCCTACCAATAAGGTCAAGGTAAAGCAAAGGTAAAACCCAATAGGTCGTAATCTCATACTTTGCTTGTATCAGAACATCGGAGTACCTATATGAAATCGTTAATATATTTTCATATAGATATGTGGCTCACTCATTCTTCATAAGATATAACTTTTAAGTTAACATCAAGTGAGTTTCCTAAACTTTTGTAATATACTATTAGAGCCCCGAAATTAATTACCAATTGATCAAAGGGGAGGTAGAACTTCCGTTTCAGCTCGGTGTAATTGTTTCACCACGAATCAAACGCGAACCTCGCAACCACCAAAATTCGTAGATATATTATATGTGTTATTAACTTAAAACTACTTTAAGTTCATTGATATACAAAAAACCCAAGATGCACAGTCTCGAATAAAAGTAACGCTCGAAAGTGTCCCGAAACACTATTTCTGTCCATAACAGTATATGTTACAAACATATATTATTGCAAAATCAACCTTACGCGAATTGCTTAAAGTTGTTATTACAACGCAGTGTATACGTACTTAAAGCAATAAAATTTTACGACCGACCGTGGTCGGTAGGACAAGGTATTGAGTGGAGTCGAACATGACTTTTTTATTTACAACTATTTAACATAATTTTAAATTTATCCGACTTTTCGGGTGCTCTACAGCGTGAATGGTCACGGTGACTGAAGACAAAAGGTGTTGGATGTTAAATAGTTGTAAATTTATAATAATACATAACATTAATCCGGTTAAAAAGTTTTTTCTTTAAATTAAAAAAAAATGTTAAATTGGCTACCTCCTGACCCACACTTTATATAGCGTAAATATATTTGTCAAAAACTACACACAAAAAAGTTCAAGAGTACATAAATTTATTTATAAAAAAAACACAAATAAATAACATCGACTCCACTTATGGCGAGACTATTTGAAATGAGCGCACAATTTAGAATGTTGCGCTCATTTTTTGAGGACGTTTTTTAGACGTTGATTGTGCATCTTGGGTTTTTGTATATCAATGTTTAAGTTACTAAATCTAGACAGTGTACCGACAACACGTCTTGAAACATTATCGTGTCGGATTGTTTAAAAAATACAATAATCTAGAATCTCGTTAGTGAAGCACGTCTTGGCTATCACTTTCACTTAGATTCACAAGTCAAATGGACTTATACAAATCCAGATAGTATTTTGTGATAATATTTTTTTTACTTTACTAGAGATGGATAATTAGAGTCGAACCGCTTGAATAATAATCGCTGGAATATTAATTTCTACCTCAAATTACATAATTTTTTACAAGTATTTTAATTTTAAATTTGTCGATTTTAACCCACCCGTAACCCGTAGTTATCTTCGGGTTATGATTTGAAGTGTAATTTATGTGTTCTTCATTGCGCCGTCAATTGATCCATCTGGCACATCTGTCTATCGACAACTATCTATCTATATAAACAAATCCATAGTTATACTTTTATCTCGAGTACTTCTTCTTTATTTTAAAACTTATTGTAAGGGATTTATGGTTATTATCTTTCTTGTTAAACTAAATATATTCCATACTCTTAAAAATGCAGTATAGTTTCTTGGCTATTAGAGTTTCCTGTAGACTATAATTTAAGAAATTTATTATTATAGATGATATTTTTGTAAATTAATTATCTTACAACAAAATATTAGTATAAAAAATAATATTGTTTAATCCTCGGAGCAGTAAGGTCGCTCCGTGAAGCCTACGAAGAGCCCAGGAGGCTTCTGTGCTTCTGGAAGGAGCTAGTCTGGCTTAGTTATCCAGGACCTAATGAGAGTCTAAGTGCGGAAACTGAGCCCACCAACTATTTATGCCTTAAATTGGATATTACTTTTTGGAAAAAGAGATATTTATTTGATTAGTAGATTTGATACCCCGAAATAATGTAAAAATAGTATTTTTTTAACTGTACGTCAAAATTCAATACGGTTTTAACATACGTGATTCATAATAATATTACAACATATATTTTAAAGCGTAAGTATTATTTAGTCAGAGGCCTAAACAAAAAGAAGCAGAGTGAAATAAAAAAAAACATCAAAATAATTATACATTTGATGTCTGTAAATTGTCTAAGAGTCGTTGCAATCACAATCCAACGAAATACCAACTCACCGAACGGCCCAGTTGGGATCGTAGTTCTCCTATAAATTGAATTAAAATAGTTTGTTATGACAAGCTTGTAATTTGTTTGACAGTTCCTATAATCTGTTTAATCTAGTTAAATAAAGTATCAAAACTTTGACAATTGTGATCATAGAGATTAATAAATACATGTCGCCACAATATATATGATACGATTGTGGATAAAAGCCACCAGTATTAAAATTAACGCTGAGGGCATATCAATAATTAAAAAAAAAAAGTGACGCTACAACCTTTTTAGATCTGGGCCTCTGGATTTCTGTATCTGTTTCGTGATCATCAATGTAATAGGCAAGCAGGTGATCTTCCTCCTGTGCCTGACACATGCCGTAGATTTTTTGGGTATAAGGCAGGCCGGTTTTTCTCACGATGTTTTTCTTCACCGTTCGAGCGAATTTTAAATGCGCACATCGACATAAAGACCATTGGTGCACAGCCGGGGTTCGAACCTACGACCTCATTTATTTATTTTACCTTTATTCCTATTTTTACAGTAACTTAATACTAATACAATAGAAAACTAAACTAAAAACATAATATAAACACAAGTAAAAACTTAAAACCATTTTATAACTAATTATAAATGATGCAATTCTTGTGAATTCAGCCAGTGTGCAATATAAAACATCGATAAAAGATACGTGATTGTTACCTTGGTAATAATCACGTATCTTTTATCGATGGCATATATCTAAATATGCCGTTGAAATAAATACAAAACAATTAGATACTTATTAGGACTTGGGTCCATATACTGTACTTTATAATTTTTGAGAAAATAAAAGTTTGTTGTGGGGCAAATAACGTATGTAACTATGGTCTAATGTATCTGTTATTATGTATTAAAATATCTTAGCTCCTCTCCTGAATATTAAATGGGATGTAATCCGAAAAGTTATAATATTCACAAATGAAAACTCATTCGTCTTATTTTGAATGACAAAGTGATGTAAAATACCTTTTTGACTTAAAACAGTATGTTTCAAACTTATCTTAAGCCTTTTAAGGCTGGTATACACGGTTAGAGGACCAATTTATTATTAATTTATATATAAATATTATATATTTACAGTTAGAACTAAATACGAAAAAACAACAATGGAATCGGGGCTGCTTCTAGAGCGAAAAATGGAGGTCAAAGCATTCAGCAGTTCTTCCTAGCCGTAGACTCTTTCCATAGTAGTTGTGGTCCCGCGCAATAGTTGTATTGAATTGTATTTCATTGCTTACAAATGCACATTATACAATTACAAAAATTATTCCTTACTGTGTATAAAACTTTATTTTATTCCTTTTTAATAATATTTTGTGGAGTGGATGATATGTTACTCAGGTTATATCTACGATGACAATAAATGCATAAATCTTCACATGCAATTTTATTTACAAATATAATACTTACTTACAAATATATAGTCATATTACGTATACGATATTTTTCGTGACTTGTTTTTTAACAGTGTAAAGTTGGCCTAAACCCAAAGTTTCCCACACAAGGTAGAGGTGATAAAAACTTACGGGCACTCAAACAGTCGGAAGAAATTCCCATAATCCTTAAAAGTATGTAAAAAGGAAAGTATATCGTTATTTTTAAAATAAATTAACTAACTCTTAATAAAATGTCTATGATTATTTGCTAATGAGTAGTAGTAAAATATGCTTGATAGTATATTTTATATCAAGAAACCATAAAACCTCTAACTTAGCCACTTAAGTAAAAGCAGAAATGAAGTGTACAACAACAAAGAATTTATGCCAATCGAATGCACTTTTCATTCCGGAATCGCTTCTAGAAATATAAAAAGCAAGTAAATTGGAATTCGCACATAATTGAACACTGCTTTGAGACATAGATTGTTGAAAATGGTTGCTACATTTTCAAACTAAGATATAATTGGTATTCTTCTTATGTGTTTGGTGCAAGGTTTCATTTCACAACATGAATAAAATAATATCCTGATATATTACTTCATGCAAATTAATACTGTAATATGGTTTTGGATTAAATAAAGTGGGTATAGGTTCAAAATCAGCAGGATTTTCTAAATTCCGTCTGTAAAAACCAACCCAGGAGTTCAGGCACCTCTCAATCCAATTCTTCGCGAATATAACACACTACTTACATACATCCGATCCCCAAAAAAGGCGATCGCTCTGATCCGTCCAACTATCGCCCAATAGCTATAACCTCCTTGTTCTCCAAAATAATGGAAACCATTATTAATTGCCAGCTCTTGTGGTATCTAGAGGGCCACCAGTTGATTAGCGATTCTCAGTACGGCTTTCGTCGTGGTCGCTCAGCTGGTGACCTCCTTGTATACCTTACCCATAGGTGGGCAGAGGCAATTGAGTCCAAGGGGGAGGCGCTGGCGGTAAGTTTGGACATAGCGAAAGCCTTCGATCGGGTGTGGCACAGAGCACTGCTCTCGAAGCTTCCAGCCTATGGGCTTCCCGAGAAATTATGCGATTGGATCTCCAGCTTTCTGGCCGATCGGAGCATCAAGGTCGTCATCGACGGAGCATGTTCCGACCTTAAACCTGTGAACGCTGGGGTCCCACGAGGCTGTGTTCTATCCCCGACCCTATTTCTTTTGCATATCAATGATATGTTGCAACTTAGCAACATTCATTGCTATGCGGATGACAGCACTGGGGATACTTTTTACACTGGCCGGGCAGGTATTTCTCGGGCAGTTGTTGATGAGTACCGGAACAAACTTGTGTCTGAAGTCGAAACTCTACTACGTGGAGTCTCAGACTGGGTCAGACAAAACCTAGTCCAATTTAACCCCAAGAAGACACAAGTTTGCGCGTTTTCCGCTAAAAAAACACCCTTTGTCGCTACTCCTCTTTTCGAAAACACTCTTCTTAAAGCCACAGCCAGCATTGGAATACTTGGCGTTGATATATCGAACGACGTTCAGTTTCGCGGTCACTTGGAGGGAAAGGCTAAATTAGCCTCCAAAAAGCTTGGTGTGCTCAGCAAGGCGAGGCGGTACTTCACTCCGGGCCACCGCATGCAACTATATAAAGCGCAAATTCGGCCCCACATGGAGTACTGCTCTCACCTCTGGGCGGGGACTCCCCAGTACCAGCTCCTTCCACTTGACCGTATACAACGCAGAGCGGTTCGAATCGTCGACGACCAATCCCTCTCCGAGCGGCTTGATCCTTTGGCGTTGCGTAGAGTTGTGGGGTCACTCTGCATCTTCTACCGCATTTACCATGGAGAGTGTTCAGAGGAGTTGTTCGGATTAATACCTGCAGCTGAGTTTCATCATCGGACGTCGAGACAGAATACGAAATTCCACCCGTATCACCTCGACGTCCGCCGTTCCACAACTGAGCGTTTTTCAAGGCAGTTTTTGCCGCGCACCACCACTATGTGGAATCAGCTGCCCACTGAAGTATTTCCGAACCAATTCGACTTAGGGTCCTTCAAGAAAAGAGCGTACCAATTCTTAAAAGGCCGGCAACGCACTCGCGAGCCCTCTGGCATTGAGAGTGTCCATGGGCGGCGGTATCACTTAACATCAGGTGAGCCTCCTGCCCGTTTGCCCCCCGTTCTATAAAAAAAAAAAAAACTTATCCACCTTGATACATTCGGTAGTGTTAAGCGCCTATCTATCTATTACCTGCCTAATACACCTTGTTAAGCAAAAAAATACTAGAAAAAATGAAATATTTTTATTACTTTTTGTAAAATTTATGTTTACCATAGTTGTCATTAATTCTAGAATAGATAATTTATACTATAGAAAATGCATTACATATGATGAAGAGTAAATAAATAAATAGTGAGCTAGCTGTCTCAGTGAGCTGCGATCGGAATAGTTCACCAGCTTCAGTTGACAGCGTCCGCTGAGCTCCAGGCGTTTCTATACACAAGTTTCTATCAAGTCCTGGCAATTAAGACCACCCCACAAAGCAATCTCACCTTCAACCCCTGACGAATAAGGTTTATTTACTCTGACAACCTTTGATGATTTCCATTAGGGTGCCTTATTCAATGTAGACGGTTTTAGGTTTATTGTTTGGCCAATAAGGTGCGTTTTTGTCTGGCAGATCCGTTATTAGATATAATTAGGTAAGACACGTCGTGAAGTGACGTCGAGGGCGGGTGCTACGTGACATGTAGTGTCGTCAAGAGACATTACAGTCGTTTCTTTGGAATTTCTTGGGTTTTGTTATACTCAAGGTCGTACAAAGATCATCCAATTAGTCAGTGCGGTTACAAAGAAAGCATTGTTTTTATTTTTGTAACAGAATAGAATTTAATACAAAAGAAAAATATACTGAAGTTCTGTAGAAATATAAAAATGAAAATTGTAACATTTGTGTGGCCCAATTCTTAAATATTTAGGTAAAGAAATAGTACCGTACATAGGATAATTTTACCCAGACCAAATTTAAAAAGAAGCACAACGTGAGCAGACATAGTACATTATATCACTTCAACCCGTAATTATTAATTTAAATTGTAGTTTAATTGGAACTGGTTACTTAAACAACGGAAAGTTCCGTACTTGGGCCACCTGTTGCGCCATGACCTCTACCACCTCCTCGTGTTGGTAGAACGAAAAAAATCGTATCTTCGTAGCGTTAGGGAGTGGACGGGTATTGCAACTGTGGAAGAGTTGTGCAATGTGCATCTGGTACGGGAGAAGACACTCTTCACGAGGCTGACTGCCAACCAACTGCCAACTGCCAATCTCCAGTAATGAAGAAGACGTTACTAAACCTGAACATAATTGTGATAAGTAAAAATAAATTGTAATTGTATTATATTTTAATGTAAAAGTGCGATTTGATGGTCTTAAACATTTCAGTTAGATTTCTATAAGTTAAAAATTGCAGCCGCTCATTTGTATTTGCATATAAATAAATATAAGTAATATAATAAATAATATAAACGTTCAATCGTTTCGTTTCTTATTAAACAACATAATAGCTATTAAGAAACGAAAGATCTAAACGTTACGTAAGAGTCAAAATGGCGATTGAATCACTACAGTTATAACAGTATTTTTAATCGAAAACCAATCTCAGCATTGACCTGCTCTATGAATATTAAATAAAACTGCGCCATTCAACTTGCTTTTATGCTAATGACTGGGGCTATTGCGAAATCTCTGCGTATTCAATAAACTGTTTGATATTAATTTATAATTTACCAGTCTGGGTTCACGGTTACGATATATTTCATTTCAATCATGTTTTTTTACAGAACATGAGGAAAACTGGCAGGAGGTAAACATGATGCCTGGGTATTAGTCCTCGCGAGTGCGATGCCGGCCTTTGGTACGTTCAAACTCATTTTAAAATTGGTACGTTCCATTCTTGGAACATTAGGAGTTAAAATTCCTAGATAGCTAGATAGTTCCACATAAATTAGCTATAAGAAACGCTCAGTTGTGGAACAAAGGACATCTTTGTAATCCATGTAATATTGTAAATGTAAATCTTCATAGTTTGATCTGATAAATTATATTATTATTAGTTAGATACAAAACAGTTAATTTAGTTTAATAGTTGAATACAAATTTATAATAAAAATAAAATAAACCTCTAGCGCTAAGATTTCTGTATCTATTTCATGATCATTTATCAATCTAATAGGCAAGTAGGTGATCAGCCTTCTGTGCCTGACACACGCCGTCGACATTTTGAGTAGCCTAGTAGACTAAGTGTACTAGCCGGTTTCCTTACAATGCCTTCCTTAACCGGTCGAGCGAAAGTTAAATGTGCACATAAGAAAGTGCATTAGTGCACAGCTGGGACTCAAACCTACGACCTCAGAGATGAGAGTCGCGCGCTGCCACTTGGCCAACACTGCTGTGTATATATGCTGTGTATTTATAAACTTCAATTATTTTTTCAATTAAGTTTTCTCATAACTTTTACGGGCAGTCGCCTAATTAATAAAATTTAAAAACAGTATTGAAAGAAAAACTCTTATAGTATAATGTACGAAATAATCTATTACTATTCTACACACAAAAATGCTTTTATTTATAATATACTCCGAGAGCTGATTGATGATTCCATAACACAACTTTTGCCTTAGGCCTGTCGCGAATAAAAAATTTTCTTTATATTTTTCGTGTACCTTTTAGAGACATTTGTGACATTCACATTATACAGCCTGGATCACAATATATTAAGATTAATGTATTGGAATAGATCTCTCTTTGTGTATAAATATTTCTAGGCGAAAATCAATTGACTTAAGGTCCTATGTCCTCTGCCCCAACTGGCGTAGAAAACCAGCCTGATTGGTCTTGAGCAGTCCTTTTAACTTCATTTCACGTCATTCCAGTTACCGTCGCCTCTGCAGTGATACTTCGTTGCCAGGTCTTGAGCGGCCACGTTTCCTTTTGGCTTGAGGATTCCACTCGAGAGTTTGCTTGGCGATGTGAGTTGGATCCTTCCGGAGTATGACTCCCTGATTTTTTTCTGATACTATTTTGTGATTTGTACTATTTTTTTGGCCCGCAACCAATGTACATTGCCAGAAGGCTCGTAAGTGCGTTGATGGCATTTTAAGAATTGATATGCTCTTTTATTAAAATACCGAGTATACCATAAGTACAATTGGTTTGGAAATACTTCAGTGGGTAGCTGGTTCCACATAGTGGTAGTGCGCGGCAAAAACTGCCTTAAGAAATTAATTGGTTTAATTTGTGGGATTAAAGCGATCGCCCGACTATTATTGGTCATTAGTCAGCGTCTAGACTCTAGACCATAGAGATACTGTTGATCAATTACAATAAATTTTGCCTATTACATTGTTATTATTATTTCTTAAATTTGCCGGTTTTTATGTACAAAAATCCCACTAAATTATTAGAATAAATAACAGACACTACTGATCAGTTAGTATTTGAAACACATGACTTAATTGGATCTAGGCCTCAGATTTCTGTGTCTGTTTCATGGTGAGCAGCCACCTGTGCCTGACACACGGCGTCGACTTTTTTGGGTCAAAGATAAGCCGGTTCCTTCACGGTATTTTCTTTCACCGTTCGAGCGAATGTTAATTGCGCAAAGAAAGTTCATTGCTGCATAGCTCAACGGCTGAACTAGTCGTATGTTCGAAGCTATCGAATTTACGACCTCAGTCCTGAGAGACCTGCATCCTCTACGCCAACACCGCTCTATAATAAATTTACTCTATATTAAATTTATTTGTTTTATTATATATGTAATTATCCATTTTTAATTATTATTATTACTATATAGATTAAGAAATTTGTAAATACTGCATTTATGTGTGTTGAATTTAAAGATTTTCATTAGATAACATAAACTTTTATATACATACTCAAGATAATTATTCCATTAAAAATAAAAGAACCATCTTTGCAAATTAAATATTCGTGAACCTTCCATTGAAATCTACATTCGCCTCGCTTTTAAAAGGACTGTCCATCTTTAGAAACGACATCATTATCGAAATGCATTCAAAATATGCTTGTTAGGATATTCAAAAGGTTTTAAATGCTTGTGTTGGTTTTGCTGGAAATAAATTCTATTCTAATAAGCTTACATATGGCATTTAGCTATCTTGTCAAGTTATACAAGTCTTGAGTCTTGTCAAGTTATATCCCGGAGGAGAAAAACTTAAACACGTGATTGAAGTTTAAATACCCCGTGTCTTGAATGATCTGATATCTTAATCAACTTCACTATTCGGTTATCCATGATTAATCACAAATGTTTTTGTGGACGTTTTTGATGTTTTCATCAGTACCATTCCTCAACGGCTGTTTTTTTGAGTTTTATGTAGAAAATAAAGAGTGTCAATAGAGATTTAGGGTTGGAATATGAGAAGTTTAGTGGTTAAGCATGCGTTTGACTTCAAAGTCGGACGTCAACCTCACACTCATGGATTTTAAAATGAAGTCAATTAAAAATTTACCCTTCTGTGTCTGATACAGTATTGATTTGTTTTGCTCGCGTGTCAATCACACAGTGTTAATTGCATAAAAATACAATTTGGTGCATAGCTAGGATCCAAATGCAGGCCATTGAAGATCAGCCACTTCACCACTAGGCAAACATTTCGTATTGTATTCTCGATTAAATAATCAATGCGTATAATGTTTCATTCAGAATTGAAAAATGTTTGTTAATGTGTAGGATATTTTGGCCCGACCGCAGTACTAATTAGAATTCTAATTAAGTTCGTAGAAGCATCTCAAGCACTCTGAGACCTAGTTTAGACTTAAGCGCGATTGTTAGGAAATTCAAAAATAGACGTAGTTTGAGTTTTACATTGAAGCAAGGAAATAACGTAATAATCTTGATTAAACAAACGATTAGCTTATCGTGGATTTAGGGTAAATGACAAACGGGTAGGAGGTTGACCTGATGCCTATGACAGTGCCAGAGAGCTCACGAGTGCGTTGCCGGCCTTTTAAACACTTGTACGCCTTCTCGAAGTACCCTCGTCGCATTGGTTTGGAAATACCTCTATAGACAGCTGGTTCCACATAAGCAAAAACTGCTATACAAATCACTCAGTTGTGGAACGACGGACATTGAAGTGATTGGATCTTCATAGTCTGACCAAAAGCAACATTGACATATTTTGACCATGGAGACTATTAATAAGAATGAACAATATCAGAAAATTTAGCGTAGATTAAAAATATGAACAAAGCATTCAATGATTTTTTAGGCTAGTAAACTAACCAGCCGTAGATTTTGCGGCATAAATATTCTTAAATTGTTTAAAATATGGATCATATACACAAAATTGGGTCGACTTTCAAAAAGACATCATTTAGGGTTACTACTGTAATGTAACTGATTAAAAATGTGGCTCAAAATATACTACAAAAAATTACTTCTATTATTTGTAAACAAGTATTTTATTTCTTGATTTTAAAATGATTCTGATTGATGCAAATGGGAGTCGTTAATTCCGCAGCAATTTAAATGTAAAGCCCCTTTGGCCATTCACATCGTCCTATTCATTTTCCTCCCAAAATCCGCTGACATTTCACATACTTAGAGATCCCTGAATGTAGAAACCGAGAATGAAATGGCAATCCTAGAATTTAAAAAAAATCAGTAGCGTTACAACCTCTATAGGTCTTGGCCTCAGACTTCTGAATCTGTTTCATGATCATTTATAAATCTAATAGGCAAGTAGGTGATCTGCCTTCAGTGCCTGAGACACGCCGTCGAGTTTTTGGGTCTAAGACATTTTACGTTTCCTCACGATGTTCTCCTTCACCCGTTCGAGCAAGTTTTAAATGCGCCCATAGAAAGAAAGTACATTGGTACACAGCCGGGGATCGAACCAACGACCTCAGGTATGAGAGTCGCACGCTGAAGCCACTAGGCCAACACTGCTCAAATACTAGAATTTACTACCATAAAAATGTTATTTTTAAACACGTCGTCGGGCCCCAGCAAACATATCTGACACACTCCAGAACCTCAGGAAGCCCAATAGCAACCTGAACGTATGGTTATACTGAATTCAACATTCAGTGGGTTAAAGGTGCATAATCTACATGAGTAATATGACTGACAATACGCCCATATTATAGGGAATGTAATGATAATATCATGAAAAATCTTTTTAAAACCCGTCAGAGAAACATTAGCACAAATATATACGGAACGCTTGAACGTACTTTTTCACTTTCCATCTTGTTCATCTTTTTAACCGTGGCAATTCACTTAATTTTACGATCGAAATTTAAATTTTATTAGTCGTAGTGACTTTGTTATGATGTAATATTAATGTAATAAAGTTAGCGCCTTCAAAAGGGTTGTTATTAACATCATAAATCTGAATGGAAGACATCGGCTGTTTGAAATTTATTAACTTTTCTCTCGCAAGAAATTAATTTTAATTATGCCAAGCTATTGAGATTCTTTGAAATAGATTTTGGTACCGAGACTATTATTAAGTAAATTCTTTGATAAATTGTTGAAATTAATACTCCGGAATAAAAAAGCCGTGAGAGTTGGATCTTGGTTGCTAAGTAAGTTTTTTTTTAATATAAGTAATCTGTTTATAATTTTTTTTATTTCTTTTTATTGATGGCACGGATGAAATTTTTAATGGGACAATCACTTATAGGGAAACATGACATACACACAAATAAAAAACAAAAACAAAATTATGGATATCCAGACGAGACAGAGATGTTTATCAGAATGCTCAATCTGGATGTCGGTGAGTTTTGGCCAAAACGCGTTCTTCGGAAAGGAGGGAAAAATATAATGATGGGATGCCGGGGGTATTTAGAGGGTACAATTTCATATTAGAATATATTATTATTCAATACATTTGTTCTATCCCTACAATGGGTTTCACGGTACCATATAGAATTCCCCATTTATGTCATACCCACATTCAAATGGGGTGCATTTTTCCCCATCTAAATTTTATATTTGATATAAAAAATATAATTTTAATTATTTATTTGGAAATATTGATTGGAAGTCAAATATACTAAATATATTATATAAATTAATTAATTACCTCATCACTAAATTTGATCAATTGCTCATAAAAAAAAAATATTTAAGATTGATGGTGTTCTAAACATAATTTATGTATAAAAATATTCCAAGTTATTCCAAGTATTGTGCAATAACTCGTTGGAAATGTATTGTAAATACGGTGTGTTTACCTCCGCAAAGCTTCATCAGCAACGGCAATTACACAAGATAAATAACGCTAATTTATTCATTGAATATACGAATAATCGATTTTCATAGACATGTTCATTACGGCTTAGTGAGGGTATTATCGTAAGAAATTTAGATGTTGTATTTAGCTAATAACGGATGAACAGTGACTAAGCATATCTTCAGAAATATCATCCGCCAACACGCACTTGGCCAGAATGGTGGATGGCATTTCTACATCGTTATAGGATAAGAAAGCGGATAACAGCATCGACGGCTTTGATAGGACCGGTCACCTGCAAGTGCCTCTAAGACTCGTGCGTATCGTACACGACTTCTTGTCCGACCGCTCTATGCGCTATCGTTTAGAAGGGACGTTATCGTCCCCTCGACCCATCATGGCCGGAGTCCCTCAAGGCTCGGTCCTCTCGCCCCTTCTTTTCACGCTGTTTACCGGCGACATCCCTAGGGCCCCCAACGTGGAGCTAGCCCTCTATGCCGATGACACCGCTCTCTATACCACTCACAAAGACAGAGGTGACATCGTGGACAGACCGCTACTACGTCGCTAGGCGAATGGTTTCGGAAATGGGGCTTCCAAATAAATCCTGAGAAAAGCGTTGCAGTTCTCTTTGCCAGGGGCAACCCCGGTGCGCACGCTCATTCTCGGGAAAAATTTGCCTCAAAAAAGAGGTAACCCTATACGGGCAAGCCATCCCTTGGCAAAAGTCCGCCATATATCTAGGAGTCACGCTCGATAGCGGCATGTCTTTCCGTAAGCATATAGCCGCCGTTCGCAAGAAGGCCTCTTTTGTCCTCTCTCGCCTCCATTTCCTCCTAAATAAAAGGAGTAACATGTCCCTTAGACACAAGGTGACATTGTACAAGGCCTGCATCCTACCGTGCATGACATACGCTAGCGTAGCCCTCCCATATCCACCGGCTACAGGTGCTTAAAACGCGATTCATGAGAATCGCGACCGGCGCACCCTTCTACGTGAGAAACGTCGATCTCCACCACAACCTGAAGCTCCCTACCATAGCCCAATGGATGAAGTTGGCGTCCACACGCCACTTCGACAAGGCTAAACACCATCCCAACCCGATGGTGCGTAAAAGCATCAACTATTATCCCTTCCCGACAAAAAAAGGCTCGTAGGAGGCCCCGACACGTTCTAACGGATCCGGATGATCAAATCACGATTGCTAATAACAAATTAATAGCCGCCCGCGCGGCCAATAATAATAAAAATAGCCAAAAACAGATTAGGGTAAAAAAAACGCCTTCACCGGGGAAGGCGAGGACCTTTACTGCGTACTTCGCTCACGTGAGCTCGCTCCAGTGAGCTTCCGTCCTGCCCTTCAGGCGATTGACCACCCCGCGACGGCCCAAGCCGAGGATCGCGTCTCACAGGAGACGCCCTTGCGCTAGTCGCGGGAAAACCGCCCATTCAGGCCGAGCTGAGCAGTAAAGGCCCTTAAGGCCAACAGCGAGATTCCTTAAAAAAAACATCGAACCGGTCAATTCCTCAAATTTACGTGGTTAGCGCACTTAATTAGAGTAATATTATTTCTCTTCGTAAACAATAATTGTAAATAACCTTAATTTTGCCCAAATGAGTGCGGAAATTGAGTCCACACTAAATAACTTATAATTAATAAATTAATGCACTTTATTTATGGTTCAGTTTCCTCTACGATGAGCCTGTGATGAAATGGTATGTCTTGGCAACAAATATAGCATTTACTTTTTGCTTATTCTTAATTAAATGTAGATAGAAATATGTTTAAAATTGTATTTCATGAGGTATTAAGCGGCCTTCGGAAGTGCGTTTATTTCAAATATTCACTTAATTGGCCAAACATTGTCGGTTATATTATTTGATATTTTTAATAAATTTAGATGGAACCTTTAAAAGGAGAAAACGGTTTTTAAAGCGCACAATTGCCTGCATCAACAACGCGAGACAGATTGTACGTTAACCATCAATGTATAAACAAAAATGTAATAAATATTAAATTATTTATCAATAATAGAAATATATAAACTAAAAACTAGAATAACTGAAAGAAAAGTTTGTATATTCGGTTATAATGATAAAAACGCGCCATAACCATGCAACTTCTAATGAATAGCTGCCAAACTGTAAAATGTTCTTTTGCTATCGGATTAAAAAACAAACAAAGCTAACTTCCTACAGCGGAACGAGGGCAATCAGAAAAGTTGATACGCTCGTGTGATCGCTAAAAGAACTTTTAACAATATAAAGCATTGGCCATTACTCACCAGGGTTCGAATAAAGGATTCAATACTGATAAAGCCGTGTTTATTTTACGTCGGAAACCGATTTATATTAAAATGGAGTTGATTTACCCATGGTTTTTATTGTCTCTGTTAAGATTTTACCCTTTTCCTAGTGGGTCTTTAATTATGCTTTTTAAAATAAAATAATATATTCATAAAGTGGTATATATTATGTGTAATTTGGAGGTTGTAATAGCGGTGAAATAACTTCTCGTATATCGATTTTGTGGTCACACAATGCATGTTGCAGCATTTATGGTTTGGGTTATTAACATTTACTTCGAGTTATTAAATCAAGGGTATAGAATGAACGAGAAAGAAGCTGCAACCACCATGCTCCTTAAAACTTTGGAGCACTGGATGTATTTAGAACAACGTCGTTCACCTTAACTAAGTGGAAAAAATGTTCTGAGTATAAAATTTCAATTATAATCCAAGTCAACTAACGCCTGTTGGCGACAAATTAGAATCTTGACAAGTGCTATGCCGAGGCAGCGGAAAACTCATTTTAAACTTAACTGAAATATGAATCGCGTTTAAAATAAACATATTTTTGTGGTTTGTCACGAGTTGGCCGCAAAACTTTTATCGTTTATCATAAATCAACTCGAATAAAAGAAGTTGGAATGCAACGTGCACAGACATTAATAAACATTGTAAACAAGATGGAGATTGTGAGTTTTGAAATATGTTTGACGTTATCATTTTCGCTTCAAAACAAAGTAAAAACAGGAAGTTTCTGTTTATTTTGTCTAGTTTAAATTTCTAGCGAAAGTTTTAAGCTTTTAATGGGATGCAAAGCTGAATTTGCGACAATATAGACACACCGAGACCACTAAAAGAAAGGCAAGGAAATAAAATATATGTTTTGTCATTATTCATGTGTCATTTTATAGTCAAAAGTCAAAAATCATTTAATCATATAGGTAACATAATGTACACTTATGAACGTCAAATAAAGAAATGTATATGAAATGATTCTAACTTTAGATTTAGTGCCAGTTCTCAAATCAAGGGCGTAGAACGGAAGAGAAGAACTGGCAATAAACTCTCCGCCACTCTTTTTAATCGCCATGTTTTTTTTTTATACAATGTTTGTAAGGAGCTGCAACCATTACACCATGTTCCACATGACATCTTAAATTATTAATAATAATAACATAAATTAAAAACAAAGACTTGTCCTCTATCAGCAGGAGGCATGGTAAAATAGGAGCACACACTAACATTCTCGTGGGAACAACACGCAAACACATAATCGACGACGAGTCACCACAAGCAGCACCCGTTCACGAGTATGACGCATGGCCAGCCATCGGCCCCTATAATTGGACAAATAAAAATAATCTTGAACTAATTCCACAAACGTTTAAAACGAAACTTTGAAGGTACAGCTTATTGCGTGTCAAATTTTTTTTATAATCATTCAATTTACAACTTTGTCAAAAGACAAAGATTGTAAGTGCCTTCCTTTGTTAAATAATTAATTCTCGAAACGGACTAGATATTGCATTTAAGCTATAAATATTTAAATAGTCCTAATATATATCCATGGGAGCGGGAGGTGACGACCCCATCGCCCACTGGTGACAGTGATAGAGAGTATTTAACCAGTGCAATCAGTCAGTACCCTTCCTAGTGGGAGTACCGTGCTATTACCAAATGAACAGGCACAGGGCAGTACCGATGTTTCCGTCCAGCGAAATCGTGATACATGGAGACTTTAACGCCCACCATGGCGACTGGCTCAACTCTGATAGAACCAATTACGCTTGGCATATTACACAAATGGTCTCCGCAATTACGGGAATACCAGATGTGGATGGTCACAAACGATCTTTGTTGGCCCTCAAACCTTCTACTGACCTCACATACAGAGAACTGGCAAATTTACGTCGACCCTTCTTTGGGTTCGACGGATCATTGCGTGGTCCGCAAACTAAGTAAACTCCACGCAGGCTGTCTCCGTATTTGGTTCGCACTATTGGTCAGTAGATCGTGATGGGATACTATTTATCTTTGCGTTCTTTGCGCTTATATGCTTTTCGTTGGATATTCCGACTCTGACGCATTAGTGAGCTTAAGAAAAACATTTTTTGGGACTGATAGCAGAGTTTGACAGTGCGCCTCTCAACCCTAAGTCGTGCGTTCGAATCGCGGCTGTGCAATGGAATTTTGTTTCACATAAAAAGTAAAAATACCCGTAAAAAACTTAAGATGAAAAAAAGTTGCAATCAGTCAGTATGCAGGTGCAGATGCACCGATCCATTTGTTGAGATAATATAACATATAATCTCGGTTATATCAAGTTCAGAGCATATCCAATGTTAATAAATTGGAATCAATTTATAAATTGTTTACAAAATCGACGCTAGACTAATTATACAATAAAAACTTCATAACAGATATTTAACGATGAAAATGAGACCAAAGACATACAGCGATCTCGGTTTGAAGTTAAATAAGATTTCTTTCGAGTTTGTTTAGATACTTATAAAAGTATACATAAAGCTATCGTTGGCTATTTCTCGAGATTATATAGATACCAATGTTTCGGGTTTTATCTAACTATGACACTAATAATGAGGATTTTTATATTCTCTACCTCACTAAAAGAGGATGTGAGGAAATAAGTATTTGAAGAAGCGGGAAGACGTTGACTTTGTTTAGCAGTAACAATTTAGTTTTTTATTACTATTAAGTAAATTAAGTGAAGGCCAGCGGTGAATCCCAAAAAAAACCAAAATGTGTTGAAATTAATCACAATAATTAAGACAACTAAATACAACTATTTAATCGCCCCGATATTAGGTGCACGACAAAATATATTATAAACTTAACTAGTTGAGAATTGACCGGTCCGATATGAGGTATCCGATCAAAAGCTTCTGATCTCTATTGTCCATTTCCTTTTATAGCGGTGTTGCGTAAGAGGGGTACAGGTATTGGTTATGCGGGGCAAAGGGAGTGCAATGGATATGTAACAAGTATCAATTGTCGCTTGTTTAATGTTAAAGTTCAGTATTCTTTTATTTTTGTCTATTAATTTACTTACTTATGTTTCTGTTTCATATACATATATTGTTTATCTATGTAATCTGTTTTGGCTTTGTATATTGTCTAAGTGTTTTCTTTTATAATATGTGTGTTAGCTGTAAGATTAGTTATTAATAAATAAATAATTAATTCCTATGTTTGTTATATCGTCATAGTCGTAGAATAGTGATGGATCTGACAAATAATAAACTTTACAGGTCAGCCATTTCAAAATAAAAAAATCATGTTAGTTTTTGTCATAACTGTTTAAATTCATATTCTCTTATTATGAAAATTAGCATACAAGCAAACAAAATGATATATTTTGAAAAAAAAAATAATATTAAATTACACAGTTTTCTAGAAAAATCACATGCTTCTATGAACATCTAACAATTCTGTCACTTTACCGGCTGATTAATTTGAATTTTGGGTGGATTTTTTTTAATGTAGCTGTAATATTTATTCAATGTAGTATCCAAATATGATAAAAAGTGTTTTTTTTTTCAAATCCGACATTGTTCTACGATCATGACGATATATTACTTAATATGTTTTATACATACCACGGAAGGTGTTAGTGAAGTTCTGTTCTGTCTCCTGCAACATAGGGGCAAGCAACAATCCCGAGTGTGGGTACTAACGTAACAATTTTGTAACTACTATAGTTTGTTTTAAATGAATTATTATTAAATCGTCATGATAGTAGAACAATGTCGGATTTGAAAAACATCCAAAATCCAATTTTTGATTATATTTGGATACTACGTTGACTAAATATTACCGCTACATTAAAAAAAAATTCCATATGTTTTAAATTTTAAATTTAATCAGTCGGTAAATTGACGGACGGATTTGATAGACGCTCATAGAAGCATGTGATTTTTCTAGAAAACTGTGTAATTTAATGTTATTAATTTTATTTTATGTTTCCAAAGAAACCCTTTTGTTTGCTTGTATGCCAATTTTCATAATTACAGAATATGTATTTAAAAAGTTATGAAAAATAAACTAACATGATTATATTATTTTGAAATGGCTGCCCTGTAAAGTTTGTCAGATCCGTCACTATGCTACGACTATGACGAAATTATATATATTATTATCTATATGATTATTAGCAAAATATGAAAACGTGTTCATTATTCGGCGTTATAAACTGTTTGATAGCGATCGTTTGTTTATTGGCAGTAGGTTTAGATACCTATCTTAATTGGAGTGCCACGCTGCACCAATAATAATTTCATATTAATTTATTCTAATGATTAGTTAATTAGCTAATAGTGATACATCAGCAGTACCTTTTATAAAAGTTAGCCTAAAGCCCGTTTATTTAAATTTATAATATGTATACTCCCTTTAGTACCATTGATGAGCTTTTCACGGTTAAAGGCGTTCTCCAGCTTTTTATGGAACTCTCTAGGGCTTTCTTAATGCATACGCTTCTGTCTTCTATCCATCTTTTTCTAAAGCGACCTCTTCTCCTTCTACTCCTTGGTCTCTTTCATATAAGTGTCTCACAAGTTATATATAGAAGAATAAAAATTTAAATTACCATAATACTAGAATATATTTGATGTAAATTCGAAGTACATTTTCCACTTTGAGGTATACAAACTGAACATAATCAAAGCCACATGAAAGGCATTACGTATTCAGGTAAATATTTGTCATTACAGGCAGAACGTCTGTTTGTCTCCTCATTACAAACTCAAATAGCAACTTTTTCATATATTTTTATATTCAACACGTGTTTTTCATTTTATTACTTACAGGTTTCATTATATTGTATTATCTAAAATAATGTCATAAAGATATGTTTTTTGATATAATGCTACATTATTTTTTAGTAATATTAATTTTAGTTTTTAACGGATCTGGTTCGACCTAGGGGTCCTAGGAAACATAATATTTATGTAAGAAAAAAATAATAAACTCGACGCTGAAATGTTTTCCCATGATGCTAATCAGAGATATGTTGCGACCCTTTGCTTTCGACCCCTGCGCTGGAAATATGTACGGCGTTTACGGGAAAAGTATTGTATATGTGTAAAAAAGGAGTTACACAAATGCCGTACAATTATAAATGACCTATATTGCTTCTGCAATTATCGTCGAATTAAAAATTTGCACTGATTTCCGGCACCACCACTTTAGTACGGCACTAGGTTTTTCGACATTTATTTTTAATAACCTATACACTATAACAAAGCCGTACATACTGCCTACTGTACCGCTCAGAAATGACGACATAGTGCTCAGAGTTATTTTCTGATATAGTAACAGCCTTCTAAGCGTTATTCACGTTGGTTCATTTTACAGGCATTTTTTTCCATGGGCTTGTAGTTTATAAATTATTATTGTTGTAAAAGTTAGTGTATTTAAATTAAGAATATATGTGGTAGAAGATAATAACGATGGTGTTATGTGTGTAACGTAGATTAGATGGCGCAAAGTTCGTTACCGACTGATTCTTTAGTTTATATTAATTACATTTATTCTATATCGTTAGTTCCTTTAATAGAATTACAACCAAGGTTATACAGAAAATAAATAATCACTGTATTATACGAAATAACATTGTGATCGGGCTAAAGTCTGACTGTCACGTGTCAAAGACTGCCTATTTATTACACAATAAAAGCCTAAAGATTTTCCTTCATATCAGGGCCTCAGTATCGTAATTAAGACATCGTCCGTTCCCCATTAAAGGCTTAGAACTCAATTAAATTAACGCTAATTGATTTTAAGATAACGTAACAAACGAAGACTATTCAAATACGCATCATGCCCCATTGCGGACTAACGACGTGTCCCCCTCGCCACCCTCCCCCTAATAATCTATTCCCTTAGCGTACCTTTGACATAGAGAGGGTTGCAACAAATACTTTTGAACAAAATTTTCTATGGGATATAAATATCTAGTAAATAATAGTATCTTTAAAGGATACTAGCGACTTTAAACATAACTTCTAAGGTCCTTATAACTATATGTTACGCTTGGAAATTCTATTTCACAACTCATCATTTTTAGGCAATGCGTTTAGGATCTCCGCCATTATGTTGTGGAATACGCACGCGTATTCAGCCAGATATGTTTTACATCTGCTAAGCTGGAAAGTCTCACAGATGATGTAGGGTGTCAAATATATAATCACTCCTGTATAATCGCTAGACACATAAGCTTTATTGTCAAATATGTGTTTAAGATAGAGAATACTCTATCTTGGTACAAATAAGTAAAAAATGATTCTACTATTAAGATACATTATTAATTATTACAATCAAATATACAGTATTTAAAATTTTCTAAACCTACATAGTATTAATAAAAATAAAAATAAACCTTTCTTGTTCCTGCCTCTACCAGACTCGTAATCGTGCTTTGTTTCATGTTCCTCACATCAACACTAACTATGCAAAAAACTCAGTTTTGTATCGCACAGCCCGGACATACAACGACCATAATTAAGCCTTGACTTGTTTAAGCTATCTCGGAATATGGTTAAAAAGAGTATTACGAATATCCATAGCGCAAAATCACCTCAATTTTACTTTAAAAAATAATTGTCAATTAAACCATACATTAACTATGTCTATTGAAACCGTAAATATCGTTTAACGTTCGGAATCTAACTGAAATTTAAATATGATTACAAGCAAGATGTATTAAATTATATCAAAAGATGAAAACCTTCTCAGTCTTTACATTATGGTTTCAAGGTTGTTGGAATGAACTTTGAAATGCGTGGGCTGTATATGGTAAAAATTAAGCTTTAAAATCTAATAATTAATTAAGTTGAGACATCGTAAAGACAACCTAACTTTCGGCAAATTTAAATTTCCACAGCTAAAAGCCGTAGGTGTATAAGTTGGTTATATACGAATTGTTTTCAATGTTTCTTTATATATAACGTACACAATGTTTATCAGTTCAGTATCATTGTATGAAAACATTAGAAGGTGGATAGACGAAATTAAGGAAACAGCAGGTGGTACATGGCAGAGAGTGGCACAGTGCAGACAGAAATCGATTTGAAAGTGAATCTGTCACCCTGAGTCTGTAGTCTATGGTCTGGTTATGGCACTTTTTTCTTTACAGACATTTTTCATGAAAGATCTTTAAAGTATTACTTGTCAAAAATTATTACATTTTAAAGACGGATAAAAGTTACAGCTACTTTTAGCTGTAACTAGCTTTCTAATTTATAACTTCGTTAATATACATACATATTCATTAACATATTTAGTCGGAAGCTATACAAAACACCTGTGTAAAGAGACAGATCGGTTAAAAGAGTTACAAGACTCAATATTTAGACAGAAAACGGGCAGGAGGCTCATCTGAATTTAAGTGATACCGCCCCGCCGCCCATGGACACTCAACGCCAGAGTGATGCGAAATACTTTGCCAGCAATTTTCGCGAAAAAATTGGTACGCTCTTTTTTTGAAGGACCCTAAGTCCAATTGATTAGGAAATACTTCTGTGGGTAGCTGGTTCTACATAGCGATGGTGCGTGGCAATAACAGCCTTTAAAAACGCTCAGTTATGGAACGACAGACGTCGAGGTGACTCTGCTGCCGGTATTAATCCGAACAACACAATCCGTGTTGTATTGTGTTTACAAACAATAATCAAAATGTGCCTCTGAACTTCGTTACTCTGTGGCAGCCTTCTATTTTACGTACTTTCAAAGGGCTGTGATATTATTTAAGCCATTCACTTTAATCAGAAATCGCCGCGTATTGAGTGAGCATTGTTCGCGAATTAACGACACTCGGTTTAATTTGTGTTCAATTATGTGGTAATAGCAGAATTTTAGGTTATCTTAACTTGACTGTCTTCTTGCCTCTAGGGATATGGGGACATAACTTTTGTATGTTTTAATATAATGCAACAATAATAATAAGAATAACCTTGTAATTCAGATACTTTTACATTTCAACACATTTCTAGTTCAATCTTCTTTTAGGTATCTGTATGGCCTTTTTTGACGAAGGCCTGATCCAAATCCCGCCATTCCTCTCTGCACTGTGCCACCCTGCCATGTACCAGACTGCTGTTTCTTTAATTTTGTCTATACACCTTCTAAGTTGTATTCATCTTTATCGTTTGCTGTACTTTGGGCACCAGTTTACTACTTTTTTGCTCCACATTTCTGTTCCCCTTGTGCCCCGACTATTTCCACTTTGGTTTATTTATTTTTATTGTCCATTTGTTACCTTAGTTGTGTTTATTACAATTTGTTTTGTAAGAAGTCTGAATTATGTCAGGTACAATAAACGCGGTCTTTATCGATTATTAGTTATAATATAGGGTGGTACTAATTAAAACAACTTTACCTGAAAATAGTATGAAGAATGGATATAACAAAAAAAAATACATATATCTTATAGGCTTAAAAATACATATATCTAATACACAATCCGTAACACATAGTTACGGATAATTTCAAAACAATTTGATGACTTAGGTTGATGCTGCAACCTTACATGAAGTAGCACGCACACAAACATATTAATGTGTGATAGCATAGAAGTGTCATAGCATGATTGTTTTTCATTCATATATAAATAAAAATCGCATTACATGTTGCTAAGTAGAAAATTCAAAGATGGCTGAACCAAAAAAATTAGTCCAACAATTTTTTAAATCTATTCCTAACTCTGACGCAAGTTTTTTGGAGAAAAAATTTCAACCAGTTTTCTTTTTCTGAAATTGTGAATGCGATGTCTTTATGAGGAAGCATAGTAAAATGTTCCATATGTTGGTATGTAGCTACTAAAAGGTAGGCTAATAATAATATAATAAGATAATAAATCTGGAAGCTATATATAAATTTACTCGCCTATCAAATGTAAATTTATTTTCAGACAGCCTAATTCGTAAGTCGTAAGCTAGTATTATTCAAGGAAACATCAAAACGTAGCATTGAGAAATCCTTGAAACATCAGCAAACAAAATATTGTGGCTTTAATATCCAGCAAATAGTTGGCAAAATCGACCTTTGAGTTCAAACACCAAAAAGGATAATGGACTTATTCAGCCGTTCAAATGTGTATTTTATTATAAATAACTACAGAAAAGGTCCGTCTGTATATTGATTCTTGCTATTATTTAGCAATGCCGACATTTTCTATTACATAGCTGACACATGCCCAGGACTCATCCCAGAGTCATGGTCCATTCCAAAGTCATTTAATTGCCAATGCTTCTGGTCCGTTCTATTTCTTCTTCTATTATAAATTTAATTGGACGTTTGTACAATTTACCCATGTAATGTTGACTTTGGCTCTCTTCGAGCGTATTAATACTTAATAATGAATGAACTTTGAAATTTGGGTAACGCATAGTCCATAAGTTTTTGTATTATTGTTTGTGCTAATAAAATCAAAGCAAACATTTGTGGTTTGTGGTCTAACAAAATCAATTAGCCTATTGGCAAAACATTTAGTATGGTTTAGGAATAAAATCGTGGAAAATATATTTAATTCTGCAGACATTATTCCCTGCAATTTTCAGTCAAAAACAATAATTCTAATAAACAGTTCGGACACAACAATTGGAAATATTAATAACGACATCTTTAAAATATGTTTAAGACTTTTGTATTTCATATTTCCTTTTTCGAATACCCAAAAAATATTGAATTATTTTGGTAAATATAGTATAAAACTACTATAGTATGAGACTCTTGGGACGTGGGGTTCAAACGCACAGGCCCTAATTCAAGATTTAAGTTGGGTAATATGGTCAGAGCTGGTACTTTCCTCGCTCAACGAATAAGTATTGCAATACAGCGAGAAAATGCTGCCATCGTCAAAGGTACAGGTACTGCCACAAGCACCAAACTTTTTAAATTTTCTATTTATAATTATTATTACTATGTAGGCTAAGAATATTGTAAATACTGTATAAAATGCATGTTTTTGTATTTGGCGATATGAAACCTAATAAATTATTTATAAACAGTTACACTTCAACGAGGTTAATATACTGGTAACTATCGACCCAATTGTCATACATTTTTAATTAGGTCTTGTTGCGTGTGGTTTGTGGTTCCTGAGGTAGGCTATATACATACGAAGGAAATTACGTAATAAACTATATATTCCCAACGATTGAAGGCTGATTAGCAATAATTTAAAAAAATTGTAGTGCGTGTTCCTATTTCACCATGCTGATTAATTAACGTTTATTATAAAACGTTTGGTTTTCGTACTTATTTTATCATTATTATATTTAATTGCTTTAAGATGTGACACGAGCACTGAGCAGTGTTGGACTAGTGGCATCAGCGTGTGACTCCCATACCTGAAGTCGTAGGTTCGATCCCCGACTGTGCACCAATGGACAATCTTTCTATTTACGCATTTAACATTCGCTCGAACGGTGAAGGAAAAAATCGTTTGGAAACCGACATGTCTTAGACCCAAAAAGTCGATGGCGTGTGTCAGGCACAGGATGTGCTGATCATCTACTTGCCTATTAAATTGAACATTGATTATAAAAACAGATTCAGAAATCTGAGGCCCAGACCTAAAGAGTTGTAGCGCTACTGATTAATTTATTTCTTTTTTTAGAAGAGGAGAATAATGTAATTAGTTCCTTACAAAGATTTTTAAAAACAAAACTTAGAACACTCACAAAACAAACACAAAACAAACACAAGAACCGACCTTGTAGATTAAGAACATTAATTTTGATACTTATACAAGCGTATGTAAGTGTACTAATACTAAGCGTTTAACTTAATTTTACTGATTTCTTAAGTTGTAGATCCATATTTTAGCTTGATAGACACGTTTTCTTGCCATTTAAACTATTTATCGTATCCCAAAGTCCTAAATTACGGTTGGACTATATATAATAAGACGTTGACAGAGTGATAGACTAGTATATGTGACAGGTAATGCGTTGAAGTGGTTCATGCGAATTTGTTATGTATTCCCAAGGTATATAGGCCACAGTCGTATGTATGACTTACGCATCGCTTAATCTTTGGCTTATTTTGTATTTACATGATAAGGGTTGTCTTTGAACTATACTGTTTCATTGGCCTGTTAGAATATCTTAGTAATACTGAGAGATATATGGTGAAGCTTTGGATATGTATGTGGTAAATAAAATAGCGTTTTTTATGTCACTTTCTGACATAAAAAACGCTATTGCACAGTAAAAACATGTTTGTAACGTCATGGGACCATGTTTTTTTGACGTGACAACGTCTTATAATTCGATGGAGCCGGCTGCACGCACGAAAAAACATGACTCATGCGGCGTTTCCTCGCTCTGAGGCGCTCCATTTAAAATTGACATGATTGTATTTATGGATACAAATAAATGTAACTTGATCAATTCAATTGTGATTTCCATTTACCTCCTTCTCTATATCCATACAAAATATCTATCAAACAAATAAAATTAAAATTTTCTTTTCTAAAATGCAACCATTCCATCAGTATTTTCTTATGACGTTGTCACGTTCAACTATCGTCAGTAAACCGACTTTACAGACAAACGATTTTTATTTTGATAAATATTCGCAAATAACTCGCCCCATAACGCTCAAACGGTTTTCTGTGAATATTCCCAAGTAAAAATATTATTATATTTAAAGAAAGACGTTTTACCGGAAATCGTTATAACACATGGGGTTTCCAAAGATAACTTCTTATAATAGAAAGATCTGTCGCTAGTGATGGGTACCTATCTGTTTGTAAAAATATTATTATAAAAACTTGTTTAAAAAAGTTAAAAACCTATTTTTGAAAAACAATTTTAAAGTCAGCCTTCGGGTTCTAAACTTTAACGAACTTCTAAATATATATATAATAAATTTTTATTTCTTAGTTAGAATAGTATTTGCACAATGCTTTCAAATAAATATATCAAATTGGTCAGCCCAAACGGTGTTACTGCCACCGATTTTTAAAATAAAAAAACCGTTACTATAAGTAAAAACGTATAAAGCTAGCTAACCTTTCAGGTTCAATAAACGAGTCATAGGTTTCATAAAAAAATCATGTTGTGACATTTATCGAAGCCTGAATGCGGATGAAACTAGCCAAATCTTGTAGTTACCCGTTAATATTGTATACTAAAAAGCAAATAGGGAATTTTGTATCCTACATGGATACAAAATTCGGTTCTAACCACTAATTTCTTACGTAGGCCAGGTTCTTTAATTAAAAACATTCCTACGCATACTTTTACTTAGCTGTGTCGTCAGTTTTAATAAAACGATGTAAAAGCTATTTTTAAGAATATCTTTATCGTAAACATTCTTTAACGTTTAAATTAAATATTATAAGAGGGTACTTGTAAGATTAAAATGAAATTGTTAAATCGAAATTAATTTAATTGAAGCACGAGATTAATTTTTATTAGGGCCTATTAAAAATTAATCTCGTGATTTAATAAAAAAAAACTGTCTGGGCCTCAGATTTCTGCATCTGTTTCATGATCATTTGTTTTTTCTAATAGCCTTCTGTTCCTGATAAACTCTGGCGACTTTTTGGGTCTAAGACATGCATGTCAATTGTCAATTGACATTCGTTTAGAAATTAATGTTCCTTCATGTACAATCTCGACCATTGAAGTGCCGTTTCTGGATAACTACTTACAGTTAAAGAATCTTACACGATTAGCTAAATTTGGATATAATCTGACAAAAATGTTTTTCTTTCTCGATAGACGAAAAATATGGCACAGAGCGCCCCACGCTTTTTCACAATAATACCAGTATTTTTTGTTCATTACCATTTTCAGCCTAAATTAGGAATTATTTTTCACTTTTTAGTTTGATGTGCTTTAAAAGCGTGTGTTCTAGTTTTTTTAAACTATTATTTATTTACAACCTACACGCTGTTTGCAGAAAGAAAAACATTTTTTACATACATACCATACCGGTGAAGCTAATATAAAGCGTGTAAAAAAATATCGCAATGCCGGTTCTAGGCTCTCGCAAGGCGCCTCCTAGAGGCTCTCTGCAAGTGTCTTGGCATGTGGAGCCATCCACATTCCACACCCTCGATTTATTTAGTTGCTCGCTACATCTACCACAAGATGGACGTGTTTGGAGTGACAGCGTTAGCTACTTTATATGTTACCAAATATTTAAGTCAAGTGAATTTCCTCATAAAGGGAAACACAAGACGTTTTTTACATTCTGGCAGTGAGGACCAACGTCGGTTGTAATGCTCCTCTAAACAGATCTTTATCTGCGTTAAACGACGCTTTGAGTACATGCGAAGAAGTTCCATTTTATGACAGTCTAAATGTCTTCAGGCGTAAGATGCTGCAGCCACTGTTGATACGTCACCAAAACAATTGAAAAGTAGAAATATATTAAATTTTCAAATTGCATATACAAATGTGCAAAAAAAAAAAAAACAAATTTTTTAATCTAGTTTTTGTCTCTTATTTTTATTGTAAAATTTCGTTCCTCTTTTTTATCATTGTAATGATTCTCTTTATATGTTGTGCGCATGTATTGTGTTTTTGTATGACGTGTGTTCTCTATAAGTGTTTGTATGTGTTTCGTTAGCCTTTCTAAAATAACCAAATTGTAGTCTTGCGTTTATATCATAAATATACATAATTTAATTTAAGCTTTTTTCTTTCTTGGATGTCCTCTAAAAGTCGCCATTAATTATGTTTTTAACTCCTCTATTCAATACTTTGCTAATCTGATCTCACTTTTTGATTCCAAATAATTGATTCCATTTTATATAATAAAAGCGATACAAAGGGACATCCTCCGCCCGCCTTTTGACCTCTCAGTCGAAATCGCTGTGACCGAAATCGTTTATTATGTAATTCGCCCAAGAGCAGGTGCCGATCCTTTACACGTCCTATTAATCCGAAGTCTTACGAATAAAAAAGTTGTTATATTTATTAATACACTGATAAATTACTTTATAATGTAATGCTTGTTGTGGTAGCCTCAGTTCTTAGACGTAGATATACTTTCGAAAAAGTTGTATGTGAAAAATGTGAATGAATGATTTCTAGCAAAAATTAAATCCTTCTAAAACAAGATTAAATTTCATAACTAAAACGGGCTACAATTAAGCTGATATAAAAATACAATAACCATCTCGTGAGAAATCTAAACAGTCTCTTTTTAATTTACTATAAATCATATAAATAAGTATACTATGTTTATTAACTATCGTAAATATTACTTTGTAACTATTGATTAGGTAGTCAATTAATAAAAACGTAAAGATCTTTATGTGTTAACAAAAGAAGCGTTAGTCTTGTGATTTAAAATTATATTATATATTATAGCCTCTTTTCGGACATGACAGTATTTTTTTCTTTATTTTTCGTAGATTGTTCTTTTAATAAAATATATAAAATTAGGAAATATATAAAAAGGACCCAATAGCATTTATAGTTACGTTACGTAAGCAGTTATTTGATGTCGCCGACAGCCAGTCCTATGGCAATTACAATGGCACGTTACAATAGTTTAATTGACATTAATTTTATTATAGTTAAAACATTTATAAAGACGATTGGTACACAATAATTATTGTTTACGTTTGAAGTTAAAAAGTATATTACTACAAAAAATCATTTTACAGGTCATAGTATAGTATGCACGACACCCATTGGCTGAAGTCGAGATACTGTATTCATAAAGGTCAGTACTCACATACGGTATTACTCGATCGAGCTATACTGTCGAGTAAAACCCATGGCATGGGCTTTCGTCCACACATTGAGCATTGATCTATCGAGTGAGGCGCGCCGTTCAGTATTCACTGAACCGTTCGAGCCAAAAGATGTCTGTGCAACAAAGGAGACGGTGGCTGTATTTAGCAAGTCTCACAGTGCTTTATAAGAAAATCAAAGAAAATGAAAAGAAAAAACGTTAAGCACAGCTACTAATTTATCATAACATTCATTTCTCTTATTTTTGTGGAAGTAATCTTTGGACTTGACATTCCATACACACTCACACTGTCTATATGTGTTAATAAAGTCTTCTATAGCGCTTTTGGAATTTACTCGCAAATCCATTCCCCTTAAAAACACGTGTTTCAATCACGATAAACAATACCAGACTGACGCTCGCCTCGTGCCACTCGCAGTCACGTACACACGTTCGAGTCAAGATTGACGGCTCGCTTCGAGTAGGTTCGAAGGAAATTACTTTTATTTAATTCCATCGAGCCGGCTCGGTGCGAGCCTTCGAGCTGTGAGTTTTGCGGTCCACACGTTGATTTTTACTCGACTTCGAGTAAAACTATCGAGTAATACCGTATGTGAGTACTGACCTTTAGACACATCTGAAGATATCAATGATTTTTAATGAATGAATTTTGAATGGTGTAAAATTTATTGATTATATTTTTTACCTCATTTATTTGTATGGAAAAGCAGGGTATTAATTATTGACATATACAATATGCATATAACACCATAACATTAAAAAGAATGCAATATTTCTTTTTTCTATTTTGTATTATCAAACACTCAATGTATACGATTTATTCTATTCCGCACATATAAAACATAGTAATGGAGATACGATCCTTTTGGGTCTTCGCGTCATACTTTTGCATATATTTTATTTATCTTTCATCTCTGTTATATATACATATATAGGCAAGTCAGTGATTTCTATTTTTAACACATGTCATCGTTTTTTGTTTGAAATATTTACAAATTTATTAAATAAATTCATTCGTACATAGCTGCTCCAGTGTACTACTACCTCAGGACAACCAAACTAGGCTGATTAATTTTTAGTCTAATTTATGTGTATTATTAGCCAGTAAAACAATAAAGTTTTAGTCACATAGATAAGACGCTAGTTGAGTTAAACACAATTATTAACGAAAAGAGATTCTAAATATAAGTTTATTTTGTTTTCAAAATAATCAGCTAAGTTGATTTCGACGGATTTAAAAAGACTTATAGTATAAAAGGGTATTTATTTACTTACTAAAGATACCTTTGAAAATGTAATATTTATTATTTTTTTCGCTTATAAAGATTGATTAACAAAATAGTTGTGGATTTAAAAAAAATCTAATATTAATGCAAAAGTGTAATCCCTGTTCACATTAGTAAAAAGAGACACATACATAGTATGAAGCATAAAAATTATACTTTTCATTAAAAAACATTGACTGTATTAAAACTAAAGGGCTTCGATAAATTTCGAATAAACAACATATATTTTATAACGTTGTACGTACGGTAAGGCTTTTCTGGATTTTAATGATTTTACTTTTATTTGTTATACACATTTAAGATTATAAAGCACCAACGTGCTGTATATGGTTATTTATGGCTTTACTTTAAATGTCTAATTATAACAATTTGTTTAATAAATATATTTTCTAATTAGCTTATTCTATTTCTAAAATACTATATAACTTAAAACCTTTACTAAAAAAATATTTAAGAGAACATCGTTAAACGAAAATAATAAAATATTGAAAGCTCGAAGGCATAATTTCTCTTCAAACGCAAAATAAGAAAGGGTGAACCACTTCCGAGAAATAAAAATGTACACAAACCTCACGCATTTCCTGTTAAGTAATTATTTATTCGGCAAATACTTTGCTCAAAGACCGGTTTTGAATAAATTAACCGGTAGGATAACGATTCAACCGAAGTTAGCGCTACTAACGACAAATATTTTTCCGGTTTCCTCACGATTCCTTTACCATATTATGTTATGGTGACATCGGGTTGGTAATAATAATAAGCCTTTTAAAATCTTATTGACATACATTTAACAAAAATAGATATAAATAAAAAAATTACAATTCTAAGGTGGCCCCTATCAGGGAGAACTACCTCCTGGAATTGGCCCCTTTCCAATTCCAGGAGGTACTAGAGAAGGGACAAGTTAAAAGTACCCAGCATGCATGGTGAATGTCATGAAAGTGGATGAAGCGAGAAACGTGGGTCAGGACCGTAGCAAGTGGAGATCCGTGGTCTCCGCCTCCCCTTCGAGGAAATAGGCGTGATAATATAAATCAATAAAAATGTTAATCATGGACCTAGAAATTCAATAGTGTACAACTTGGGTTACAGGCATAGGTTTGAAAGCCACACTAGGCTTATACTAGGTTACATCTTTTTTACCCTGTATTTTCAGGCAACCCTAGCAAACAAAATATCCGGTTTGAAGAATCGAGTACTAACCGGTATTTCCTTGTAAAATTATACAAAAAACCCAAGCAAAAGGTATCTAGAGCGTTTTATGTTGCGTTTAATGACGCATATATCAGAAAATTGTCGATTTTATTTCCATACGGGTTTTGTGCGCCTAGTGGAGTGTAAATTTTATTCTTTGTATTTTCTTACTCCATTCTATTGAGATTTTAAGCTTAATGTTCGTGGAAATCGTAGGCTGTATCTAAAATGAAATAGGGATGTTGTCGTCGGCCAGACAGACAGACTGACTAAGACTACTACTTGTGGTGACTGGTCGGGCTTGAATTCGTGTAGGTATGCTTGATGTTAGTTATTTCGACTATGTTGCGTGTTGTTCCCATGAGAATGTTAGTGCGTGCTTCTATTTCACCATGCCTCCTGCTGATAGAGGACAAATTTTTGTTTTCGATCATTTTATTACTATTAATTACTTAAAATGTCACGTGGAACATCGTGGTAATGGTTGCAGCTCCAACAAAAACTTGGCGATTAAAAAGAGTGTCGGAGAGTTTATTGTCAGTTCATCTGTTCCGATTTGAGAACTGGCAGTAAATGTAAAATTAGTTGTACATTGTGTTACCTATATGAATAAATTATTTTGAACTTTACTATTTAATGAAGGAAGGGGCACGATATGTTTTTTAAAAAAATGCTTTATATAGACACAACCGCGATCAAAATTGCTTGCTTTTATAATAATTGTCATTAATTCTTAAGGAAAGTTGCCAATTGCCCAATGTATCCATGTTACATGGACGAGTTATTTGAATTGATAAAAAAACTTTTCCAAAAATAATTGAATAAATATTTTTGTCGGAAATCGAATCCATTACGTAACATTGAATCAAAGAATATAGTTTGATGAACGTAAAACATTGTTATGCTTCCATTTTCCAGGGAATTGATATTCAGTGGCGGTTTTAACACTTTAGATGGGCGTTTGAGCGTTAAGCGCGGCTTTGAAATAACAAAATTCTAACATTTCAACTTGAATTGAAAAGTCTTACGCATAAACAACCTTGCATTGAACCTTAGAACATTTTTGGGTTTTCTTTTATTTCGTATTTATTTTAAAAACTATGATATTTCATACGGAATATATTATATTCTATTATTATATTAGATACAAATGAAATTGGTGTTTTGTCGACCTCAAATATCTCCTCTATGGTAAGGAATTACAAATTCAATCACTCGTGAATTTGTTTTTCGAAAACCATGATCAATTTCAGTTTTTTTTTTATTTGCGCCACTCTATTTATAAAATGGAAAAACATAAAATATCGCATTATTGACGAGTACAAGTTCCACCGTGGCACCAGTGCTTCAGAAACGGCTCAAAGGATTAATGATGTGGCGGCGGTCGCAAAAGAAAATGCGTTTTAGGTTCCAACGACCTAATATTATACTACCTATAAATTATACGCATTAATAAATGGAGTCTCCCGCGTATTACCGTTATACCGGATGTTTTCACCAATTGTTCATTCCCGAGAAGGTTTTTTAAGAAACACGTCATCTATGCAAACTAGTAAATTTCATTTACAAAAGGTGAATAAAATGATTGAAAATTATAAAAGTGATAATGTTGCTGATATTTGATAATTAAATTTGTTTTAATAATATATATATATTATTAAAACACCCTACCCTGTATATATATATATATACATATATATATATAATTTAAAATAAAGTGTCTTTTACATAGTCACGCTTTTGGCTGAATATAGTAGCTATGCACATGTTTTCTTGTAATGAATAAGACACACGTTTTAATATGGTATTGAGTATGTTATATCGCTATAAATCTATGATAGGTATATATATATATATATATATAGTAACTTCGTGCCTTAAGATTTTTGCTTAAAGATGCTAGGAAGATTTTTTGGGGACATTTTATACTTAAAATGTATATTTTTTATTAGAGCCGACTGATTATTTTTCAGTAAATTGCTCAAAGCTTTCATCTTGACGCTTTACCTGGGCAAGGCAAGATTAAAGTTTGCTGTTTGCTTTAAAAAATTACAAAAAAAATTGGAATTTTAGCTAAGTTTTCAATTTACATGGTGTGATAGTGAGATTATTACTTAAAATAATGATTGTAGGTGAACTAAAATAATTTCTAGTCTAGGTACTATGAACACAAAGTTAAGTAAGTCTCGGCCTCCAAGACAAGGGAATTCATACCACCTTCAAAAACTCGCGCTGTTATTTGCCGAACGCTATCTTGCGCTATTTGCGCAAGGTCAAAGTGACAAAAGTCAGCATGGTCAAAGCTTGCTGAATTTCCAGCGAAACATTTCTTTCTCAAAAATTAATCAGTATATTTTTATTGATTGAAAATATTTGCTATTGTAATGTGAACCAAATGACGTTGACACTGAATTGACTTATGGTAGTAATCAGTTTGTAGCGTCTGTAGGCGTGACCCACTGCCTATTACGAATTCATATGGAGTACTAAACAAACCCCAGGTTTGTTTCCGGTGGGCGGTGGTAAGGTGACCGCCAATCTATCGCACTGGAGGCAGTAAAGTAACCGAGCTGCGGACAAATTGTCCGAGATATGGTTCTGCAATTGAAGACAATCGTCAGTCTTGGGTTTTATAAAGGGAAAAGGGGCAAGAGCCCTACCTGCACAGTCACTCTGCCAGAAGGCTCGTTAGTGCGTTGCCGACCTTTTAAGAATGAATTTATGCCTAGACATTAAGTGAGACCCTAAGTCGAATTAAGGAATATAGGAATGTGTGTACGGATGACACATTTAATTTAATAGTTTTATATGGGAACAGGGGGCAAACGGGCAGGAGGCAAACCTGTTGTTAAGTGATACCACCGCCCATGGACACTTTCAATACCAGAGAAATCGTGAGTGTGTTGCTGGCCTTTTAAAAATTATTGGTACGCTCTTTTCTTGAAGAACTCTATGTGGAATACTTCAGTGGGCAGCTGGTTCCACATAGTGGTAATGCGCGGCAAAAAATGCCTTAAAAATGCTCAGATGTGGAACGACGCACGTCGAGGTAATTAAAAGGCCAAGTAAGGTAAGTAAGACTAGACCTAGGTAGACACTTGTCTACCTAGGTCTAGTCTTACTTTTAACGTAGGTACATAGTTTATTCTTCGAAGGTCACAACGAATCATGGATTTCTGAGAAAGAAATTATCTTTCTTTTGAAGTACAAAAGACATTCGTATATACAATACTATTGTGTAACGAATAAAAAACTAATATAGCATTTTCGGCATTTTTATTTACGAATTTAATATATACAAAAGAAAAGAATACACCAAAAAGCCAGGCAGTTAATAATATGATGGAGACGTTGTAGTTCGAATTTTCTCTTAAATTAGCATAATAAACTTAATGTCAATATCAATAAATTCAGTTATGTTTTAATATATTCTGTAATAAGATTTTGACGATGTTATATTATTTTCAGGCATTTGTGATGACCTCATCCAGATTAATGTTAAATTGAAACCCTAGTCCTGTCAATTATTTCTTTCCGATTACTTTCCGAGCTTCCAAAGCTAAAATATTTCTATTCTTCTAAGGCTGTATTGTATAACAACTTTGGGCAATCTGATGACCCAACGTCAACGGAAGCCTTTTAAAAATTAAATTAATTTGCGCGAAGAATGTTTTAATATTGAGTTCGCGAGTCATGCTACGCGGGTGGCACTTCATACTATTGGAGTTTTATTTTTAATTTTACAAAAATGTCCCGAAATTTTGTTGGCAAATATAAATTCAATATTTACTATAACATTGGTATACTATTATAGGTACTATGTACAATTATGAAAGTCAATAAAAATAAAGGTTTTAATTTTACATTTGGTAGTAAATTCCCAAAGATAACAGGCGTACAGCGGACGAGAACAACTAGCAAGAAAACCTCCGCCACTCTTTTTAATCTCAAAGTTATGATTTTATAAGGAAATGCTACTATCACACATTGACGTATTGAACCAGTAATAATGATCTTGAAGCATTTGCTAGCATTTTCCAATGCCTACGTTGTAACAGACGGCAAAAAATCACGTCGCTATTCACCAACCAGATGGACCGATCAAGTGAAAGACTTATCATCCTCAAAACTGTTAAAAGAAGGACGCTGGACAGAAACCGGTGGAAACAGATTGTCCGCTCCAGATGTTTCCTTGCCACGACGATCAGACTTGATCTACCGACTGAAGAGAAAGAGATAATGGTGCAAGTGGTACTCTTCTGATACACACCAATACCGATTTCAATGATTTATATAATAATTTGCATTTTATTAACGAAACCCAAATTAAAATTACGTAGAACTTTCCTCAGCTAAAATTGGAGGTAGAATGTAGTATTCTTAAAGTAATGCCTCGATTCTATATCGTTTTAATAGAATAATCTGAATCAGCTTCCCATCTGAAGCGCCTTTGATATAACTGTGGGTAACATGACATCGCAAATTCCGAAACAATGTGCTTTTGTGTTAGCGCTAAGTTCGCTAAAAGATTACGTTGAATTTTCCTTCGATCAATACATTTTTATAAAACATATTTTCGAATATTAATTTTATCAAATGTATACCTTACTTTTTCAGACGAGAAAAGAACAAAACGGCATCATGTAAAGTGAAACGAAATGTATGTCATTGTAATAGAAATGAAGTAAAACGTTTAGTATATTTTATATATATAATATATATATATATTTTAACAATGATATTTACACAACCCCTCTAAAGCTAGTACAGATGAACAATAGGATTTGGTTAGTGCATTGTATATGAAAACAATAATATCTTTTTGTTCAATTTATTGAGCAGTGTTTTTCCAATGGCTTCAGCGTCGTAGAAACTTGATCTCCTACTCGGCTATTAGGAAATAAAATGATCAAGAAACACATACACAAATCACAAAGGATTGTAGCGCAATTGTTTTTTTTTTTCTACAATTTATTTAAGAGCACACACGTTTAACTAATATAATAGTGAAATATAAGAGAAGAATTATAATTTTATACAATAAACGGCTCAAATACAAGAGTTTATCTTTTGATTATGTTCCCTTTGGAGTGGTTCAAGTGCAGATGCGTTAATAAAATATTTAAGTTGGCGCCTGGTAGATAGTACCGGTGACCCCATAGCTGGTGCTTTCATCGCTTAACGAATAAGTAAAAAAAAACATCCGCAAAATAAAATAATATTTGTAAGTTATAAAAAGTTCAACAAGAACCTTTGTACATTTATTTATAAATAGGATGCCGTGCCAACTATATTCCAAAATTCTTCTCAAACTACTTGCGAAGAAAAATTTCAGTTTACTCGGATCTCTGGAATATAAGGTTTTGCTTATAATGGAAAGTATTTAAGATTTTCCCTCGAATAGCTATTAAATATTTTCTCGTTATTTGCAAAAAACTAAATGAGGCAAAATACTAGCAGAGTAAGCTGTTAGAAGTCCACATATTGATAAAATAAGTGATTTATAAACTGGCAGTAAATGTAAAATTAGAAGCATTTAATATGAATTTATTTATTGACGTTCATAATTGTACATTGTGTTACCTAAATGAATAAATGATTTTTAATTTGAATTTGTTAAAAAGCTGCATCATTTCAAAGGACACTGTCGACTGGCTGCTTAGAAAACTCTATATGAGGGCCATAGGTAAGTAATAAACACAGCTAAAAATAAAATAGTTCTAACGTAAAATTAATACTAACTACGTTTATGAATTCTGGTGTCAGAAATTCATATTTTATTAATTTTATACGGCTTTTTGGTTACTATTTTCGAAGAAAAAAAATGTTTAGACCGGCGAAAGAGGTCACCTTTCCTCTTGGAAATATGGGACGTGTATAAAATTTACAATGACTAAATAAGAATTTCGATGACCGTTTTCTGTCTAATGTCACTTAGATACAAAAATTATTATCTAACCTTTGACCTGGTAATATGTCCTGATCAATCTATTCGTAGTATAAACACACCCCAACTTGGCCTATCCCGTTAAAAAAACACTAAATAAGCTTGGAACCGAAACGGAAAAGTTGAAGCAATTTTGTTTTGGGTGTGAGCTGACCACTTAGTCGCGATGTAGTGTAAATTGACTTTCGTGGTATCTGATAACCAATTTTTGGCAAGTTTGTCATTTGTTTTGTTCGTGTGTTTATTAGGTTCAGTGTTATCAGATTCATGCATATTTAAGGAAGAGGAATGTGTGTAAATGCACAACTATTTCATTTATTGTGAGGGTGTCTAACTGTAATAGCCGTTTAAAACGAATAGTTTATGTTCGTAGATTTATTAATAATATGACTTTGTACCTTATAATATAATATAACATATTATAATAAACAAACAATTAGATAAAAAAAAAAGAAACATTCATCAACTCTAAACACACTCATAATGTCTAATATTTATCTTTAAACATAAAGAAAAATAAAATACGATACGCATGGATGTGGAGTGATGCACCCGTCCGTTCGCGGCAAGATCCCGAGAGAAAAAGATATGTACGACGGCTCGCTGTGTGCACATCAAAATGGCGACTTGTAAGTTGTAACACGAAGCTAAACACGAATGTCTATGGACAAATGCCACCCTTGCGCCTGTCAGCTTACAATATTGTAATATAATATAATATAATATAATATAATATAATATAATATAATATAATATAATATAATATAATATAATATAATATAATATAATATAATATAATATAATATAATATAATATAATATAATATAATATAATATAATATAATATAATATAATATAATATAATATAATATAATATAATAAATATATCAAAGCGCTTACAGGACATTTGGATAAAGTATTAATAATACGACATCTCTTTGTCTTTTGGCCTTTAACTGAAAAAAAAAACAGTTGAATTGTCTATAAGTAAAAGGCAAGTGGTTAAAACGGCTATTTTTTTATGTTAAGAGATACAAATTTTCAATCTTAGAGGGATCGCAAATATGTTGCCGGCCTTTTAAGAATAAAAATAGATTCGGAAATACTACAGTTGGCAGTTGGTTCCATATTTAGTGGTGGCGCGCGGCTAAAACTGCCTTAAATAAAGCTCAGTTGTGGAACGACAGACGCCGAGGTGATACGGGTGGAATTTAGTAGGTATTCTGCCTCGACGTCCGATGATGAAACATGCAGGTATCCGAACTATTATTTATTAAAAATTATATATAATTTAATTTATCCTTATTTAAAGAAGACAAAACTGCTAGACACAGCAGCGAATTCCAATTTCTAGTTTAAATGTGAATCAACATCTTAAATGAAGCCAGCCTTTGTAAAATTTAGTCGAACGTATCCCCTGAGTTAGAAACTAAAGTGCCTATTTCTGTATGTTCTTTAAAGGTTACTTAGATATTAGACTTGCAAATATCAGGCTAGACTTAGAATACAAAAAAGGTTGGTGAAATTTTATTTCGACACAGTGTATCTTGCGATAAGTATTTGAAGATTATACTTACACGTTGGACGATGAAATTTACTATATTATATTGTCTTCTGTGCTTAGTAGTCGGAAATACCTTACATTTTTCTTCATATTACGAACAAGTGTGGATAGTGCTACAAAAACAAAAATCCGTTGAAATACATGTATTCTATTAAATCAGGGTCGTTCATTTGTAGGTACCTTATCTTTTAAACCTTTATGGTCAATTGTCTTTACAAAAAGCGAAAAACGATTGTCTAAATGGAGTCTTTGCGTCGTTAGCCTTTGTGTGGAGATTAGCATTATCTCCAGCGTGCATGCATTCTTGAACTTTATGCCGGAAATGGATTTTCGGAGCTTTCAACTTCCGCTTACTGTTTCATATGTAACACGCAGTTTTGATTATATAACCATTCACCATTTTATGTTTTTTTTATAGAACAGTGGAACTGCCGCCCATGGACACTCTCAATGCTAGAGGGCAACAGCATGGCACTTCCACTAGGAAATCTACTACATCTTCTACTTCTAGTTTGCGGTAGTGATGAAAAGGCAAATAAAATTCTAATCACATAAAAACTTCAATATCGAATGCTGCCTGAATTATAAACCCGGCTCTGTGTCTCCTGATAAGCTCTCTTAACTTCACAACTATCCTTGGTTAGATTCCCGGCCAAAAAATTTGTCTTAGGTTGATACGAGAGAAGGTGCAAATCCGACTCGTTCAGAAATAAAGTAATGCTAGAAACGAAATGTCGTTGAATTGTGAAGTCAATATACCGCACATGGAAAATGAGTCAAATGTTTATCTATATTATATATATAAAAATGTTATGTTGGTTTGCGTACGCTTCAAAAACTCAAAAAGGTCTGCACCGATCGAGCTGAAATGCATGATATATAATCCCCATCAAGGACTGTTTTTATCTATTTTTTTATCATTTTTTACCATTTTTTATCATTTTGTTAATCATTTTTTTAATAATTTTTTTGGTTTTTTTTATTTTTTCATTATTTTTTCTACAAGTATTGCAAACTTAAATGAAATGTTTTCTGTTATGTTTCTCATTTCTCAACCATTAAATCACAATGTGCCACAGCGAAGCGTGGCAGGGAACAGCTAGTAGTTTATATTCTAGTACAATTAAAATACATAATATTCCTTCTAAAATACTTAGAAAGTCTTAATTTATTTGAAAATTCTTTTAACTCTTATTTCAGCTTTATATCTTCCTTAAGACCCGCCTTGAGGCATTAAGCCGATCATTATATTACGCCACCCATTAAGGGCGTGTTCTGATGATGCATTGCCTTGAGTTTCAGTGAATTATCTTTACAATCGCGCCTTATTTATGATACCCATACAATCTGACATCCATCTCCATCTGTCATAGCGATGAGGATAGAATCTGGTTTAATTCGGTATTCAAATGTTATTATTACCCAATAGTTCTATTTTTCAAATAGAATTACAGAATTAAAAACGATTATTGATAGAACGCGTATTTTTTATGTAATTAATAGTTAACCCCGCAAACGTTGTTTTTCCATGTATAATTTTGCTAGGAAATATTTTTTTAGTTCAATAAAATAACTATCTACATTAATAAAACATAGGGGTTGATCGTAGAGGGGTGAAAATTAGGCGTTGTATGTATTTTTGTATGGTGTATCATAAAAACAAAAATTTTTTTTAATAAAATATATAAAAAATTGGGGACATTTAGGGGTTTGAAAAATAGATAGTAGCCGATTCTGAGACTCACTGAATATGAATTAAATTTTCATAAGAATCGGTCGAGCCGTTTCGGAGGAGTAGGTATGGGAACGAACATTGTGAGATGAGAATTTTAAATATTAGATGAATAATAACCATCCCTTTTGAAACCGAATCATTTGTTCCAGACAAAATCAACATTTACAAAATGTTACTGTTAATTTTGTTGGTTGCCGCCGTATGTCTCAAAAACAAGTTCAATAAACTATTTAAATTAAAATAAAACTTATAATTGAGGCAAAGTAAGGCAGCACGACGGCACACGTTTGGTTTCTTACAAGTCTAGATTAGGTATATCTAAATTCTAAGTAACTCATACTAAAGTAACCCACGGCTTTATTACACCGAATAAGCACTATTTGACACTATGGAACCACAGTTAGTATAAACAGGGATACACGTAGCATATTTGTAAATATATCGCTGTTATTAAGTTTGTACCAAGATTTAAAAAAAAATTACCAACACATAGTAATAGCAGCGCTACGTGATGTATGTGCATAAATGAGATGAGGTGATGTGGGTTCACTCTGCATCTTCTACCGTATTTAACATGGTGAGTGTTAAGAGGAGTTGTTCGGATTAATACCTGCAGCTGATTTTCATCATCGGACATCGAGACAGAATACGAAATTTCACCCGTATCACCTCGACATACGTCGTCCCACAACTGAGCAGTTTTTGCAGCGCACCACAACTATGTCGAACCAGCAGCCTACTGAAGTGTTTCCGCACTATTTCGACTTAGGGTCCTTAAAGAAAAGAGTGTACCAATTCATAAAAGGCCGGCAACGCCCTTGCCAGCCCATGGCGGTATCTCTTAACATCAGGTGAGCCTCCTCTCCGTTAGATTTACTATTTTCAAGACAATCGTTTTTCAACTAACCAACAACGAATAATATAAGGAAAGTTTAAACTAAAGTGGTAATCTATTCGGAATGTTTCAATGAATTTCTTTATTAAAGATAATGGCCAGCCTTCTGTTTATGGTCCACGCTGTTGATTGTATAAAAGCCAAAGTCTAAGATACGCCAGTTTCCTACATTTCAGAACTCTTGTAATAGAAATATCCTTTTTTGAACGACCTCAGGGTTTGGAGTCAGAAGAAATCATGTTTATTATAAAGAATGTGGTAAATTATTTTATGCCGACTGTATACACAATAACGCGTGTTCATTTACATGACGTTGAGTGAATTACATAGTGCGCCTATCGTGTTAACATCATGCTATAGTCCCGTGGTTACTGTAAGAACGCGAACAAAAATAGGAAAATCTCATTTGGAAAAGTTTTATTAATAAAAGTAAACGTTTACTTTTCTGTTCTAATCGTTTTTCTTAACTTAACTTATACCTATTGTGTCTCGGTAAGAGCATTCTTCCTGCCAGAAAATCCTTTAAATGCTATTCTAGTTTTTTTTTTTTTTTTTAAAGACAATTCACACCAATTGACCTAGTCCCATGCTAAGCTGGTGAAGCTTGTGTTATGGGTACTAGGCAACGGATATACGTACATATTATTATAGATAGATAGATATAAATACATATTTAAACACCCAAGACCTAAGCACAACACCACATCGATGTTCGTCTCAGCCGGGGATCGAACCCGGGACCCATGGATCCGCAGTCAGGGGTACTAACCACTAGACCAATGAGTCGTCAAATTTGTAAGTCGTTGTAATTATATAATAAATATGTTAACTTAACGAGCAACTTTGTCCGAAGAGATTCCAATTATATCCCCAAGCAAGCGCTTGATTGGAACCCGCAATGAAAGCGGAAGCGTAGTAATCTCAAGCAAACCAGCCGTCGTACATTTGCAGATGAGGCAAGAAGAGAGCCGGAAAGATTTGGAGCGAGGTGAAATACGAGGCTCAAGACCGAACGCGATGGAGACTCACTGTGGACGCCCTCTGCCCCATCTAGGGGTTATAGGACATTAAGTTAAGTAAGTTTTTTTTATATAATACATGTGTCTTTACTAAGACATCATGGAACCTTGCAATCTAACCTAACTTAAGACTAATAAGTAATTTAAGTCTAACATAATTTACTAATAAGGATTTTTACATAAGAAAGTGTCCAATAACAGTTCTTAAAGTCTCTGTTAAACGGAAGACACTTGTGTTCTATTTTTTTTCACTCACTGTGTAGCACTTACTAACTTCACTAGTTCAAATGGTTTTGTCCTTTTCAAGTCAAGTCAAGTAAGTAAAAAAATTGTTATACAAATCGACAACTAATAATTGTGAAAGGGGATAGATAGATCGAATGTGTGATAAATGGCTACGCCAATCCTTTCGCCAGATTTGTAATACTCTATGATTCTTTAACTAAGAATTTGGAATTGTAAGTTTGAAAATAAAGTCTGTTTTATTTTCAGTATAGAACCATAATTAAATTACGCAGAGCAGACTTGGCTGTTTTTTATTGTTCTGCAAACAAAAGGCTGAGCGAATGCAGCTAAGGACTTTGAATGGATAATTCTTTAGAGTTTGTGCTTCATTTTATATTAAATGTAAGAGTAAAATGTAAATGTCTTAAGGTCAATGAACTTGTAGCGCCTTATAGAAGTTTGTTCAGACGTGTTTGAAATTTGTGTAAAAGCCTGTTCTCGTTTACTGAGTAGGATTATTTTATTTTTATTTATTTCCTGAGACAATTATATTTACTAGGTATACATTACAACTTATTCTTAATAAACTGTAATTAATATTAATTATATCTAATTATCCTGTGTTAGTAAATTTCTTTTTTCAGTTAGTATGTATCGGGTGTAAGAAGGTATGTATCCAAGGCTTGCAATCTTTATTTCATTTGAAGCCCATTCTATATATGGCCGGCGTTTGTCCAGTAAAGCTGAGAATGGTTCATATTGATCTATTGTATTTCCGAAAGACCTATTATATCGTATTTTATGTCTTCTAGAGCTTTCTGTATTTCCAATATTTTCTCATATGATGAAAGTGTTCTAACGTTATTATATAAAGATGATTATTTTCTTTCGTTACTTCTTTCATTTCTTGTGTTGTGTGGTATGATGATGCAATGTCTTTGGAGGGATTTGGTCATAATCTTTCGCGGTGATCAGCCGTCTTGAAAGATGTGTTTTATATATTTTGGTAGGTTCTTTTTCTATTGTTTTGTTGAATAGCATAATATATATATATATATATATATATCGCTAGGAAAGCACATTTGCTGTAAGTATAATATTGCAATTGTTCACCAGAGCCAAAAACTTTATTAATTCGGAAAATTAATAGTGTCTGACCTATCCAGATATTGCTACCATTTTTGAAACATAATATTTAACTGCCAGTACCATTTCAATGTAACTTTTTATCCAGAGTTACTATAAGTACGTGTTTGGCTACTTAAGCAAACATTTTTTAAATCACAAACCTTTAAAACGCTGTAACTAAGGAAGAAAATGTACGCAAGGAAATATTATCAATTTACAGGCGGTAAATATCTTTCAGTAATTTATGTATTCGGGTTTTCAATTGCAATTCAAGATTAAATTAGTTTATAATTATATTAGATCTGAAATAGTGCTCATTTGGTAATGTAATTTTGGTTGAAATAAAATGTCGTAAATGGTAAAAAAACTGCTGTAAGTAAACGAATGTAAAAATCACACGCCGCAGAATCTGTAAGTAGCTTAGTTTTTAAATGGGAAGAATAATTATTTGTAAAGAAAAAAATGAGTTTTTCTTTTGCTGTAAGTACAAAAGTCTGAAATACTAATTTTGGTCTACTTACAGCATTTAATCTTGCTAAAAATATTGGGCTTTTCAACGGTAATTTTTTTCATCGTAGAACACAGACCCGGGTCATTGATGGTTTTTTTCTGATTTTGGCAGGAAAAAGTCACTTTAGGTATTTTGTCTACTTACAGCAAATATGCTTTCCTATCGATATATATATATATATATAGCATAATATATATATATCTAAGTCTAGTAGTTGAAGCGCGCGACTCTTAAGTTTGATGTCCTGTGTTTGAATTACGGTGCACCAAAACTTTTCAAATTATAAGTATTGAAATACCGACGACTTGTATTAGGTACAGCTTACAGGTACAGTATCACCTTCTTATTTAAAAAAAACATCAATGCAATTTGAGCTTATGCAGCTAGATATTTGTTTTTTTTTAATAATACAGTGGCGCTGCAACCATTTTAGGTCTGAGACTCAGATTTCTGTATCTTTTTTTTAATGATTTCTCAATCTAAAAGGCAAGTAGGTGATCAGCTTCCTGTGTCTAAGACACGCCGTCGACTTTTTTGGTCTAAAGTAAGCCGGTTTCCTAACGATGTTTTCCATCACCGTACGATCGAACCTACCTACCTACCAAATACCTTCAGGGATGAGAATCGCACGCTGAAGCCACTAGGCCAAAACTGCTCTCCTTTTTTTTATACACTGTTATATAAAAAATCAAGTATTCATTTAAAATCACAGACACGAATCATTTACGTAAACTGTTACGTAACACTTACAGGTTAGTAACAGTAAAAAAATACATAAAATGAAAATGTGTTTATTTATTATAAACAATGCATAATGTGTAGAATTTGGAAACATTTTAATTAAAAATACATGTGTCAGAGTTCCCAGCTCTATAACAAACTTTATAGTTAATTCCATAAAAAATTTTGTTTCTTATATTGTGAGTGTAAAGAAAGTGGAAAGGACCAAGGGGAAGAAGGAGAAGAGGGCGCTCAAAAAAAGGTGCATAGAAGCGGTAGCAGGAAGCGAATGGAGAAAGAAAGCCATAGACAGAGTCAGTTGGAAAAAGCTGGAGGAGGCCTATACCCGTGAAGGGATTTCGATCAACGGTACTGAAGGTAGCTACGATTTAGGATATAAATGATGTATAAAATGTAATAAATATAAGCTGTATATTTTTTTTGTCATGATTGGAAAATATATTGGCTTTTATATTATATATATTGTGTGTGCACACACAATATATATAATATAATAATAAAAAATGAGTGAGTGAGTGAGTGTAACTGTAAGGTAAAATAATAAATAAATATGTTTATTATGGAACATAAGATACATGTATCACTTATTCCACGTCATTAAATTTGAAGGCATCCCTACTCATCGGCAAAGAAGACAGAGGGTGTAGGCCGAGAGAAAAAGCCGGCGTAAAAAACTCTCGGTACTCTCTTATCAAGAGCATCTCCAACTTAAGGTTTTCACTAATTTAGTTAAATTAATAAAGCAATTGCTTTATAACATATCTACAATAATTACAATTAGCATAAGCCACACATATTTCAAAAGAAATAATAAATGTCTTCTGCGTCGAAGTACCGAGGTGGTAAACAGAAGTGAAACATAATGAATACCAAACTAGAGTCACTGTAATATTTTATGTGAAAATACTATAGTCCAAGATCTGAATGTAACTTGTATTAGTGAGGATTTTAATACGGTTTGATAATTCTATGTAATTTATATTGTATGTATAAAATAGGTAGGTGTACTTAAATTCATTGTTTATCTGTAGATATTATAAGACATTTCCAGAGTGCATAAAAACACTAAAATACTCTAATAAACGGCTCAAATAATACAATCGTTCCTCCAACATTTATTTGATCCCTTTGGAGTAGAGACTCTCGGGCAGTGGGGTTCAAGTGCACAGTCGCTAATTAGAGATTTAAGTTGGCGCCTGGTGGAAAGTACCGGTGACCCTAGAGTGCTTTCCTTGCTCAACGAATGAGTATCGCAATACAGCGAGAACCAAACTTTTAAAATTTGTTTTAATTCTTAATTATTAGATATTATTACTAAGTAGGTTAATAATATTGTATATTTGTTAATATCTTACACAGTTAAAGATATTATAATTAAATACACTTTTATAGCAATAGATAATAGCAAAAGAGAGAGATGTACTTATTGTGCTCTTTTGTACACTTTTACGGGGTACTTAACCAGTAAATTTTACTAAAAAATTTTGCTCTCAGTCTTCCGAAACTGGTCACAAATATATTGAGTTCTGGTGCAGAACTGACGAAACGGTTAACCATGGAGATCATACTTGAAATCGGACTGCTGGCACAGTTCCGTTCGTGAGCTAACATTGTAATTAGACTACTAATTTTACTACCTAATTCTTTGGTCGATGAATTTACTTGAGCCTGGAACATCTACATTACCTACTAGTCGTAATTGCTACCGATCGTAAACACTTATATAGACAGCCGATTTTACAATCTTTATATGGAAAATATACGGTTCGTACTAGGCGAACGTTGAAAATAAAATATATAAATTTTTATTTCTTTAAGCGACTAATAATTGCCGACTTTATATCCGTAATAATCACATGCCATTTTCGTCTATAGAATTTCACAATTCCATAAAGCCGCTCGCTCTGTGCTATGCAGTAACGAGCACAAAACAATTACCTTATACTAGTGGTAACTATTTCACGATATAAACGCAAAGGCGTCCATGCGTCGGGTTGTCTCTCTCCCTAAAATATTGCGAGGGGGCCGATGGCTGGCCATGCGTCATACTCGTGAACGGGTGCTACTTGTGGTGACTGGGCGTACTTGAATTCGTGTATGCGATGATGTTAGTTATTTCGACTATGTGTTTGCGTGTTGTTCCCACGAGAATGTAAGTGCGTACTCCTATTTCACCATGCCTCCTGCTGATAGAGGACAAGTCTCTGTTTTTGATTTATGTTATTATAATTAATTACTTAATATGTCACCTGGAACATGATGTAATGATTGCAGCTCTTTACAAACGTTGTGTAAAAAAATCATGGCGATTAAAAATAGTGGTGGAGAGTTTATTGCCAGTTCTTCTCTTCCCTTCTACGCCCTTGATTTGAGAACCGGCACTAAATGTAAAGTTAGAAACATTTCATATACATTTCTTTTTTTTGACGATCATAAGTGTACAATGTGTTACCTATATGATTAAATGATTTTTGAATTAGAATATGAATTGAATTTGAAAATAAAATAATATAGCTCCTTGCCTACTAGATGCCGCTGTTCACAAAGAGTCAGAATATTCAAATTCTCTATGACAGTGTACACAGAGTAGCGAACGCGAAATTGAATTCCATTTCAATAAAAGCTAAAGGTTTTATAATTTCACTGTAAGAGAGTTTGCGACTCATATCGAGTTCAAATTGTACGCTTTAAGATGCTTGAAGCCAAATGCATTTTGAGTTATGTACCATACAATTGTAGTCTGCATTTGTTTGCTTCTGTTCTGTATATAAAAGCTGACTTCATGCCAAAGTTCAGGGAATTGAGTGGATGTCAAAGGTTAGCTTACACGATAGTGTTTATTTTATTTACATAAATTTTAACTAGAGTAACATTAAAAAAAGAAAAACAAACAACAGCTTGGTTGTTTGTTTTTTGTTAGAGATAATCTTTACGTGTTAACGTTAAAAATTCGACGTAGGATCTTAATAAATCATGTGTATACAGGTGTCCCATAAATCCACGTCAAGGAATCAGGAGATAAATTCAGAAAATTATTTTAAAAAATCCTATCACGTATTTTTTAAATAATTAAATGTCAATAAATTTTATGCAGCCTGTGATATTCATTCTATTATTACAACTATCCGATGTGTACAATGCAATGATGGCAAGTAGATAAAAAGATTGCACATTCCGAGACAGTCCGAATTCCAAAGTGGATTTTTTTAAATTATTTTTCTAATGTTAGAGCCACTAGCTGCTGTATGACCAGACTGATTTGTATAAATAAGAATATTATTATTTAATTTTTAATGCATTTTAACCTCGGTTACCTATATTGTTTATTCATCTACTCTTTTCTTTTGCATGCGTCCTTTTTTATTGCCCCTTTCACTGGCTACAAGCTTTAATTGCTTTGTTTTGTACTATTATTTTTGTCTAAATGTATATTTTATGTAGTTTTGCACTTTTTGTGCTCACCTTATCTAATTTAATATTTTTTTCACAGCAAGTAAGAGATCGTTCAAAAGCGCCTGCCGCCATTTGCCTTCTTTCATTTGTACTATATTTCTGTATTACTGCATCGAGATGTAAATAAATTAGATAAATTCGAATGATGAATATAAATTTTATTATGATTTATAAAACAACCATAGTATTGAATTAATTCTGTCCCTTAGTGCGAAATATTGCAATGCTCTCGTATTCAATATCGTTGCCTAAGAAAATATCGCAATCGGCAACGAGAGTGTCACAACACAATAAATGTAGTTTTTGGGAAATGACGATTTATTTATTTTCTAATTTAGAACTCCATTTATTTTTTGCTGGAAAAGCATATCGGAGAACTTATGATATATTTAAGAAGATTATTTAATCCTCTGTTTTGATGTAAATTAAAATCTGAAGATAATTGTTCTATTTTATATTTATTTTTTACTTTTAAATTCCTCTAATTGTCATTTTTCAGAAAAAATATCAAAAATTTCATAAAATGAAACACTTATTTGTTAATACTTTTTATTTTTTTTCATAAGTAAATCAAATAATATTTAACAATATCTTTGTAGATAGTTATTACCAGTTATATAAGAAACAAGTAAGATATTAAAACTATTCATATAACATCAAAATGGCGAATTTTGCGATAAAGTTTTTAACGACAAAAATCGCTGGATTCAGGAAATTTAGTCAGTTGTACGGTCTTCCTTTTTTCTTGCTGCCTGTACTCAGCTTGGTTTGGCAAGTAAATAGGCCCAGATTTTAACCTTTTCGGTATGTTTTTCATGGAGAAGGACAGATCACCTTCATTTTGTTTCCGGTTAGAAACTTGAGATATACTTTTAATACTTACAAGGAAAAACTAATATAACGATAAAATCTGTTTTTGTGTTGGCCACTGCAATTACCGGACCATCAGACGTAGTTTTGTTCCAAGTATATAGTAAGACGAGCCAATTTCATCAGACCCACGATTAGCTTCCCCTTCATGCCAGAAATAACATTCGTTTATATCAGTACTCAATTGTGAAATGTTAAGTTAAAATAACTTAATTTTGATTTAAATAAAAATTGAGGTGTTTTCACGAGGTAGCTGCAAAACAGCTTGTCAGTCATATACAGCTACTACAAAATCTTGACTGATATTTCCTTTATCAGTCCATTTTCTTCTATTTTTCAATATTTCAGCTTTAAGTTTTCTTTTGCACTACCTTCGGCAATTTCATAATTGTGCAAAGTTCCCAGGGTTTTTTTGTCGCAACAAAACTTATGTTTAAGTTTTTTTAAAGATTCTAATACATGTTTCATTAGCGTAAGGTTGCTGTTTGATTCACAATCCTTTTTATAGTCTCTCTAATCTGAGCTTTTACCACCTATATGAATTTTCTAATAGAGTTCCTGGTATTACCAACAAATCTTCTTCTTAGCAAATCAATAAAAACGCTCGAACTATTTTCGAAAAATCGTCTTCATTCTAACTATACTTACACTCACCATCCTTAATAATGAAATATTCATCTTTGCGTACTACGTTATCTAAATTATGATTTTGTAGACTAAATTGTTTAAAACTTGTAGATTAGTTATGAATATTGATATTTTCTCTATACGCTTCAGATCATTAAGGATACTTTGGAGTTATTGTGTAAAACTAAATCTATCAGAATTCATGAATTCCTCTTCATTATATCCTACTAAAGTAAAAAAAATTTAGTTTAACCGTTGTAATGCCCCTAAGATAAATTACAAACCTTATATAAAGCAGAAATAAAGACACATTATTAAATAATACCAAATAAATATTCTTAGTCGGTAGTACAGTTATATATAACATGTTAAAACACTTCTACTCATATAATATTCAGATCATCAACTAAAGCACGAAATTGTATTCACAAAGTACAGTAATTTTAAGAAGTTAGTGAGAATAACTCAAAATATGGTATTTCACTTGATGGATGTTTTTCGCAAATATCAAAGCAATTATATGAAAATTACTTACCGTAGGTTTCAAATGTCTTTACTACACACACAAGAAGCACGTCCGCTCCGTATCAACTTTGATGTGACATGTTTAGCCGCCAAAGGTAGGAAAGTGGCTCAGTGAAAAAGGGAAAATGCCACTCTCGGCGAGGAATAGCACAAAATATGACGTTTTTTAGCCGAAAAGTGTGATTGCCCTTTAAGGGATACTTACTCAATTTCTTATTTTTATGTGTTGGACACTTTGTGCCGATATATTGTGACAGTTGTGGCTTTGTCGCGTCGCCGGTGGACAAATCGGCGCTACGCGGAATATATTTCAGTATTCGAATAAACGCTGAATACATTCTATTGTATTAAAATATAGTTTTTTATGGTAAGCACAGGTTGCCTGTTGAAATCTGCCATTCATAGACAGGAATAATAATAATAACAGCTTTAATAGAGTGTATTTCCTTTTACCGTTAAATTATGCTTTATTTTCTTGCATCAGTCCTGCTGTTCATGCCATCTATACCATTTTATAACGTATTTCATAATTTCGCAATGAACTATTTCCGAACCCATTCGACTTAGGGTCTTACAACTAACTCTTACAAGGCCGGGAACGCATTCGCGAGCCCTAGCATTAAGATGTTATCACTTAACATCAGGTGAGCCTCCTGCCCGTTTGCCCAGAGTTCTATAAAAAAAGTGCGTGCGTACAATGTACACATGTCAGAAGTGAAACTTGTTTGGCAAACTTATTTTTAAATCTTGTTATTTTAATCTGCGTTTACTGCACAAGACGTTATGCGACAGAATTGCCATCTAAAGTTCTAATATGTAACTACTAAACGAATACATCGACCAATAGCGTGTATTTTTTCTCGATCATACTCTCTCTCTGAATCTTTCTCACTATAGCTCTCTCCCACTTCTCGCTCCAGGTACTGTGCGTGATGAGACGTATGTTATATCTCACTCTCTCTCTCGATCTTAATCACTTGCTTGCTCCCTACTCTTGCTCCATGGCTATTTGCTTCGTGTTACGTTCGCCCTTTCTCACTCTCTCTCAATCGCTCTCTCCCTTTTCTTCGACAAAAACGATGCACATCTTCGTGACGCTAATATTATTATTATTGCGTTTCATCCGTAAAAATTTTACCCTCATGGGCCTAAAGAAGTTTCACTTCAAAAATCGTATTTTTGTCGCTTGTACTGCATACTCAATACACTTAATACATTCGTATAGAAAATAAAAAGATAAAATCAAAAATACCGCATAAAGCCTTTTACCAAAAAGCTCGTATCTGAATATTCCGCAACGCCGTATCATTAGCCAGTTGGTACGGAGAACACGTTCGTCCCCACATGTTTACATACTAGCTATTTCATATGCGGGTTACCATTTTAGTGTATATTTGTGTATTTTTAATATAGATTTTTTAACTAAAAAAAGATTTCTTATTACATTTTATAACCAAAAAAGTTATTTTAATTAACCTATGTTAACTGTTAGATCAGTGTTGGCCTAGTGGCTTCAGCGTGCGACTCTCATCCCTGAGCTCGTAGGTTCGATCCCCGGTTGTGCACCAATGGACTTTCTTTCTATGTGCGCATTTAACAATCACTCGAACGTTGAAGGAAAACATCGTGAGGAAACCGGCTTGCCTTACACCCAAAAAGTCGACGGCGTGTGTCGGTCATAGGAGGCTAATCATCTACTTGCCTATTAGATTGACAAACGATCATGAAACAGATACAAAAATCTGAGGCCCAGACCTAAAAAGATTGTAGAGCCACTGATTTATTTTTTTATTTAAGTCTTTAGGCGAAGGGCTGTTTAAAAAATAATATCAAGGTAGGCTATTTTAATCTATTCATTTTCAAAAGGGAGGTGTAATCTGCCCGTGGCAACGTACAGTGGTTACAGGTATTGGGTAGATTTGAAATATGGTATGTTCGTTTCAAAAATTTCCCAAAAGTTTGTAAAAGTGAACTGGGAGATTGTAAAAGTGTTTTTGTAGATGACAGATTGTAATAATCTACTCAATAAAAGTAAAACATTGTACAACAATGCATATATTTCGTTACAACAGGCAAATTTTTAATCCAAGTTTTTTTAAGGGGTTAATTAATTAGTTTAATGAATAACATGATTTTCGAAAAACAATGCCCAAAAAATCTTAAAAGTATTAAAATAAATTCTATACGTAATTGATTTTAAATTACGCTAACACAGTCTTTAATTTTCTATGAATTATTAAAAGTCCTCATTCCCTAGTGAGGTAATCCCCTTAAAGCCTAAACAGAAAGCCAAAATTATTCAGTTTCGCTACATTAGCGTGATGAATGGTCTAGTTTCAGATAATTAGAGACAGATCTAATACTGTATTTATGACTTTAAAACCACACAGTTGTGGCAAATGTGTGTCCATATTTGCATTACGTGATCAGTTAATATGACAAAATAATGACGGCCTAATTAATTAAATGGAGTTATAGGAAATAGTCAATAGAGTTGAATTGAACATTTAACAATACGTATTGGTTTGGTTTGGTTTGTGGACTCAGTTTCTGCACGTAGACTCTCAATAGGTCCGTTGTGCGTAAACAATACGTATTAATTTATAGTTGACTTAATTTGTTAGGGATTTGTGACTGTTGTTTTCTCGTTCACGCTAAAAATTATATATATTTAGTGTGTATTATTTGTATGTTAATATTATTTATGTAATTACCGTTGTAGAAATTACAACATACATATTATGAACCGTTTCTTTTATAGGAAAACTTTGTGCTACCTTTGAAATAAAAATAACCATAATTGAGAAAACCTTAATTTTTTTTTTCTTAAATCATATTGTTAGTGATGCACTCCAATATATGGGCCTCTCATATACGAGTATTACTAAAATATAGAAAAAATATTACATTGCAGAACTCACACTGTCCCGTAAAATAAAATCAATATATGACTTTATTTCACTGGAATGTGAACCAAAGAGCGAATTCGCCATCCGTTTGGTCCACAAGAGTAATAAAAAATCCTTTTAAAGGGCTATTAGAGCAACTTTGACAGCAAAAGTGTCAATATACATCCTCTTTGACGGCATTGACAAATTACGTCACGCGGGTTTTCAATTTGCCAACTCATCGAGCTTCGAGTTACCTAAAAGTTGTGGGTCACATCAGACCCTTTCGAGTTTTATATTTCTGATTTTTAATTTAGGTCCATTTGAAGTTGAAGTTGCTTTTATTTAGAAAAAAATGTATATGATGGCGGTACTTTTTTCTTAATTACATTAATTCACTTTTTATAACGCGACAGCCATTCTCTGATACGAAGAAATATTTTCATATTTAGACATCAACAATATACTTAAGTGTAATTGTTTTTATAATCAGCTTACAAAACTAACATTTTCAGGTGCCGACATTTTTAAGAAAGACATCTGAGGTCATAAACCGCCTTCTCGCCTTTGTTATTGTTAATTGCATTAACACGTGTGCCATTATTCTTAGATTAGATTATGTAGTTGTCGGAAAATTCTTATTGTTTTATGAAGATGATTCCACCACATCCTAAGACATGCACAAAATACTCAAAAAAATAAATAAAAAAAATTGCAAAAGCAAAAGACGTCAGGCAAAGTTAACAGAATATATGTGTTTAGAGTTATTTACCTATTGATAGTAATAAAATTAGAAATTATTGTAATTGGTTAAATTTGTTTTTTTTTTCTCTTCCTGCCCTATAACGTAAAAATCCCTATAACGAAAAAAATGGGTGCGTGTACTTATGTACGCGCGTAAGAAGTTATACTTCTTTGGCATTATTAAAAATAGTTTTTGATTGCATGCAAATAATTAATTACAATTAAATAATCAAAGCCTGGAAAAGGAGTCATTATAGTCAATAAAGTTCAGTTTACATTTGAAAAATTAAATAAATAAATATTTATTATTATTATCTTACATTTAGTGTAACATAAATTTTATTATTATTCGAATGTTGTTTTTAAATTATGTCCAATGCCGTAGCATCTTCCGTGGGCAACTTCATTCTGTTAATTTTGTGTCACGGTGCGCGCGCATCGTAAAATTTCACTCTCATCCATTTTTCATAACGCGCCTAAAGAAGTATAACTTAAAAAATGCTCGGTCCTTTGAAATTTGTTAAAAAGAGTTTACATTGTATTTACAAAATGACACAACTATATCATAGTCATACAGACGCTGGTCCTTAACTTGGACATCCCTGTGTTGGTGAGAGATACTCTTCGTGGTCATATATACGTGGAACAATACAAAACATTTAAACTAAAAACAACTTTGTTTTTACTGTATAAAATAATTTATAATTTTTACATAAACTAACTTTAAAAACAAGATTGTGACATGTCAAAGAAGAAACTTAAGTAATTAGTAAACAGTTAAAGCTCTTGGCGTTTTGTATACTCAAATCACTCGCAAACTAAATACATTATTCTATGTATAATTTATTATTAAATTAATCATCGGACTTACTCATAATTTATTTTGATAATAACATTCAGAATAACAACAAACTATTTTTGTATCTTAAATGATAAAAATAAAATAAATAATTAATCAGTTGCGCTACAACCTATTTTGGTCTTGGTCTCAGATTTCAGAATCTGTTTCATTTCATTTTGAAGTGAAAACTTCTTGAGCGGCGCTGAGCACTTTTTGTATGGGTAAAAACTTTCAACTTGGTAGGTCATATGCTGATCGAAGTAGATCGAGGGGAAGGAGAGGACTCTCCCACTCTTTCTACCGTGCGAGTTGTGTCTGTTTAGGGGAAGGGTTGGGATACCGTGTGTGTGAAGCCCGGTTAGGTGGTGAAGCTTTGACGTTGTGAAAACTTTGTGTATTCGTAAATGTGAATTTTAAATTATGGAAATCGAACAAGTGAATCTATTTGAAAAAGTGATGATAAGTAGTGAAGAATAGTAGTTTTTGAACTTAAAATTCGAATCAAACTTTTTTTCTCTTCGTTATCACAATGTAATTGTAAATTTGGATATATTCTATAAACGATTGAAAGTTAAGGTATTTTTCTGAGAATAAAATTTGATGTAATATATAAATAACGATATAATATTATAAATAACAAATAAAATTGTCAATTGTGTACGATAGCGCAATAAATAAACATTGTATTCTACCTCATAAATGATAGTACTTTTATACTTATAATTAAACACAACTTAATATTGAATTTTCACTTTGCGACTGTGTCCCGTTTTTTTTTTAATCAACTAGGCAAGTAAGTGATCAGCCTCCAGTGCCTGACACACGCCGTCGACTTTTTGGGTCTAAGACATGTCGGTTTCCTCACGATGTTTTCTTTCACCGTTCGAGCAAATGTTAAATGCGCACATAGAAAGAAAGTATTGGTGCACAGCCGGGGATCGAATCTACGACCTCAGGTATGAGAGTTCCACGCTGAAGCCACTAGGCCAATACTGCTCATCTTAAATGATAGAGTATAATAAAAATCTAACATCATATTTAAAAGAGAATGAAATGCATTTTAAAAATATTTAGAACAATAGAAAATACAATTTATTACCCCATTCTTGACTGCATCTTAGGAGAAGTGTCAGAGCTAAGAGGAAGCAAATCTAATTTGTACTCAGCCAAAGTGTCGAGTTGTCGCGAATTTCTGAATATTGAGTAGGGTCTTTGTACTAAATTCAATTCGGACCCTATCGGCCAAAAGTGAGAGGCCACGACAAATTGGATAGGCACGTGTTGCTAACGGAAAATTTACACCTGTTTACATATCATAAAATGTTTATAAACTTTGCTTCCCGAAAAATCTTCACACATTTTATGTGTTTTCTATCTTAATATATAAAATTCTCGTGTCACAATGTTCGTACTCATACTCCTCCAAAACGGCTCGACCGATTCTTATAAAAATTTTATGCATATTCAGTAAGTCTGAAAATCGGCTACTATCTATCTTTCAAACTCCTAAGTGATAAGGGGTGTCCACACCAAATTTTTGTTTTTATTATTAGATTTTTTTTGTTTTTCTTTTTTTATGATACAGCATACAAAAATACATACAACCCCTAATTTCCACCCCTCTACGATCGACCCCGATTTTTTATTATTGTAGATAGTTATTTTTATTGAACTAAAAAAATGTATCCTTGAATTAATATACCTACATGGCAAAACAAACGTTTGCCGGGTCATCTAGTATTATATAGAATATATTTTGAGTTATACCATTATCTTCTTCGCATCGTATTGCAGGTTGAGCTGGACCGGAGGTGTTAGTGCAAGAGACACGTTACCGAGTCGTATTAATGGTAATAATATCAAAACAGCTGTAATTTTTATGAAACAAGGGATAACTGGCTAAAACTAAGAGCACCAGGAGGTTAATATGCCTGACATAATTAGTAAGCAATTTGCACAAATTTAACTGACCGTAAGCTATTTTTCAAGCAACTTTCCTTTTTATTTTTTATTATTATGATATAATTCTTAGTGTAATTTATTTGTTGTATTAATTATATCAGTGAGTGATTGAACGATATGCTACGACTGAGGAAAAGAAAACCAGGGTGGCCTTATACTAGATGGGGCGATAAATTCAAAAAGATAGCGGGCACCAACTCGATTGGGAGGACCAATCAAGAGAAAACTTGTCTTTATTGGAGGTCTTCTCCTCGAAAGAGGGTTTCATACTAACATATATTACAAAAAAAATAAACTAATAAAGTAATTGTATCTATATTTAAATGAGGTATGAGGCTTTTTATTTATTAATTATATTATCTAGTACATCCACACTAAATGTTTATGTCATAATATATAAAATACTTTCACAAATATTTGTATAGGTAACATATTATGTGTAGTTATTTATCTACCTTTAAGCAAAATTTTAGTACGTGATTGAACATCTAACCAAATCCTGTTAATAGTAAATTAAGTTTAATAAAATTTAAAATATTGACATATTTCCCTATTGTTTACGTAGATAGTTAATTTCTACATTTCATAGTAAATACAAGGCATCCGATTAGAAAATGTGTTATTTCCGTATAGCTTTAAATGTTCTCCAATGTTGGGTCAGTTTTAAAAGTTAATGTTTCTTATCTAATATTATTCATAAAATCGAATATAATCCTAGGCTTTATAAAAATGGCAATCACGAAAAAGGCTTCTAAAATGTAATAAACGAAGACAAGAACTGTCTTCGTAAAATCAAATGTCAATTAACGGATAAAAGAATCTTCACAGAACCAATTTTATACAAAAACTTTGATTAAGTTATAGTGATAAAACTGGAACATTAATTAACCCTTAAAAATTCAGCGATTCAAAGATTGAGATTGATGACTTTGACTAGTATTTTAAGATAAGTATGTCCTGGCTGATAATTCGACTATACCAAATTAAAAAAAACCAATTGAAATAAATAAAAAGACATCACAAATTTTACTCACATACACATCAATTATATTAGGACAAAATTAATCAAGCAACCATAAAATTAAAAACAATAATAACTAAAACTAAATGGAAACTTAAACCTCATTAAGAGCATATCATTTTGATGGGATAATAATTACTTTAATGTCAAAACAAAAGTTTATTGACTTGGCTTTTTTGTGTGGGTCTTCACGTGGATCTGTTTGAACAGAAAACTATATTCATTTATCGTGATTTATAACAAGAACAGTGTCTTCCATTTATTAGAGACTCTAATAAATGGAAGACTAAGGGTAGTGTTATTGGACACTTTCTTATG